>CM039137.1:19872642-20435142 GCA_022036555.1 Microstegium vimineum | reverse complement strand
TTAGCAGATTTGGCCTGCTAGGGATTACTGCCGCACATCAGAGACAAATATGCGTCTCAAGAGTTTGAAAACTTGAGTCATCTTGTGCAAAGGGTTGCTGATCAAGACACCAAAGTTTTTGAGCCTAGAGAGAATCGGGATGAAGAAGTGTCTTTAACTAAGAAGACAGATTCGTACGAAGGAGCAAGTATCGGTTTAGTTGAATCGATAGAGAATAAAAAGCCGATATCTTGTCCGTTCGATCAGAAAGAAGCTAAGAGATGCACTTTTGATATCACCAAGGCTGATAGGATGTTTGACCTATTGCTCCAAGAAGGGAAGATTAAGCTGGCACCTAACTAGGTGATTCCATCGGCCAAAGAGCTTAAGAAAATCAGGTATTGCAAGTGGCATAATGCAACTTCGCATGATACTAATGAATGCAAAATCTTTAGGCAGCAGTTGTAGTCGGGAATTGAGTCTGGGTGGATTAAGTTTGAAAATTACACAATCCATAAGCCGATGAAGATCAATCAACACCCGTTTCCAAATAACATGGTGGAAACTAGTGGGAAGACTAAAATGCTGACATCGGAAGCTGCCAAGAAAAGTGCATCGGTAGACCCTGAGCATCAGATGGCCACGCGTGAAGTAACAGGGAGAAAGTTTGCCGATGATAGGGAAGGCAAGAGAGTTGCCAATGAAAGCAGTAACACCAGAAGGTCTCATGGTGTTCTAATCACGCATAGGCGACCAAGGCAAGAATATCGACAGTCACAAGAGGAACGACATTGGCTGCGAGAGGAAGAAAGGCGCCAAGGGTGGCTTCGACATAAAAACCACTGGAAGTGTCCCTTCTTTGTTCATTGCTGGGAAGAAGGCATCAAACTACCTACTGCTGATAATTGCCCTGAGTGCAATGGGTGCTACCTTGCCGACCAGTCAAAAAAGAAACCTTGTTTTGACGGTCGGACATCAAGCTATGGTAGGCCGATCAGAGAAAAGGAATCAGCACATGATCGGTTGGGGGCAAGCTTAGTGTACATAACGGGCTTGGTAAGCGTATTTGTCAAGAAGAGCTTGAAGAGATGGCTGATGCAAGGGTGCCCGATGAAGAAATTTTCTCCAGGGATCCAAACGTAAGAGGTAGTGCAGATGCAAGCAGTGAGAAGCAGTATCAACCTGTTTGGAAGACCAAGCTTCCTCAGTGGTGTCCTAAGGGTCTGACGAAGACTCAGAAAAGAAGGATCCAGCGCGAACGCCAAGAAGACTTGTGTCAAGATGAGAACTCTTCCAGAGAGAAGTCTCCAGACAAGCTATGAAGGCCAAGCGCAAAGATGGAGGTCCATCGGCAGATGTTAATATATTGCCGATGGTGTAACTGGAGTTTCCCTTGGACATTTTGGCTTGGGAGCAGCAATCGGCAAGCCCTGGCGTTCCAAATCGTGATGTCAGTGATGGTTGCCGATGGCTAGGTGAAAGAATTTGCCGATGGTGATCTGGTTTGGAAGTTGATTTTACCGATTGGGACTAAGTTCTAAGTTTGGAAAATGGTCTCCTAATTAGGAAGGTCCTTATCGGATAAAACGGTCTACTCCTGGCAATGCTTATATTTTAGAAACTCTCGAAGGAATTGCATTCTCCAGAGCAATCAACGGTAAATACTTGAAGAAATATTACCCTAGTATTTGGGTAGACGCATAGAGTGCTCGTTTGAACGCCGATGAAAGAAAAGGTTACAAAACATCGGTAAAATGTACTGACATTATATTACAGAGCAAAATCAAGTGTTACTGATTACAGTTGCCGATGTGATGAAATTGTAATGAATTACAACAAGGATTGAATAGCTGATATTGCACGCAGGCGAATTTGCTCTATTGCTTCCATCTCCCTGGCATCATCATCAGCAGATCCTCCGATTGGTTTAATCTTCTTCTTCAGCGCGATAGCTTGTCGGGCGTTTGTGTCCCTTTCTTGTCAAAGAGCTTTGACGGTATCGGGTAGTTGAGCTTTCTTCTGGTTAGCTGTGTGTAAAGCTTCTTCAACCTTTCTTAGTTCGTCTTGTAGCTCTTCCTTTCTTGCCGATAGCTGAATGATCTCCTGCTCAAGATTGGCGCCAGAAGCTTCTAACTAGCCGATGTCTTTGTGCTTCTCATCGGCAACTTGTTTAAACTTAAGCATCTCTTCTTCGAGCTTCGATCGGGCAGTCCTATCGGCTATGCGATGAGAGAGTCTTTGATATTGGAGTTGCTTGCTCTCGAGAAAAGCTGCTTGGAAGAGTATTTCTTCTGTATCGGCAGAGAGGTGGCCTTGGATGTTCTTGAAAGCTGTCTTTGCTGCAGTTGAATCTTGGACAAGAAGGGATGTGTCTTGTTGCAGCAAAGAGAGCAGTGTTTCAAGCTTGAATTTGACATCTGCCGATAACGCGGGAGTAGAGCTTTCTTCGTCTTCGTCTTCGTCGGGAAGGTTGATGACGAAGGAGAATAAGCTATCGCTGGAACAGAGCCTTCTTGGTTTTCGTATTCATCGGGGAGGTTGACGCCGAAGGAAAACAAGCTATCGGGAGAGTCTTGGGCCTAAAAAGAAGAAAGTTGGAATTTGCCGATCATGAGCTTATATTGTAGGTTGAGACAGTCGGCTTACCATTTTGAAGCGGATTTCTTGCCTTGGGCTCGGGGAAGCAGCTGGTACGGCTTCATCTTGGAGATTGGCAGCAGATGAACATGCTTCCGTAGGAGGAGCGGTTGGTGTTGTAGGTGCTATTTCTGCTGTGGTGGTTGGCTCCTGTGGCGGTGATGCCGTTCCTTGATCAGGGATTTCAGTTGGTGAAGGTGCCGATGCCGATGTTGCTTCCGTTGTTGCAGCAGGTGGTGTTATCTCCTGGTCGGAGACGTTGTCCGTTGGCTGATCAGGGGCAGGGGCCGATGATGGCTCTACTATTGGTGCATCGGTAGCTGGAGTGGCTAGCCTCAGACGCCTTTTCTTCCTCGGAGCAGTGGTTGGTGAACCAGCCCGTTTTGGTTGAGAAGTTTGGGGGGCATCGGCAGCAGGAGTTGGAGAAGTTTGAACATCTAGAGTAGCTGCCGATGACCTCGCTGCCTAAAATGTTTGATGCAAGTTATAAAATAAATATTGCCGATGAATAGTTTGTGATCGGTAAAAGTAAAAGTAAGACTTACCGCAAAAGCCCGCGCCAAGATGGTGGCAGAGCCGATGGAGTGGTACTGGTCGTTGCAGGCGTCGACCTTGGCTTCAGAGTGACCTTGGGGACCCTCTAAGGAGTGAAGGCAGCTAGTGTAGGAGCATTATGACCGATGATTGATATTGGTCTCATCACTCGAACACGGAAGGGCTTGCCACTTTTGCTCACTCGGGGAATTGGATCGTTGACCTGTAGTAAGAGAGTCAGATACCGATGGTGGAAGTAAATAGTAAGATACATTGGGATAAAGAAACTTACTGCATTATCGGGGATGACGTGATCGGCGTCGATCAAGTGCCGATAATAATGTGATAACTTGGAAAAAATTTGGCCTCTCCATTCTTGCCACCAAGATTTATACAATTCTATCATGAATGATGTTGGTGCCCAGGAGGATAGGTCGATGTCTGATGTGTCGGCATCGAGAGGAAGATTAACGACTTTGTTCCAATCCATGGTGCTGGAGATAATTTGTCTTGGTTTTACTACTTTTGAGTAGCAGAGCTTGATCGGTAATTGGCCGAACGCCAGTTGTCTTGCTGCTACCGATGGGTAATAAAATTCGAAGGTTTGAGGAGCATTCTTCCCAGTTCCGAAAATGTTAACTGGGATAGCTCGGGGAAAAATGCTGGCCTTCATGATTACTTTGTTCTGAGGCACATTCCAATGGGTAAGATTAAACAACAGAGGGAATTGATTGTTCTCGTCAACATAGGGCCACCAAAGCCGTTCTGCAACAGGGATTCCACAGTAAAACTTTTGGAAGAACCTACCGAATTGATCTTCATTGGCATCGGTTCCTGGTAGTACTATGATGGCTTCCCCAAAGTTGAGTGGGGGGCGAGTTGCCGATTCATCATCCTCATATTCATACTCTTCCGATATATCCCTTGGGAATTGCTGGTTGAACAGATCAAATTGAAGGACCTTGTACATGTGTGCGTTCAACCACATATTCACAAACCACCAGGGACCTCCAAGGTTGCCGATGGACTCACCGAGCAACAACTTCTTGGACACTTGATGCAGGAGATGATATACCGATCCAAGAAGATATCGACCGAGAGGAAGTCTTGTTCCATCGACAAGAAGTTCTGCTGCGGGGAGATGAATGGTGGTAGGTCCAATTGCTCTGCCACAGAAGATGAATTTTTCTAGCTACATATTCAGAAAGATGACATGTTCCCTCTGACTTACCGATCCAGTCTTCTGATATTCCTGGATATAAGCGGTCCAACCGCCGATATTACGCGTGTTCACTTTATACTCAGCTTTCCTATTGAACAAAGCGGGGGTATCGGCAGAAAAGACATCTAGGCCGGTAAGCATATGCACATCGGCAAGGGTGGGGGTAGCAGGTCCATGTCTGAATAGGAAAGCATTCATTGCATCGGACCAGAAATAAGAAGCCGCCATCATCATATTCTCGTTCTTCTCTATATCGGCAATGGAGAGCCTGATGCACTGATCTAAGTTACGCTCTGACCAGTAGACTTGTTGTGTTCTAATTATCCTAAGGTACCAGTTCTTCCATCCTTTGGTAGGCCTAGGCCATGAACGGAAGGCGTCTTTCCATAACCCTAGGCTAAAGCACTCGGATATGAAAGGGATGCGCCTGGCCTTAGCATTGATCAGACTGGTAGGGTCAGGATTTCCTATTGGGCCCAGGCAGTTGAAATTGGATTGTTCAATGGGGATTACTACCTTGTTATAAAACTCCTAGGTTTCGGAAAAATCGAAGAAAGAAAGGGGAAAAGAATTACGAGATTGATGCGGGAGAGAAATTTGCAAGAAATAAAGTGAGGAAGGAACATATTTACCTTAGGGACGTCGAAGTTGATCGCCATTGGTGTTGTTCGAGTTCTGTTGGAGGAAGATGCTGCCACTTGAGTTCACAGACTCTTCTTTGGAGTCGCCGCTGGAGTCTCCGCCAAGGTTGAAGACGAGGGCAGGTGAAAGTGAAAGTGGGCTCAGGGTAAAGAACAAAGTGGATGATGGTAATTTTTATAAGCCTGGTCAGGCGTATTTTGGAATTTGCTTCACACTGAGCAGGAATGTGGAAGGGTATGCAATAGGTATGTGCGGCAATCGAGGAGATATGATTGGATTTATAACTGTTCATGCTGCAGTCGCGGAATTTTGTTAATAAATTACAGTTTTGCGCGCGGTAAAAGAGGAAGTCGTGCGGTCATCTTGGAGGGAACAGTTATAATAAAGAAAATTTTGGCGCGTAAAATATTCTACACTCCGAAATTGGGGGGCATGTGTTGACACTGTTTTTCAGCACGTGTCAAATGAGCTAAGACTTTATGCTGCAGGAAGGATAAGTTTGTTGCCAATGGGAGCTGGATGATTCTTGCCGATAATGGTTAATTGGTGAAGTCAAGTCACCAGAACTGCAAAGTTGCCGATGCCGATTGCCGATGAGGAGATGATGCCGATGAGCATAGGGTGATGTGGCGGTTAACGTCAGCAGAAGATTGCCAGTGGCGAAAGAAGGAAGTCGCGGATTGAAGGAATCTGCCGATGAAAAGTTTTCATCGAAGGAAGGACATAAGGAAACTAGTGATTTTATACCAGTATTGTTATAGTAGTTTGAGTCCGACTCTTGCAGGAGTCGTTTATTTCCTTAACAATAGGGTTGTCTGTTTAGGAAAATAATATTGTTATTTGAGTCCGACTCCTGCGCGAGTCAGTTATTTCCTTAAAATAGAGTTTTGTTTAAGAAAGATATGAGTCGTGTCTTTGTACAACTCTCCATGCGGGAGTATAAATATGTGCCCGAGGGCTGCGTGTAAAATAAATCAATCATATCAAAATCAAATCAATTTACTCTTATTCTACTTTTATCGCAATTTACCCTTTTATTGCATTAGTCTTAGTTTATCTACGAGTTCTTCAAGCTTCGACGGGCTGCATCACCTTGATCTCTGTCAAATCCTTGCAAGTTCCACGTGGGAGTACCTCTGAGCTTTGACATTCGGGCGCATCGTTGTTGTCTCGTTTAGCTCTGCTCTAGTTATCCTGATCAAGTCTGAGTCTTGGCATCCGGGCGTATCGTCGTTGCCCTGTTCAGATTTTGTTCTAGTTATCGTCCTTGTCGATTAACTGGTGAAATCGACTGGCACGCCCTCAGAAATCGAATTCGGGTAATAGCCCGAGGTGTTGCAGATCCTAACGCTTTTTGTGTCAACAATATCCCTCCTCAAGTTCCTACTGAAAATGCAGAGGTCCAGGAAACTAAAGATACAGAACCTCATGAAGCTGAAAGCACAGACGCCCAGGAATCTGCCGAACACATTGGTAACATCATTCGACTAATCGCTTCCTTCTCTTTATATGATATCTACTTCCTGCTCTTATACATTATCATCTGCATTATTGGAAACAGATAAAATCATATAAGATCTAGCAGAAGATTCTTCCTCTAGTCCAGCTCCAGGCTCACCACCCTTGAATACTTAGTCAAGCCCTCAACCAAAATAGGACACCACCCATCTTGATGACCAATCAACACAACAGGTAACATCTTGCCTTGAACTATTCCTTTAGCATTCTCATCCAGTCGGCTAACACTTCTTCTTTTTCAAGAACACTACCAACCCAACTACCAGTTATTCTTTTGCTGTTGAGAATTACATCAGTGAGAAGGGTGAAGAAGCTACCTCTCAGCAGACTCTGTCAATGGAAAATCAAGATCGGCTGAAGGATATAGCCAATCTACTGAACAAGGACATCAACACTCTGGTCCAAGATTTAGATTAGATAAAAGATCTCCTCGAGCTCATTAACAAAGACCTTCCACCTGACCTTAAGGCTTCTCTAGAATCTACAACCCACCTTGATGATCATTTTGCTGTGGTGAAGAGGGCATGGTGAGTTTTTAGGATTTCTGGTCCATAAAGGAGGCATAGAGGTCGGCAAAAAGAGCATGGAAACAATAGACAAAGTTGTCCCTCCAACCAATCTCACAGAGTTGCAATCACTGCTTGGCAAGATTAATTTCGTAAGGAGATTCGTATCTAATTGTTGACATAAAAAGCGTCAGGATCTGCGAACACCTCGGGCTTATACCTGAATTCGATATCCAAAGGTGTGCCAGTCGATTGGACTAGTTAATCGACAAGGACGATAACTAGAACAAGATCTGAATGAGACAACGACGATGCGCCCGGATGTCAAGGCTCAAATTTGATCAGGATAACTAGAGTAGAGCTGAACGAGACGACATCGATGCGCCCGGACGTCAAGGCTCAGGTTGCTCAAACGCGGAACTTGCAAGGGTTGACGGAGATCGAAGAGATGTATCCCGTCGAGACTTGAAGAACTCGTAGGTAAACTAGATCTAATACGATAAAAGTAGAATTACTAAAAATTAGATAAAATGTAATTGATTTGTTTGATATATGATTGATTTTTTGTTCCACGACCCCTAGGTACATATTTATACCCCAGCAAAAGGAGTTGTAGACAGAGATGACTCATATCTTTCCTAAACAAAACTCCTATTTTTAAGGAAACGACTGACTCGCGCAGGAGTCGGACAATAATATTTTCCTAAACAAATACCTCTATTTCTAAGGAAATAAATGACTCATGCAAGAGTCAGACTCAAACTTCTATAACAATACTGGTATGAGATCACCAGTTTCCTTATGTTTTCTCTTCGATGAAACTTTCCATCGGCAGACTCTTCAATCCGCAACTTCCTTCTATTTCCATCGGCAATCCCCTGCTGACGTCAACCGCCACGTCACCCTGTGCCCATCGGCATCATCTCCTTATCGGTAATACCTTCCAATCGGCAACTCTTCACCTCCACTGGTAACTTGTCTTTACCAATTAACTCCTATTGGCAAGAATCGTCCAGCTTCCATCGGCAACAAACTTATCCCTTTCGCAGCATTTACTCTCATCGGCAACACTGATCGATGACCTTCCAATGCCGATAGAAAACGGCTACCGATCAATGCAAGTCTTAGCTCATTTGACACATGCCGAAAAACGGTGTCAACACATGACCCCCAATTTCGGAGTGTAAAATATTTTACGCGCCGAATTTTTCTCTACTATAACCTTCCCTCCAAGATACTTACACGACCTCCTCGATTACCGTGCGTAAAAATCATAATTTATCAATAAAATTCCGCGACTGCAGCATGAACAGTTGTAAGCCCAATCATATCTCCTCGATTGCCACACATACCTATCGCATACCCTTCCATATTCCTGCTCAGTGCGAAGAAAATTCCAAAATACCCCTGACCAGACTTATAGAAGTTATCATCATCCAATCTGCTTTTCACCCTGAGCCCACTTTCACTTTCATTTGCCCTCATCTTCAACCTTTGCGGCGGCTCTGAAGAACACCTCCGACAACCCAAGCAACGACATCTTCCTTAAGCAGAACATGAACAGCTTCAATGGCGATCAACTTCGAAGTTCCCAAAGTAAATCTGTTCCCTTCTTGCTTCATCTTCTGCAAGTTTCTTTTCCGCATCAACTTCATAATCCTTTTCCCCTTTTTTTCTTTGATTTTTTCCGAAACCTAGGAAATGTACAACAAGGTAGTAATCCCCATTGAGCAATCCAACTTCAACTGCCTAGGCCCAATGGGAAACACCGATCCCACCAATCTGATCAACACAGAGACCAACCGCATTCCTTTCAGATCTGAGTGCTTTAGCCTAGGGTTATGGAAAGATGCTTTCCGTTCATGGCCCAAACCCACCAAGGGATGGAAGAACTGGTATCTCAGAATAATCAGAACACAGCAAGTTTACTGGGCAGAGCGCAACCTAGATCAGTGTATTAGACTCTCTATTGCCGATATGGCAAAGAATGAGAATATGATGATAGTCGCTTCTTATCTCTGGTCCGATATAATGAATGCCTTTTTATTCAGACATGGACCAGCTACTCCTACCCTTGCCGATGTGCATATGCTTACCAGCCTCGATGTCTCTTCTGCCGATCCCTCCAACCTTTTCGGTAGGAAAGCTGAATATAAAGTGAACACACGCAATATCGGCAGTTGGACTGGATACATCCGAGAGAACCAAAAGACTGGATCGGTAGGTCAGAGGGAGCACGCCACTTTCTTGAACATGTGGTTAGAAAAGTTTATCTTTTGTGGCAGAACAGTCGGACCTACCACCATGTACCTTCCCGCAGCAGAGCTTCTGGCCGATGGAGCAAGACTTCCTCTCGGCCGATACCTCCTTGGATCGGTATACCACCTCCTGCACCAAGTATCCAGGAAGCTATTGCTAGGCGAGCCCATCGGCAACCTCGGGGGTCCCTGGTGGTTTATAAATATGTGGTTAAACGCACACATGTATAAGGTCCTCCAATTCGACTTGTTCAATCAGCAATTCCCAAGGGATATATCGGAGGACTATGAATATGATGATGACAAATCGGCAACTCATCCCCCACTCAATTTTGGGGAAGCTATCATAGTGCTACCAGGAACCGATGCCAATGCAGATCAATTTGGCAGGTTGTTTCAAAAGCTTTATAACGGAATCCCTGCTGTAGAATGGCTTTGGTGGCCTTATGTTGATGATAACAACCGATTCCCCCTGTTATTCAACCTTACCAATTGGAATGTACCGCAGAATGAAACAATAATGAAGGCTAGTATTGTTCCCCGAGCCATTCCAGTCAACATCTTTGGAACCGGGAAGAATGCTCTTGCAGCTTATGAGTTCTATTATCCATCGGCAGCAGCAAGGCAGCTGGCATTCGGTCAATTACTGATCAAACTCAGCTACGTCAACGTGATAAAGCCAAGAGAAGTTATCTCCAGTGCCATGGATTGGAACAGGATTGTCAATCTTTCTCCCCATGCCGATACATCAAACATCGACCTATCCTCGTGGCCACCAACATCTTTTATCACGAAGTCATACAAATCTTGGTAGCAAGAATGGAGAAGCCAACTGTTCGCCAAATCATCGCACTACTATCGACATTTAATCGACACCGATCACATCATTCCCGATGATGCAGTAAGTTCTTCACTCTAATGCATTTCTTATTATTTACTTCTACTATCGGTATCTGACCCCCTTTTACTTAATAGGTTGATGAGCCAATCCTCCGAATGAGCAAGAGCGGCAAGCACTTCAATCTTCGAATAATGAACCCCACATCAATCATCGGCAACAAGGCTCCTACATTGGCTGCCTTCACACCTCAAAGGGTACCTAAGGTTACCCTCAAGCCTAAGCCGACACCTGCAAAGACCATAGCTACTCCATCGGCTGTTGCTGCCATCTTGGCGCAACCTTTTGTAGTAAGTTTTATTTCACTTATACCGATTACAAACTCTCATCGGCAACATTCGCTTCATTTAACTTGCACCAAATATCTTTTACAGGCACCGAGGTCATCGACAGCTACTCTGAATGTACAAGCTTCTCCAACTCATGCTGCCGATGCCCCCAAGCTTCGCAACCGAAATGGGCTGGTTCACCAACTGCTGCCCCGAAGAAGAAACACTTGAGGCAAGCTACTCCAGCTGCATCACCAACTACTGTTGACGCACCAATAGCAGAGCCACCATCGGCGTCCATTCCTGAGCAGCCAATGGACGAAACTCTCGACCAGGAAACGACACCACCGCCACAGGAACCAGCTGCAACAATGGAGACAACATCGACATCGGTACTAGCACCTACACCAGATGAAATCCCTGACCAGAGGATAACATCATCACCATAGGAGCCAGCCACCATAGCAGAGGCAGCACCAGCAACAGCACCACCAGCACCAACTGCTCCTCCTACGGAGGCAAGTTCATCGGCAATCGTTGCCGACCTTCAAGATGATGCCATACCAGCTGCCTTCCCAAGTCCCAGGCAAGAAATCCGCTTTAAGATGGTAAGCCGACTATCATAAAATTTGCAATATAAACTTATGATCAGCAAACTCTAACTTTCTTCTTTTCAGACCCAAGATTCCCCTGATAGCCTGTTCTCCTTCGCCGTCGATCTCCCCGATGAAGACAAAAATGAAGAAAGCTCTGCTCCAGCTCCAGGCCCTATATCGGCAGACATCAAGTCCAAGATCGAAGTATTGCTACTTTCACTGCAACAAAGTACACCCCTCCTAGTTCAAGATTCCTCTGCAGCGAAAGTGGCTTTCAAGGAGATTCAAGGTTGTCTGCCTGCCGATATCGAAGAAATACTTTTCCAAGCAGCATTCCTTGAGAGCCGACAACTCCAATACCAACGGGCCTCACGCCGTATTGCCGATAGAAACGCTCAATCAAAGCTTGAAGAGGAAATGCTCAAGTTCAAACAAGTTGCCGATGAGAAGCACAAGGGCATCGACCATTTAGAAGCTTCTGGCATTAATCTTGAGCAAGAAATCACCCACCTATCGGCAAGAAGGGAAGAATTGCTAGCTGAACTAAAGAAAGTCGATGAAGCTCTGAATGTGGCCAGCCAAAAGAAAGTTCAACTGCCTAATGCTATTAAAGCCCTGCAACAAGAAAGAGATGCAAACACCTGACAAGCTATTCTGATGAAAAGAAAGATCAAGCCAGTCGAAGGGTCTGCCGATGATGACACTAGGGAGATAGAAGAAACAGATCAGATTTGCCTACGTGCGATAACATCCATTCAATCCCTGTTATAATCTGTTGTAATCTATTATATCGGCAAGCATAACACCAATACTTGATTTTGCTTGTAACATAACGCCAGCACATTTTTTACCGATGTCTTATACAACTTTTCTTTCATCGGCATTCCAACGGGTATTCTATGCATCTACCCAAATACTAGGGTAATATTTCTTCAAGTATTTACCGTTGATTGCTCTGGGAAACACAACTCCTTCGAGGGTTTCCAAAATATAAGCATTACCATGAACAGACTAACTTATCCGAAACGGACCCTCCCAATTAGGAGACCATTTTCCAAACTTAGAACTCTTAGTCCCAATCGGTAAAATCAATTTCCACACCAGATCACCATCGGCAAATTCTTTCACCTTCACCTTCTTGTCATACCATCTAGCAACCCTTTTCTTATTTTCTTCAATGCTGATCAAAGCCCTCAACCGATAACTTGCTAAGTCTTCTAACTCATCCTTCATAAGAGTATCATATTCATCAGCTATCAATTGATCTTGAGAAAACAATCGCCTAGAACCAGTTTTAACTTCCCAAGGCAGGACAACATCATGTCTATAGACCAACTGATACGGCAAAACTTTGGTTGCACCATGACACACACTCCGATACGACCATAGGGCTTCATTTAACACTATATGCCACCTTCTAGGGTTTTCTTCAATCTTGCGTTTGATAAGCTTAATAACTCCTTTATTAGTCATCTTAGCCTGACCGTTAACTTGGGCATAATAAGGAGAAGAATTCAATACTTTGAACCCCATACCAGTAGCAAACTCTCCCGATGTGAACATGGTTCCTTGATCGGTGGTAATAGTTTGAGGAATACCGAATTGGTAAACAATATGTTCTTTTACAAAATCTACCATGTTTGCCGATGTCACCTTCTTCAAAGGAATTGCCTCAACCCATTTCGTGAAGTAGTCGGTAGCAATGAGTATAAACTTAAGCCCCTTGCTTGATGGTGGATAAATTTGGCTGATGAGATCAATAGTCCATCCTCTAAACAGCCAAGGCTTGATTATAGGATTCATTGTCGATGCAGGTACCCTCTGGACATTACCAAACTTCTGACAATCCTGGCACCCTTTAAAATAGTTGAAGCAATCTTTAAGAATTGTCGGTCAATAATATCCATTCCACCTAATCATCCACTTCATCTTGAATGCCGATTGATGTGCTCCACACACACCCTCATGGATCTCACCCATCAACTCCTTTGACTCTTCTCTACTAAGGCATCTAAGCAAAACTCCATCAATTGTCCGATAATACAATTCATTGTCAAGGAGCACATACTTGGTAGCTTGAAACCTTAGACGCCTTTCAACCTTCTTAGATGGATCTCTTAAGTAATCGGCAATTTCTTTTCTCCAGTCATCGGCAACCATCACCGATGTCATGACTTCTTGAATCGGCTAATATCCTGAAGCATTCTGTGCTAACCGATTGGCCTCTTCATTATGCAATCTAGGAATATGCTCAAGGCGGTACTCTTTGAATTCTTTTAATAATTACAAACACTTTTCATGGGTTGCAATTAAAGCTTCACTTCGGCACTCATATGTTCCAATCAATTGGTTAATTACTAATATGGAATCACCGAAGATTTCAACAACATTGGCACATACCTCCCTGAGTAATTCCAACCCCTTTAGCAGGGCCTGATACTTAGCCTGATTGTTTGTTGAGGTAGCAACAATCGGCAGTGAAATTTCATATTTCCGTCCATGGGGTGAGATTAAAACAATGCCGATACCTGCCCCTTCCTTGCATGTAGACCCATCAAAGAACAAAGGCCAAGGAGCAATCTCTACAGATCTTATCATATTGCAATGCTGAGTAACAAAATTGGCCATCACCTGACCCTTAACTACCTTAGCCGATTCATACTTCAGATCAAACTCTGAAAGTGCTAGAATCCATTTTCCAATTCTCCCACTTAATATTGGCATCGACAACATATACTTAACCACATCATTCTTGCAGATAACAGTGCATTCAGCCGATAATAAATAATGCCTTAATTTTATGCAAGAGAAATATAAGCATAAACATAATCTTTTTATGGTTGAATACCTGGCTTCAGCATCTACCAGCCTTTTGCTTAAATAATAAATCACATGTTCTTTCCCTTCAAATTCTTGGATTAAGGCTGACCCGACAACACCATCATCGGTAGACAAATACAACATGAAAGGCTTCCCGTGCTGAGGTGGAACCAAGACTGGAGGGTTTACCAAGTATTTCTTGATCTCCTCCAAGGCTAACTGTTGTTCCTCTTTCCATGTAAACTCTTGATCGGCTTTCAGCTTTAATAATGAACTAAAAGATTTAATCTTACCAGATAAGTTGGATATAAATCTTCTAATGAAATTAATCTTGCTAATCAAGGATTGCAGCTCAGTCTTGTTCGTGGGAGCAACTACCTTATTAATTGCATCAATAGATTTTCTGCCGATCTCGATGCCTCTCTGATGCACCATAAAACCCAGAAACTGGCCTACCGATACACTAAATGCACACTTATTAGAATTCATCCTCAACCCATGCTCCCTTGTGCATTCTAAGATTTTTTGCAAATCGGCAAGATGCTTCTCAAACTTTCCAGATTTAACCACCACATCATCAATATAGATTTCAACTATCGTGCCGATGTACTTATGAAAGATAAAATTCATTGCTCTTTGATAAGTAGCACCGGCGTTCTTCAAGCTAAAAGTCATTATGGCCCACTCAAACAGACCGACATGACCTGGACATCTAAAAGCAGTCTTGTTTATGTCTTCCTCAGCCATGAATATTTGATTATATCCAGCATTACCATCCATGAAACTAATGATTTGATGTCCGGCAACGGCATCAACCAACAGATCGGCAACTGGCATCGGATAACCATCCATCAGTGTAGCCTTGTTGAGATTCCTGAAATCAATACAAACACGAAGTTTTCCATTCTTCTTATACACAGGAACCACATTAGAAATCCAATCGGCGTATCGACACTGCCAAATAAACCCAGCTTCAATTAACTTCGTAATTTCAGCTTTAATGTCAGGCAACGCCATAGGATTACATCGGCGCGCAGGTTGCCGATGTGGTTGGAAACCAGACTTAATAGGCAACCGATGTTCGACTATTGATCGGTCTAAACCAGGCATCTCCATATAATCCCAAGCAAAACAATCTTTATATTCTTTTAATAAGTCAATCAATTGCTACTTATATTGGGAATCTAACTTAGCACTAATAAAAGTAGGCCTATGGTTACTACCATCGCCGATATCTACTTCTAATAAATCATCGACCGATGTGAACCCATGTCCCAGTTTTCCATCATTGACGAATCGATCCATTAAAACTCTTCTTCAGGACCGACTGCTTGGATTGGTGTAATGCGGTAATCGGCAACTTTGAGGAACTCCGTGTCCCAAGCTTCACCTGATATGCACTTGGTTTGCTCATAAGTTTCCGATTCTGCCGATGCAACGACTGATGGAGTTTCACTACGGACGACTTCAATCTTGTCTCCAACCCATTGCACAAGGCTTTGGTGCATTGTAGAAGGAATACAACAATTAGCATGGATCCAATCCCTTCCTAGGAGCAAGTTGTAGGTGCCTTTGCCACTGATCACGAAAAACGTTGTTGGCAAAGTTTTACTGTCGATGGTTAATTCAACATATACGGCTCCCATAGCTGGCGACACATTGCCTTCAAAATCTTTAAGCTTCATGTTCGTCTTGACTAAGTCTTGGTCACCTTTCCCAAGTTTGCTGAACATGACATATGGCATTATATTGATTGATGCCCCACCGTCCACCAGCATCTTCGTCACGGGCTGTCCATCTACTTTACCTTTGACGAACAGAGCTCTTAAGTGCTATCTTTCATCATCGGCAGGCTTCTCAAAGACAGCTGCCATCAGATCCAACACCAATTGCGCCATTTCAGCAGCTTCTTCGTTGTCGCTGACAGGTGCCATGAACTCCATCGGCAATATGACGACCATATTGATTTCTATTGATGGATCCCTATCTTTGCGCTTTGGCTTCCACTGCTTGACTGGAGACTTTTCCCTCGAAGGATTTTAACTGTCACATAAATCTCCTTAGCGTTTGCGCTAAATCCTTCTTTTCTGAGTCTTTGTCAGACCTTTGGGGCACCATTGAGGAAGCTTAGTTTTCCAAACGGCTGGTACTATTTTTCACCGCTTGTATCGGCACCACACTTTATGTTTGGATCTCTAGAGAATATCTCCTCATTGGGTACTCTTGCATTGGCCATCTCCTCAAGTTCCTCTTGACCAACACACCTGCCAAGCTTGTTATGCGCACTGAGGTTGCTCCCCAGTCGATCATGCGCCGACCTCTTTTCTCTGAGCGGTCTAGCATACCTAGATGTCCGATCGTCAAAACAAGGCTTCTTTTCTGACCGATCGGCAGGGTAGTACCCATTGCATTCAGGACAATTATCGGAAGTAGGTAGCTTGATGCCTTCTTCCCAGCAGTGGACGAAGAAGGGACATTTCCAGTGGTCCTTATGCCGAAGCCACTCTTGGTGCTTTTCTTCTTCCTGCCGATATCGCAGCTCCTGCGATTGCCGATAATCTTGTCGTGGCCGCCTATGCGTGATCACGACGCCATGAGACCTCCCGGCGCTACTGCTATCATCGGCAACTCTTTTGCCTTTCCTAGCATCGGCAAACTTCCTCCCCGTTACTTCATGCGCAACTACTTGATGTTCAGGATCTACCGATGCGCTTCTCTTGGCGGCTTCTGATGTCAACACCTTAGTCTTCCCACTGGTTTCCACCATGTTATTTGGAAACAGATGCTGATCAATCTTCATTGGTTTCTGGCTTTAGAATTTTCAAACTTAATTCGCCCAAATTCGATTTCTAACTGCAACTGCTGCCTAAATACTTTGCAGTCATTGGTACTGTGTGAAGTTGCATTATGCCACTTGCAATATCTGATCTTTCTGAGTTCTTCGGCCGATGGAATTACTTGGTTAGGCGCCAGCTTGATTCATCCTTCTTGAAGTAACAAGTCAAACATCCTATCGGCCTTGGTGATATCAAAGGTGAACCTTTTAGTTTCCTAGTTTTTCTAGGCTCAAAAGTCTTGATATCCTGATCGGCAATTCTCTGCACAAGGTGACTCAGACTTTCAAACTCTTAAGACGCATACTTATCTTTGATGTGCGGCAGTAATCCTTGGAAGGCCAAATCTGCTAATTGCCGATCATCAAGCACCAAGCTGTAGCACTTGTTTTTCATGTCTCACAACCTTTGGACAAAGCTTTCCACCGATTCATCATTACGCTGCCTCAGCTTGACCAAATCGGTAATCTTCTTCTCATGTATGCCAGCGAAGAAGTATTTATGAAACTGCCTCTCCAGATCGGCCCATGTGATTACAGAGTTTGGAGGCAATGATATAAACCATGTGAATGCTGATCTAGACAATCATGATGAGAACAATCTCACCCTCAGCTCTTCCCTGCTGGCAGCCTCTCCACACTGGATAATGAAGCGGTTGATGTGCTCCATTGTTGACATGTCATCTTGGCTAGAGAATTTGGTAAAATCAGGCACCTTGTACCAATTTGGGAGAGGAATTAAGTCATACGCCGGAGGATATGGCGTCCGATAAGAGTATGTATTGACCTTGGGTTTAATATCGAATTGTTCTTTCATCACTTCGGCAATCTTATCGGCCTAATACGCATCCTGCTCTTGCCGACTCATTGGCTGATTGTTGACTGGTGGAGCCGGCTGATGTGCCCCTTTAGGTCTTGGTAGAAGATGATTCGGGGTAGTTGGCATGGGTGTGCAGCACTAGTCATTTGGATGTTATGCATCTGCTGACTCACTAGTGGATAACTTTGCACACTCACTGGGTTATGCTATGACTTATTAAAAGAATATAAAGATTGTTTTGCTTGGGATTATATGGAGATGCCTGGTTTAGACCGATCAATAGTCGAACATCGGTTGCCTATTAAGTCTGGTTTCCAACCACATCGGCAACCTGCGTGCCGATGTAATCCTATGGTGTTGCCTGACATTAAAGCTGAAATTACGAAGTTAATTGAAGCTGGGTTTATTTGGCAGTGTCGATACGCCGATTGGATTTCTAATGTGGTTCCTGTGTATAAGAAGAATGGAAAACTTCGTGTTTGTATTGATTTCAGGAATCTCAACAAGGCTACACCGATGGATGGTTATCCGATGCCAGTTGCCGATCTGTTGGTTGATGCCACTGCCGGACATCAAATCATTAGTTTCATGGATGATAATGCTGGATATAATCAAATATTCATGGCTGAGGAAGACATAAACAAGACTGCTTTTAGATGTCTAGGTCATGTCGGTCTGTTTGAGTGGGCCGTAATGACTTTTAGCTTGAAGAACGCCGGTGCTACTTATCAAAGAGCAATGAATTTTATCTTTCATAAGTACATCGGCACGATAGTCGAAATCTATATTGATGATGTGGTGGTTAAATCTGGAAAGTTTGAGAAGCATCTTGCCGATTTGCAAAAAATCTTAAAATGCACAAGGGAGCATGGGTTGAGGATGAATTCTAATAAGTGTGCATTTAGTGTATTGGTAGGCCAGTTTCTGGGTTTTATGGTGCATCAGAGAGGCATCGAGATCGGCAGAAAATCTATTGATGTAATTAATAAGGTAGTTGCTCCCACGAACAAGACTGAGCTGCAATCCTTGATTAGCAAGATTAATTTCATTAGAAGATTTATATCCAACTTATCTGGTAAGATTAAATCTTTTAGTTCATTATTAAAGCTGAAAGCCGATCAAGAGTTTACATGGAAAGAGGAACAACAGTTAGCCTTGGAGGAGATCAAGAAATACTTGGTAAACCCTCCAGTCTTGGTTCCACCTCAGCACGGGAAGCCTTTCATGTTGTATTTGTCTACCGATGATGGTGTTGTCGGGTCAGCCTTAATCCAAGAATTTGAAGGGAAAGAACGTGTGATTTATTATTTAAGCAAAAGGCTGGTAGATGCTGAAGCCAGGTATTCAACCATAAAAAGATTATGTTTATGCTTATATTTCTCTTGCATAAAATTAAGGCATTATTTATTATCGGCTGAATGCACTGTTATCTGCAAGAATGATGTGGTTAAGTATATGTTGTCGATGCCAATATTAAGTGGGAGAATTGGAAAATGGATTCTAGCACTTTCAGAGTTTGATCTGAAGTATGAATCGGCTAAGGTAGTTAAGGGTCAGGTGATGGCCGATTTTGTTACTCAGCATTGCAATATGATAAGATCTGTAGAGATTGCTCCTTGGACTTTGTTCTTTGATGGGTCTACATGCAAGGAAGGGGCAGGTATCGGCATTGTTTTAATCTCACCCCATGGACGGAAATATGAAATTTCACTGCCGATTGTTGCTACCTCAACAAACAATCAGGCTAAGTATCAGGCTCTGCTAAAGGGGTTGGAATTACTCAGGGAGGTATGTGCCAATGCTGTTGAAATCTTCGGTGATTCCATATTAGTAATTAACCAATTGATTGGAACATATGAGTGCCGAAGTGAAGCTTTAATTGCAACCCATGAAAAGTGTTTGTAATTATTAAAAGAATTCAAAGAGTACCGCCTTGAGCATATTCCTAGATTGCATAATGAAGAGGCCAATCGGTTAGCACAGAATGCTTCAGGATATCAGCCGATTCAAGAAGTCATGACATCGGTGATGGTTGCCGATGACTGGAGAAAAGAAATTGCTGATTACTTAAGAGATCCATCTAAGAAGGTTGAAAGGCGTCTAAGGTTTCAAGCTACCAAGTATGTGCTCCTTGACAATGAATTGTATTATCGGACAATTGATGGAGTTTTGCTTAGATGCCTTAGTAGAGAAGAGTCAAAGGAGTTGATGGGTGAGATCCATGAGGGTGTGTGTGGAGCACATCAATCGGCATTCAAGATGAAGTGGATGATTAGGTGGAATGGATATTATTGACCGACAATTCTTAAAGATTGCTTCAACTATTTTAAAGGGTGCCAGGATTGTCAGAAGTTTGGTAATGTCCAGAGGGTACCTGCATCGACAATGAATCCTATAATCAAGCCTTGGCTGTTTAGAGGATGGACTATTGATCTCATCGGCCAAATTTATCCACCATCAAGCAAGGGGCATAAGTTTATACTCATTGCTACCGACTACTTCACGAAATGGGTTGAGGCAATTCCTTTGAAGAAGGTGACATCGGCAAACATGGTAGATTTTGTAAAAGAACATATTGTTTACCAATTCGGTATTCCTCAAACTATTACCACCGATCAAGGAACCATGTTCACATCGGGAGAGTTTGCTACTGGTATGGGGTTCAAAGTATTGAATTCTTCTCCTTATTATGCCCAAGTTAACGGTCAGGCTAAGATGACTAATAAAGGAGTTATTAAGCTTATCAAACGCAAGATTGAAGAAAACCCTAGAAGGTGGCATATAGTGTTAAATGAAGCCCTATGGTCGTATCGGAGTGTGTGTCATGGTGCAACCAAAGTTTCGCCGTATCAGTTGGTCTATAGACATGATGTTGTCCTGCCTTGGGAAGTTAAAACTGGTTCTAGGCGATTGTTTTCTCAAGATCAATTGATAGCTGATGAATATGATACTCTTATGAAGGATGAGTTAGAAGACTTAGCAAGTTATCGGTTGAGGGCTTTGATCAGCATTGAAGAAAATAAGAAAAGGGTTGCTAGATGGTATGACAAGAAGGTGAAGGTGAAAGAATTTGCCGATGGTGATCTGGTGTGGAAATTGATTTTACCGATTGGGACTAAGAGTTCTAAGTTTGGAAAATGGTCTCCTAATTGGGAGGGTCCGTTTCGGATAAGTTAGTCTGTTCATGGTAATGCTTATATTTTGGAAACCCTCGAAGGAGTTGTGTTTCCCAGAGCAATCAACGGTAAATACTTGAAGAAATATTACCCTAGTATTTGGGTAGATGCATAGAATACCCGTTGGAATGCCGATGAAAGAAAAGTTGTATAAGACATCGGTAAAAAATGTGCTGGCGTTATGTTACAAGCAAAATCAAGTATTGGTGTTATGCTTGCCGATATAATAGATTACAACAGATTATAACAGGGATTGAATGGATGTTATCGCACGTAGGCAAATCTGATCTGCTTCTTCTATCTCCCTAGTGTCATCATCGGCAGACCCTTCAACTGGCTTGATCTTTCTTTTCATCAGAATAGCTTGTCAGGTGTTTGCATCTCTTTCTTGTTGCAGGGCTTTAATAGCATCAGGCAGTTGAACTTTCTTTTGGCTGGCCACATTCAGAGCTTCATCGACTTTCTTTAGTTCAGCTAGCAATTCTTCCCTTCTTGCCGATAGGTGGGTGATTTCTTGCTCAAGATTAATGCCAGAAGCTTCTAAATGGCCGATGCCCTTGTGCTTCTCATCGGCAACTTGTTTGAACTTGAGCATTTCCTCTTCAAGCTTTGATTGAGCGTTTCTATCGGCAATACGGCGTGAGGCCCGTTGGTATTGGAGTTGTCGGCTCTCAAGGAATGCTGCTTGGAAAAGTATTTCTTCGATATCGGCAGGCAGACAACCTTGAATCTCCTTGAAAGCCACTTTCGCTGCAGAGGAATCTTGAACTAGGAGGGGTGTACTTTGTTGCAGTGAAAGTAGCAATACTTCGATCTTGGACTTGATGTCTACCGATATAGGGCCTGGAGCTGGAGCAGAGCTTTCTTCATTTTTGTCTTCATCGGGGAGATCGACGGCGAAGGAGAACAGGCTATCAGGGGAATCTTGGGTCTGAAAAGAAGAAAGTTAGAGTTTACTGATCATAAGTTTATATTGCAAATTTTATGATAGTCGGCTTACCATCTTAAAGCGGATTTCTTGCCTGGGACTTGGGAAGGCAGCTGGTATGGCATCATCTTGAAGGTCGGCAACGGTTGCCGATGAACTTGCCTCCGTAGGAGGAGCAGTTGGTGCTGGTGGTGCTGTTGTTGGTGCTGCCTCTGCTATGGTGGCTGGCTCCTATGGTGATGATGCTATCCTCTGGTCAGGGATTTCATCTGGTGTAGGTGCTAGTACCGATGTCGATGTTGTCTCCATTGTTGCAGCTGGTTCCTGTGGCGGTGGTGTCGTTTCCTGGTCGAGAGTTTCGTCCATTGGCTGCTCAGGAATGGACGCCGATGGTGGCTCTGCTATTGGTGCGTCAACAGTAGTTGGTGATGCAGCTGGAGTAGCTTGCCTCAAGCGTTTCTTCTTCGGGGCAGCAATTGGTGAACCAGCCCATTTCGGTTGCGAAGCTTGGGGGCATCGGCAGCATGAGTTGGAGAAGCTTGTACATTCAGAGTAGCTGTCGATGACCTCGGTGCCTGTAAAAGATATTTGGTGCAAGTTAAATGAAGCGAATGTTGCCGATGAGAGTTTGTAATCGGTATAAGTGAAATAAAAACTTACTACAAAAGGTTGCGCCAAGATGGTAGCAATAGCCGATGGAGTAGCTATGGTCTTTGCAGGTGTCGGCTTAGGCTTGAGGGTAACCTTAGGTACCCTTTGAGGTGTGAAGGCAGCCAATGTAGGAGCCTTGTTGCCGATGATTGATGTGGGGTTCATTATTCGAAGATTGAAGTGCTTGCCGCTCTTGCTCATTCGGAGGATTGGCTCATCAACCTATTAAGTAAAAGGGGGTCAGATACCGATAGTAGAAGTAAATAATAAGAAATGCATTAGAGTGAAGAACTTACTGCATCATCGGGAATGATGTGATCGGTGTCGATTAAATGCCGATAGTAGTGCGATGATTTGGTGAACAGTTGGCTTCTCCATTCTTGCCACCAAGATTTGTATGACTCCGTGATAAAAGATGTTGGTGGCCACGAGGATAGGTCGATGTTTGATGTATCGGCATGGGGAGAAAGATTGACAATCCTGTTCCAATCCATGGCACTGGAGATAACTTCTCTTGGCTTTATCACGTTGGCGTAGCTGAGTTTGATCAGTAATTGACCGAATGCCAGCTGCCTTGCTGCTACCGATGGATAATAGAACTCATAAGCCGCAAGAGCATTCTTCCCGGTTCCAAAGATGTTGACTGGAATGGCTCGGGGAACAATACTAGCCTTCATTATTGTTTCATTCTGCGGTACATTCCAATCGGTAAGGTTGAATAACAGGGGGAATCGGTTGTTATCATCAACATAAGGCCACCAAAGCCATTCTACAGCAGGGATTCCGTTATAAAGCTTTTGAAACAACCTGCCAAATTGATCTGCATTGGCATCGGTTCCTGGTAGCACTATGATAGCTTCCCCAAAATTGAGTGGGGGACGAGTTGCCGATTCGTCATCATCATATTCATAGTCCTTCGATATATCCCTTGGGATTTGCTGATTGAACAAGTCGAATTGGAGGACCTTATACATGTGTGCGTTTAACCACATATTTATAAACCACCAGGGACCCCCGAGGTTGCCGATGGGCTCGCCTAGCAATAGCTTCCTGGATACTTGGTGCAGGAGGTGGTATACCGATCCAAGGAGGTATCGGCCGAGAGGAAGTCTTGCTCCATCGGCCAGAAGCTCTACTGCGGGAAGGTACATGGTGGTAGGTCCGACTGTTCTGCCATAAAAGATAAACTTTTCTAACCACATGTTCAAGAAAGTGGCGTGCTCCCTCTGACCTACCGATCTAGTCTTTTGGTTCTCTCAGATGTATCCAGTCTAACCGCCGACATTGCGTGTGTTCACTTTATATTCAGCTTTCCTACCGAAAAGGTTGGAGGGATCGGCAGAAGAGACATCGAGGCTGGTAAGCATATGCACATCGGCAAGGGTAGGAGTAGCTGGTCCATGTCTGAATAAAAAGGCATTCATTATATCGGACCAGAGATAAGAAGCGACTATCATCGTATTCTCATTCTTTGCCATATCGGCAATAGAGAGTCTAATACACTGATCTAGGTTGCGCTCTGCCTAGTAAACTTGTTGTGTTCTGATTATTCTGAGATACCAGTTCTTCCATCCCTTGGTGGGTTTGGGCCATGAACGGAAAGCATCTTTCCATAACCCTAGGCTAAAGCACTCAGATTTGAAAGGAATGCGGTTGGTCTCTGTGTTGATCAGATTGGTGGGATCGGTGTTTCCCATTGGGCCTAGGCAGTTGAAGTTGGATTGCTCAATGGGGATTACTACCTTGTTGTACATTCCCTAGGTTTCGGAAAAAATCAAAGAAAAAAAAGGGGGAAAGGATTATGAAGTTGATGCGGAAAAGAAACTTTCAGAAGATGAAGCAAGAAGGGAACAGATTTACTTTGGGAACTTCGAAGTTGATCGCCATTGAAGCTGTTCATGTTCTGCTTAAGGAAGATGTCGTTGCTTGGGTTGTCGGAGGTGTTCTTCAGAGCCGCCGCAGAGGTTGAAGATGAGGGCAAATGAAAGTGAAAGTGGGCTCAGGGTGAAAAGCAGATTGGATGATGATAACTTCTATAAGTCTGGTCAGGGGTATTTTGGAATTTTCTTCACACTGAGCAGGAATATGGAAGGGTATGCGATAGGTATGTGTGGCAATCGAGGAGATATGATTGGGCTTACAACTATTCACGTTGCAGTCACGGAATTTTATTGATAAATTGTGATTTTTACGCACGGTAATCGAGGAGGTCGTGCAAGTATCTTGGAGGGAAGGTTATAGTAGAGAAAAATTCGGCGCGTAAAATATTTTACACTCCGAAATTGGGGGTCATGTGTTGACACCGTTTTCGGCATGTGTCAAATGAGCTAAGACTTGCATTGATCGGTAGCCGTTTTCTATCGGCATTGGAAGGTCATCGGTCAGTGTTGCCGATGAGAGTAAATGCTGCGAAAGGGATAAGTTTGTTGCCGATGGAAGCTGGACGATTCTTGCCAATAGGAGTTAATTGGTAAAGACAAGTTACCAGTGGAGGTGAAGAGTTGCCGATTGGAAGGTATTACCGATAAGGAGATGATGCCGATGGGCACAGGGTGACATGGCGGTTGACGTCAGCAGGGGATTGCCGATGGAAATAGAAGGAAGTTGCGGATTGAAGAGTCTGCGATGGAAAGTTTCATCGAAGAGAAGACATAAGGAAACTGGTGATCTCATACCAGTATTGTTATAGAAGTTTGAGTCTGACTCTTGCATGAGTCATTTATTTCCTTAGAAATAGAGGTATTTGTTTAGGAAAATATTATTGTCCGACTCCTGCGCGAGTCAGTCGTTTCCTTAAAAATAGGAGTTTTGTTTAGGAAAGATATGAGTCATGTCTGTCTACAACTCCTTTTGCTGGGGTATAAATATGTACCTAGGGGTCATGGAACAAAAAATCAATCATATATCAAACAAATCAATTACATTTTATCTAATTTTTAGTAATTCTACTTTTATCGTATTAGATCTAGTTTACCTACGAGTTCTTCAAGTCTCGACGGGATACATCTCTTCGATCTCCGTCAACCCTTGCAAGTTCCGCGTTTGAGCAACCTGAGCCTTGACGTCCGGGCGCATCGATGTCGTCTCGTTCAGCTCTACTCTAGTTATCCTGATCAAATTTGAGCCTTGACATCCGGGCGCATCGTCGTTGTCTCATTCAGATCTTGTTCTAGTTATCGTCCTTGTCGATTAACTAGTCCAATCGACTGGCACACCTTTGGATATCGAATTCAGGTATAAGCCCGAGGTGTTCGCAGATCCTGACGCTTTTTGTGTCAACAATTAGATACGAATCTCCTTACGAAATTAATCTTGCCAAGCAGTGATTGCAACTCTGTGAGATTGGTTGGAGGGACAACTTTGTCTATTGTTTCCATGCTCTTTTTGCCGACCTCTATCCCTCCTTTATGGACCAGAAATCCTAAAAACTCACCATGCCCTCTTCACCACAGCAAAATGATCATCAAGGTGGGTTGTAGATTCTAGAGAAGCCTTAAGGTCAGGTGGAAGGTCTTTGTTAATGAGCTCGAGGAGATCTTTTATCTAATCTAAATCTTGGACCAGAGTGTTGATGTCCTTGTTCAGTAGATTGGCTATATCCTTCAGCCGATCTTGATTTTCCATTGACAGAGTCTGCTGAGAGGTAGCTTCTTCACCCTTCTCACTGATGTAATTCTCAACAGCAAAAGAATAACTGGTAGTTGGTTTGGTAGTGTTCTTGAAAAATAAGAAGTGTTAGCCGACTGGATGAGAATGCTAAAGGAATAGTTCAAGGCAAGATGTTACCTGTTGTGTTGATTGGTCATCAAGATGGGTGGTGTCCTATTTTGGTTGAGGGCTTGACTAAGTATTCAAGGGTGGTGAGCCTGGAGCTAGACTAGAGGAAGAATCTTCTGCTAGATCTTATATGATTTTATCTGTTTCCAATAATGCAGATGATAATGTATAAGAGCAGGAAGTAGATATCATATAAAGAGAAGGAAGCGATTAGCCGAATGATGTTACCAATGTGTTCGGCAGTTTCCTGGGCGTCTGTGCTTTCAGCTTCATGAGGTTCTATATCTTTAGTTTCCTGGACCTCTGCATTTTCAGTAGGAACTTGAGGAGGGATATTGTTGACACAAAAAGCATCAGGATCTACAACACCTCGGGCTATTACCCGAATTTGATTTCTGAGGGCGTGCCAGTTGATTTGACCAGTTAATCGACAAGAACGATAACTAGAACAAAATCTGAATAGAGCAACAACGATACGCCCGGATGCCAAGACTCAGACTTGATCAGGATAACTAGAGCAGAGCTGAATGAGACAACAACGATGCGCCCGGATGTCAAAGCTCAGAGGTACTCCCACGTGGAACTTGCAAGGATTTGACAGAGATCAAGGTGATGCAGCCCGTCGAAGCTTGAAGAACTCATAGATAAACTAAGACTAATGCAATAAAAGGGTAAATTGCGATAAAAGTAGAATAAGAGTAAATTGATTTGATTTTGATATGATTGATTTATTTTACACGCAGCCCTCGGGCACATATTTATACTCCCGCATGGAGAGTTGTACAAAGACACGACTCATATCTTTCTTAAACAAAACTCTATTTTAAGGAAATAACTGACTCGCGCAGGAGTCGGACTCAAATAACAATATTATTTTCCTAAACAGACAACCCTATTGTTAAGGAAATAAACAACTCCTGCAAGAGTCGGACTCAAACTACTATAACAATACTGGTATAAAATCACCAGTTTCCTTATGTCCTTCCTTCGATGAAAACTTTTCATCGGCAGATTCCTTCAATCCGCGACTTCCTTCTTTCGCCACTGGCAATCTTCTGCTGACGTTAACCGCCACATCACCCTATGCTCATCGGCATCATCTCCTCATCGGCAATCGGCATCGGCAACTTTGCAGTTATGGTGACTTGACTTCACCAATTAACCATTATCGGCAAGAATCATCCAGCTCCCATTGGCAACAAACTTATCCTTCCTGCAGCATAAAGTCTTAGCTCATTTGACACGTGCTGAAAAACAGTGTCAACACATGCCCCCCAATTTCGGAGTGTAGAATATTTTACGCGCCAAAATTTTCTTTATTATAACTGTTCCCTCCAAGATGACCGCACGACTTCCTCTTTTACCGCGCGCAAAACTGTAATTTATTAACAAAATTCCGCGACTGCAGCTATGAACAGTTATAAATCCAATCATATCTCCTCGATTGCCGCACATACCTATTGCATACCCTTCCACATTCCTGCTCAGTGTGAAGCAAATTCCAAAATACGCCTGACCAGGCTTATAAAAATTACCATCATCCACTTTGTTCTTTACCCTGAGCCCACTTTCACTTTCACCTGCCCTCGTCTTCAACCTTGGCGGAGACTCCAGCGGCGACTCCGAAGAAGAGTCTGTGAACTCAAGTGGCAGCATCTTCCTCCAACAGAACTCGAACAACACCAATGGCGATCAACTTCGACGTCCCTAAGGTAAATATGTTCCTTCCTCACTTTATTTCTTGCAAATTTCTCTCCCGCATCAATCTCGTAATTCTTTTCCCCTTTCTTTCTTCGATTTTTCCGAAACCTAGGAGTTTTATAACAAGGTAGTAATCCCCATTGAACAATCCAATTTCAACTGCCTGGGCCCAATAGGAAATCCTGACCCTACCAGTCTGATCAATGCTAAGGCCAGGCGCATCCCTTTCATATCCGAGTGCTTTAGCCTAGGGTTATGGAAAGACGCCTTCCGTTCATGGCCTAGGCCTACCAAAGGATGGAAGAACTGGTACCTTAGGATAATTAGAACACAACAAGTCTACTGGTCAGAGCGTAACTTAGATCAGTGCATCAGGCTCTCCATTGCCGATATAGAGAAGAACGAGAATATGATGATGGCGGCTTCTTATTTCTGGTCCGATGCAATGAATGCTTTCCTATTCAGACATGGACCTGCTACCCCCACCCTTGCCGATGTGCATATGCTTACCGGCCTAGATGTCTTTTCTGCCGATACCCCCGCTTTGTTCAATAGGAAAGCTGAGTATAAAGTGAACACGCGTAATATCGGCGGTTGGACCGCTTATATCCAGGAATATCAGAAGACTGGATCGGTAAGTCAGAGGGAACATGTCATCTTTCTGAATATGTAGCTAGAAAAATTCATCTTCTGTGGCAGAGCAATTGGACCTACCACCATTCATCTCCCCGCAGCAGAACTTCTTGTCGATGGAACAAGACTTCCTCTCGGTCGATATCTTCTTGGATCGGTATATCATCTCCTGCATCAAGTGTCCAAGAAGTTGTTGCTCGATGAGTCCATCGGCAACCTTGGAGGTCCCTGGTGGTTTGTGAATATGTGGTTGAACGCACACATGTACAAGGCCCTTCAATTTGATCTGTTCAACCAGCAATTCCCAAGGGATATATCGGAAGAGTATGAATATGAGGATGATGAATCGGCAACTCGCCCCCCACTCAACTTTGGGGAAGCCATCATAGTACTACCAGGAACCGATGCCAATGAAGATCAATTCGGTAGGTTCTTCCAAAAGTTTTACTGTGGAATCCCTGTTGCAGAACGGCTTTGGTGGCCCTATGTTGACGAGAACAATCAATTCCCTCTGTTGTTTAATCTTACCCATTGGAATGTGCCTCAGAACGAAGTAATCATGAAGGTCAGCATTGTTCCCCGAGCTATCCCAGTTAACATTTTCGAAACTGGGAAGAATGCTCCTCAAACCTTCGAATTTTATTACCCATCGGTAGCAGCAAGACAACTGGTGTTCGGCCAATTACCGATCAAGCTCTGCTACTCAAAAGTAGTAAAACCAAGACAAATTATCTCCAGCGCCATGGATTGGAACAAAGTCGTTAATCTTCCTCTCGATGCCGACACATCAGACATCGACCTATCCTCCTGGGCACCAACATCATTCATGACAGAATTGTACAAATCTTGGTGGCAAGAATGGAGAGGCCAAATTTTTTCCAAGTTATCACATTATTATCGGCACTTGATCGACGCCGATCACGTCATCCCCGATAATGCAGTAAGTTTCTTTATCCCAATGTATCTTACTATTTACTTCTACCATCAGTATCTGACTCTCTTACTACAGGTCGACGATCCAATTCCCCGAGTGAGCAAAAGTGGCAAGCCCTTCCATGTCCGAGTGATGAGCCCAATATCAATCATCGGTCATAATGCTCCTACACTAGCTGCCTTCACTCCTCAGAGGGTCCCCAAGGTCACTCTGAAGCCAAGGTCGACGCCTGCAACGACCAGTACCACTCCATCGGCTGCTGCTGCCATCTTGGCGCGGGCTTTTGCGGTAAGTCTTACTTTTACTTTTACCGATCACAAACTATTCATCGGCAATATTTATTTTATAACTTGCATCAAACATTTTAGGCAGCGAGGTCATCGGCAGCTACTCTAGATGTTCAAACTTCTCCAACTCCCGCTGCCGATGCCCCCCAGACTTCTCAACCAAAATAGGCCGGTTCACCAACCACTGCTCCGAGGAAGAAAAGGCGTCTGAGGCTAGCCACTCCAGCTACCGATGCACCAACAGTAGAGCCATCATCAGCCCCTGCCCCTGATCAGCCAACGGACAACGTCTCCGACCAGGAGATAACACCACCTGCTGCAACAACGGAAGCAACATCGGCATCGGCACCTTCACCAACTGAAATCCCTGATCAAGGAACGGCATCACCGCCACAGGAGCCAACCACCACAGCAGAAATAGCACCTACAGCACCAACCGCTCCTCCTACGGAAGCATGTTCATCTGCTGCCAATCTCCAAGATGAAGCCGTACCAGCTGCTTCCCCGAGCCCAAGGCAAGAAATCCGCTTCAAAATGGTAAGCCGACTGTCTCAACCTACAATATAAGCTCATGATCGGCAAATTCCAACTTTCTTCTTTTTAGGCCCAAGACTCTCCCGATAGCTTGTTTTCCTTCAGCGTCAACCTCCCCGACGAATACGAAAACCAAGAAGGCTCTGTTCCAGCGATAGCTTATTCTCCTTCGCCATCAACCTTCCCGACGAAGACGAAGACGAAGAAAGCTCTACTCCCGCTTTATCGGCAGATGTCAAATTCAAGCTTGAAACACTACTCTCTTTGCTACAACAAGACACATCCCTTCTTGTCCAAGATTCAACTACAGCAAAGACAGCTTTCAAGAACATCCAAGGCCACCTCTCTGCCAATACAGAAGAAATACTCTTCCAAGCAGCTTTTCTCGAGAGCAAGCAACTCCAATATCAAAGACTCTCATCGCATAGCCGATAGGACTGCCCGATCGAAGCTCGAAGAAGAGATGCTTAAGTTTAAACAAGTTGCCGATGAGAAGCACAAAGACATCGGCTAGGTAGAAGCTTCTGGCGCCAATCTTGAGTAGGAGATCATTCAGCTATCGGCAAGAAAGGAAGAGCTACAAGCCGAACTAAGAAAGGTTGAAGAAGCTTTACACACAGCTAACCAGAAGAAAGCTCAACTACCCGATACCGTCAAAGCTCTTTGACAAGAAAGGGACACAAACGCCCGACAAGCTATCGCGCTGAAGAAGATTAAACCAATCGGAGGATCTACCGATGATGATGCCAGGGAGATGGAAGCAATAGAGCAAATTCGCCTACGTGCAATATCAGCTATTCAATCCTTGTTGTAATTCATTACAATTTCATCACATCGGCAACTGTAATCAGTAACACTTGATTTTGCTCTGTAATATAATGTCAGTACATTTTACCGATGTTTTGTAACCTTTTCTTTCATCGGCGTTCAAACGAGCACTCTATGCATCTACCCAAATACTAGGGTAATATTTCTTCAAGTATTTACCGTTGATTGCTCTGGAGAATGCAATTCCTTCGAGAGTTTCTAAAATATAAGCATTGCCAGGAGCAGACCATTTTATCCGATAAGGACCTTCCTAATTAGGAGACCATTTTCCAAACTTAGAACTTAGTCCCAATTGGTAAAATCAACTTCCAAACCAGATCACCATCGGCAAATTCTTTCACCTAGCCATCGGCAACCATCACTGACATCACGATTTGGAACGCCAGGGCTTGCCGATTGCTGCTCCCAAGCCAAAATGTCCAAGGGAAACTCCAGTTACACCATCGACAATATATTAACATCTGCCGATGGACCTCCATCTTCGCGCTTGGCCTTCATAGCTTGTCTGGAGACTTCTCTCTGGAAGAGTTCTCATCTTGACACAAGTCTTCTTGGCGTTCGTGCTGGATCCTTCTTTTCTGAGTCTTCGTCAGACCCTTAGGACACCACTGAGGAAGCTTGGTCTTCCAAACAGGTTGATACTGCTTCTCACTGCTTGCATCTGCACTACCTCTTACGTTTGGATCCCTGGAGAAAATTTCTTCATCGGGCACCCTTGCATCAGCCATCTCTTCAAGCTCTTCTTGACAAATACGCTTACCAAGCCCGTTATGTACACTAAGCTTGCCCCCCAACCAATCATGTGCTTATTCCTTTTCTCTAATCGGCCTGCCATAGCTTGATGTCCGACCGTCAAAACAAGGTTTCTTTTTGACTGGTCGGCAAGGTAGCACCCATTGCACTCAGGGCAATTATCAGCAGTAGGTAGTTTGATGCCTTCTTCCCAGCAATGAACAAAGAAGGGACACTTCCAGTGGTTTTTATGTCGAAGCCACCCTTGGCGCCTTTCTTCCTCTCGCAGCCAATGTCATTCCTCTTGTGACTGTCGATATTCTCGCCTTGGTCGCCTATGCGTGATTAGAACACCATGAGACCTTCTAGTGTTACTGCTTTCATTGGCAACTCTCTTGCCTTCCCTATCATCGGCAAACTTTATCCCTGTTACTTCACGCGTGGCCATCTGATGCTCAGGGTCTACCGATGCACTTTTCTTGGTAGCTTCCAATGTCAGCATTTTAGTCTTCCCACTAGTTTCCACCATGTTATTTGGAAACGGGTGCTGATTGATCTTCATCAGCTTCTAGATTGTGTAATTTTCAAACTTAATCCAACCAGACTCAATTCCCGACTACAACTGCTGCCTAAAGATTTTGCATTCATTAGTATCGTGCGAAGTTGCATTATGCCACTTGCAATACCTGATTTTCTTAAGCTCTTTAGCCGATGGAATCACCTAGTTAGGTGCCAGCTTAATCTTCCCTTCTTGGAGCAATAGGTCAAACATCCTATCAGCCTTGGTGATATCAAAAGTGCATCTCTTAGCTTCTTTCTGATCGAACGGACAAGATATCGGCTTTTTATTCTCTACCGATTCAACTAAACCGATACTTGCTCCTTCGTCCGAATCTGTCTTCTTAGTTAAAGACACTTCTTCATCTCGATTCTCTCTAGGCTCAAAAACTTTGGTGTCTTGATCAGCAACCCTTTGCATAAGATGACTCAAGTTTTCAAACTCTTGAGACGCATATTTGTCTCTGATGTGCGGCAGTAATCTCTGGCAGGCCAAATCTGCTAATTGTCGATCATCAAGCACCAAGCTATAGCACTTGTTCTTCACGCCTCGCAGTCTTTGGACGAAGCTTTCTACCGATTCATCATCACTCTGCTTCAGCTTGACTAAATCGGTAAGCTTCTTCTCATGTGTGCCAGCAAAGAAGTACTTGTGAAACTGTTTTTCTAGATCGGCCCAAGTGATCATAGAATTTGGAGATAGTGAAACAAACCACATAAATGCCGATCCATATAATAATGACGAAAACAATCTTGATCCTGCTGATGTACTGGCTGGACGTTGACTGGTTGAGCAGGTTGATGCATCCCTTCATATCTTTGTGGTAAATAGGCCGGGTAATCGGCACATTTACTGCATCAGTTTGTTGAATATTAAGCATCGGCTGATTGGCCGATGGGCAACTTTGAACACCCATTGATTGAGTAGGTTGATGCACTTCTTCAGGTCTTGACGTCAAAGTGCTTGAAGTGATTGGTGCGTGCATAGTACCAGTCATCTGAACACTATGCATCGGATGAGTTGCCGATGGGCAATTTTGCGCACTCACTGGCTTGTGTTGTGGCATTATATTCATCGGTTGCTGTACCGATATCTCATTGTGCACATTCACCTGCGAGTATTGCGGTGTAGTACTTATCGGCTGATGTACCGATATTTCATTCTAAAGACTCGCCGGATGACACTGCGGAGCTCTCGCCACTTGGTGCCCAGGCTGCACAACTTGCTGCTGAATCGGTAATTGACCGATCCAACTTACGTTAGGTGTCATCGGCATATGACTTACCGATAGCTGATAACCTATTGACTCTTGTAGCTCTTGTACCCTTGGATGATAGCCTTGATTTGCGGGTACCATAGGTTGAGCATCCATTGCCGATACAGGCTGATTGACAATCGGCATGCCTTGTTGCATCGGCCAAGAATTTGCCGATGGCTGATAACCAGCTGATGCCTGTCGTTCTTGTGGCGCTGGGTAATTGACAGAATAACTACCTTGGTTAGTAGGTACTCCAGTTTGAGGAACCATTGCCACCATAGGTTGACTTGCAGCTGCTGGGCCTTGGTGTATCGACAAGTGATTTGCCGATGGTTGGGCGTAAGGCACTCTGGGTATTGCCATTTGAAGATTCCCTGTTGGCAATTGCACCGTTGGAGAAGATGTAGCATAATGTATCACTGGAACCATTGGTTGTACAGATGTTGCCGATGCCATCGGAATCTTCCACCCTGCATGGTTACCTTGGACCAATCTGGAATCAGCAGATGGACTTGGAGACATACCATATCCCCACCAGTTGGCAGAAGTTGGTTGACTCTGGGTCACAGGTCCAGACGTTGTTGAGGCCACCAGATTTGTATTCACCTGAGTGATGCTTGCTGGGCTCGATCTTGGTAGCATAATCTCATCGGCAGATCAGTTCATAATCGGTGAAGACACCCTGGGAACCGTCAATGGGATCATAACAGATGTCGATCCGAGTTGACGATACTCTGGACCAACATAATATGGTGCCTGTCCTCCCTTGAAAGTTTGCTTAATAGCATTGCATACAGTATCGGATAGCACATTGGATTGGCTAATTAATACATTATTTAATGTAGAATTAACCATCTCTTGTAATTTACCAGGATCGGTGTCGAAAGTGATCTGCCGTGGTGACGGCGGATCTTGCTTCTGGACTGCTTCGCCGATTCTGTTTAGGTTGAAGGATTTGAGATATAACCGCTTATACTCCTCCATAGCCTGCTCCATAGTCTGCTTCTGATCATCTCTCAGATTGGCTTCGGAGACTCCAATGACATTCTTCGGATTTACGCCGGTATTATCACCCATGATAGATGTATAATTGGTCCCACCGGGTGTGCCAAAAGAGGTGTTGACACAAAAAAGCATCAGGATCTGTGAACACCTCGGGCTATTACCCGAATTCGATTTCCGAGGGTGTGCCAGTCGATTTGACCAGTTAATCGACAAGGACAATAACTAGAACAACATCTGAACAGGGCAATGGCGATACGCCCGGATGCCAAGACTCAAACTTGATCAGGATAACTAGAGCAGAGCTGAACGAGACAACAATGATGCACCCGGATGTCAAAGCTCAGAGGTACTCCCACGCGGAACTTGCAAGGATTTGACGGAGATCAAGGTGATGCAGCCCGTCGAAGCTTGAAGAACTCGTAGATAAACTAAGACTAATGCAATAAAAGGGTAAATTGCAATAAAAGTAGAATAAGAGTAAATTGATTTGATTTTGATATGATTGATTTATTTTACACGCAGCCCTCGGGCACATATTTATACTCCCGCATGGAGAGTTGTACAAATACACGACTCATATCTTTCCTAAACAAAACTCTATTTTAAGGAAATAACTGACTCGCACAGGAGTCGGACCCAAATAACAATATTATTTTCCTAAACAGACAACCCTATTGTTAAGGAAATAAATGACTCATACAAGAATCGGACTCAAACTACTATAACAATACTGGTATAAAATCACCAGTTTCCTTATGTCCTTCCTTCGATGAAAACTTTCTATCGGTAGATTCCTTCAATCCGCAACTTCCTTCTTTCGCCACCGGCAATCTTCTGCTGACGTTAACCGCCACATCACCCTGTGCCCATCGGCACTCCATGCCCATCGGCATCATCTCCTCATCGGCAATCGGCATCAGCAACATCTCCTCATCGGCAATCGGCATCGGCAACTTTGCAGTTCTGGTGACTTGACTTCACCAATTAACCCTTATCGGCAAGAATCATCCAGCTCCCATCGGCAACAAACTTATCCTTCCTACAGCATAAAGTCTTAGCTCATTTGACACGTGCCGAAAAACGGTGTCAACAGATATCCATCGTTGTTGAAACGTTGCTTGGTCCTGGAATTTCAACATGTGGCTGTAGTGGAGATGATTGGTGTGAAGATGGTCAGAGTTATTGCCAAATGAGATTTATTGTTGAATGGAAGACTCATACCTTCGGAGACCGCTTGACTATCTTGGACCTTATTTTTCTGGCCACATAGACATTCTCAAGTGCCTTCCTTTTACCTTCTCCTCCTAAAGGTGTAGTGGTCGAAACTACAGGGATCTTCATGAAAGTTGCTAAAGTTGGAGCATCAAAACCCAGGACACGGTTGGGTCCAGCTAAGTAGTACTGGATTGCTTTGGTAGGAGGAATGGGCTCAAAATCTTGTGCATAACTAGATGTTGAAGTGAGAAATAAATTCAAAGTGGGAAATGATAAGTACAATGAAAATTACCTTACTGTCAGAGGCAAATTGAGGTTGCAGGTCCTGGCATAAAGAGTGCACTGGTGTGTTGAAGATGTGATTGTGCCATTCTTGCCACCAGGAAGCAAAAAGAGGATGAGCAACATCTACTAGCCCAAATGGAGATGGTTCATATGTTGGTAATTCTCATCCAAGCTCAAAGACTTTTTTGGCTTTTATTGCATTTGTGATCAACTCCCTAAATCTTATGGTTGTTGAGAAGAAAGGCCTTGGGGGCAGCTGTCCACATCCTAATTGTCTGGCTGCCATATTTGGATAGTAAAATTCATAGGTAGATTGCACTAATCTCCCATGATGGAAGTCGGCTGGCAAGATGGAGGGTTTGATAAAGGAATTAAAGACCTCTGTAGACACCTTGTCAGAGCAGCCAGATTCATAGCTGAATTTGCAAGGGAGAGTTAGGTTATCATTTTCTCTGTAAGGAAGCCAAAGCACACTGTCAAAACCCTTGAAAAACAGCTTGAAGAGGTGACCAATATCCATATCAATGCTGATGGAAGAGGTTGTTTCTCCATAGATTTGACAACCCTTAGCTCTTGCCATGCTGCCTTCAGCGTAATTGACTAAAGGGAAGCTCAAGTTATGGAGGGGCACAGAGATTATCTGATGCATATACAGTTGCAGCCACATCTGAACAAGCCACCAGGGACCACTTACACAAGAGATCTCTCCACCTTGGCGCATCTAGGCAGTGATCTGATGCATCATGTGATAGACAGATCCCAAGAGATATTTACCCAAGGGGATCAGAGTGCCTGCAGCTAAGTCCTCAGCCATCATCATGTGGTTTAAGGTTGGCTCATTGGATTTTCCACAAAAGATGAATCTGCAAAGCCACATGTTCATGAAAGCCCTGCACTCCTTGTCAAGAACAACACCAGATGTCTCCATATAGGTCTGAATGTACTTAACCCATCCACCATCAGATTTGACAGTTTTCTGGCTGCTTTTGCTCTTGTACTTGAAGGGGTATACTGGCTGTGACACATTCAGGCCAGTCATCATGAAAACATCGGCCAGAGTGAGGGTCATCATACCATGGCCGAAGACAAAAGCATTGACAGCATCGGACCAGAAATGAGAAACTGCTATCAGAAGAGGTTCATTTCTAGGAATCTCTGACAAGGATAATTCCAAGCAATGGCTAATGTCCTGATCATCCCAGTGGCTGCTACTCTTGTCCAGCATCCTCCTATACCAGTTTCGCCATCTGGTGATTAGGGGAAACGGTCAGGTCTTGAAGGTGTTTGGCCATTGGTTTGGTGGAGTGATTCCAGATTTGAAGGGGATTCTCGAAGTTTCCTTCTCAATGATCTCAGTCGGGTCAGGATTTCCCATCGGACCTAGAAGGTAGGAATCGGGGTTTGCAACATAGGGGATCAAAATCTGGTCCTTGTATTCTGTCGGTGTTATGACCCGAGGGTCAAGACCACCAACTAGTAAATTTGTATATTACGTGCTCTCTCTCCCAGATGTGATGCAAGATGGACACAAGGTTTATCCTGGTTTGGGCAAAGAAGGCCCTACGTCCAGCGGGGGAGGATGACTTGTATTATCTCGCACCCAAAGTGCTCGTACAGGGGGGGTACAAGCTGAGTTACGCGGGTTCGCTCGGAGCGAACTGAAGCCTAAGACTAGCCGGGCTACCCTAAGTGGTGGATTGGCTGCTCGAGGGGTCGATCAAGCAGCGGTGTGTGTGTGGAGTGTGCGGTTCAGAGTTGAAGTCCGAGTGTGGAGTTTGAAAAAGACCATCCTTTTCTTCTACCTCGGCGTCCCCTTTTATAGACCAAGGGGAAGGCCGAGGGTACAGGATCCTAACTGTGTAGTATGGGCGGCACATCCGCGGCACAGTGCTAGCGAAGAGACGTCGCCTACTGTGATGGCATGGTCTTCCCGTCCTTCTGGCGCTCCAGGTCACGGTGGCAGTAGAAGTCGTCGCGGCACAGCTTCCGCAGGCGGGCGCGAATCCCACAGCTGAAGCAGGACGGGGCGGATGGGACGGGCCCCATGCCAGAGTTGTTGGAGGGAGGGGTCGAGCCCCTCGGTCGAGGGGGGGGGTCGAGCCTAGCATCGCTCTGTCGTATCCCTGAAGTCGTCGTCGAGGGCTGTACTGTTCACATTTCGAGGGGTGCTGCTGGAGTCCGTACTCACGTCGTGGCGGCAGTAGCAACACAGTTGACAGGAGTCAGGGACATGGCGGAGAGTTGTTGGATTTGACCGCGGTCGTGGGTGCCCATGTCGTTAGGTAGATTTACTTTAACCCATGCCGGGATCAGTTGGGCTAATCGGGCCTCCCGTCCAAGGGTCGTTCGTTTGACCCCTGGTCCGTCACTCAGCATCGAGGTAGGGTCGAAGCAGAGGCAGAGTCTGAGGGATCAGAGTAGAGGGCGAGGGGTCGTTTGCTCGACCCCTCATCTGTCACCCGGTGTCGAGGTAGGAGCCGAGGGGTCGTTCGTTCGACCCTCGGTCCGTCATTCGGGATCGAGGCAGAGGTAGAGGGGTCGTTCGTTCGGCCCCACATCCGTCTCTTTCCGTCGAGGTGGGCTGGCTCGTGACTAGTTGCCATAGCCGGTGCAGGGGGCCTTCGAGTGATGGATCTTTCCTTACTGACTTGAGGAATGGGCTGGTTCCTGTCTTAAAAATGGTTGCTATGTTTAGCGTTAATTTATCGAAGGGTTTAGGGTACCCCTTACCTTCGTACCCGACAGTAGCCCCCGAGGCCCCAGAGGAGTGATTGAGAACTCCTCTGGGGGTTATGATATGTGTTTTTTCGGAGGGAGTAAGGATTACCCGGAGGTTTTTCCCTTGACCTGCAGGGTTAGTGAGAGGTTTGATTCTCCGTGGGGTGCGCGCGGGCACACCCCGCAGGGGTAGCCCCTGAGGCCCTAGAGGAGTGATTAAGAACTCCTCTGGGGGCTATGATGTGTTGTGTCGAGGGGATTTAAGGTTACCTGGAGATGTGGCGCCCTATCGAGGGGTCGATCTCGTTTGCAAGACTGTGGGCGTTCCTTTTCCTGAAAAGAGGAGTGTTCGAGGGCGGCTATCGAACCCTACCAAGGGCCAGCCTTCACTCCCTCGAGCATAACTGGAATCAGAGTGCCTCACCCGAGAGGCCGACTCTGTCTGCTAGGTCACAAGTGTTTTCGACCCTCTTTCGTCGAGGGGTGTCGTGCGTAGTCGGGCCCTCGAGCCCTCGAATGGCTAGGCCTTCACTACCTCGTAGCGTCCTTCCCACAGATCCTTGCGTTTGGATTGTGGGGTGAAGAGCATCGTGCTATTCTCGTTAGGATGAGCCCAAAGTCCTCGGTGAGTTGTTGTCGGGCATGAGTCCATTAAAAATGGTGCCCAGTACGGGTAAAAATCCGAGTGAGAACTCGTGCCCTATTCGATAGGGGTCGACTAGTGGTCCGGAGGCGTTCTCATTTAAGTAAGACCGTATGGCTTACTAAGCAAGACCGTATGGATTACCAAGGTGCCAACCCCGTTCGATAGGAGTTGGTGGCTCGATGCCTCCCAGCGTAGGGATCCTTAGGTATTCCTCGGTTATGCCTCGGATATGTCCCAGGGGACCTCGAGAGTTCGTTCTCGAGCTAGGGGCACGCGCCTGGCCCCCCGGGACATCCCTGACTCGCATACTCGAGGGCGACTGTCGAACTCCGTTCGTGGAGCCAGCCTTCGCTCCCTCAAGATTTAGGGGTGGACCTGAGTCCGTTAACCATGGGTCCTTCCTGACCTTAGGTACTCGAGGGCGGCTGTCAAACCCTATGTAAGGGCCAGCCTTCGCTCCTTCAAGATTTGACGGATGGTTCGTCATCCGACGCTATTCTCAGAAGGAGGAGTCCTGCCTTGTGGAACGCCGAGGAGGAAAGCAGGTAGTTGTATTGAACTTGGGGGCATACCTGTGCCTTTGCCCACTGGGCTAGAGCTCTTGAGGGAGGCTGTCAAACCCCACGAAAGGGTCCGCCTTTATCCCTTCGAGGCCGGGGAGTGGACTGGAGTCGACGGCCCGAGGTCTCCTCAGACCTCGGGTACTCGAGGGGGGCTATCGAGCCCGTTCATAGGCCAGCCTTTGTCCCCTCGAGATTTTGGGGGTGGACCGAAGTCCTAACCCGAGGTCATTTCTGCCCTCGGGTACTCGAGGGTAGCTGTCGAACCCTCTTTCGAGGGCCAGCTCTCGCTGCCTCAAGATTCCTTACCTCCGAAGATAACGCTTCCGACCGCACGCCTTTTTAGGCGATATCCGTTCGGCGCAACAGTTGCAGGCGCAGGGCGGAGTGCGGTGCGGAGCCCGACGATGGGACAGAATGCCTTATCCTAGAGGAATACGAGGAAGGGGAGTACAGGCGCATTAAATGCAGAGATTCTCTTGCCTGTTTTGCCGGATCCGTCCATTGGCCTCCCGCTTATAAATAGCGAAGGTGAGGGGCCGGGTGCTTTTTTCCGCGTACTTGCCTTCCCTGCCTCCTTGCCATTGCCTTCCCTGCCTCCTCCTCCCCTCCATTGCCTCAGACGCCCTACGAGCAGGACCTCTACGCACGCGAGAGAAAGAGAGGGGAGATTGGGAACGTACCTTCCGCCCACCAGCCCGAGCGCACCAGCCTTCTTGATCCCATGGCCAAGTATAGCCTCGTCGGTCCCGATGACTGGCTCGCATCTTCGATGACCGACGTGCGCCTGGGCGATCTGGTGGAGAGCGGTCTCCTCCGACTTATCACCTCGACCGACCGACCGGAGTGGATGGTGCCGCCGCCGGAGCACGTCGAGCCCAATCCGCCGGAGGGCTACGTCGTGAGCTTCGAAGTCTTCCACCGGGCAGGGCTAGGCGCCCCTCCCAGTCGTCTTCTACGCGCAATCCTCCACCACTACGGCGTGGAGCTGTAGCATCTCACCCCCAACGGCGTCTGCCATGCGGCGGTCTTCGCCGCCGTGTGCGAAGGCTACCTCGGGATTGAGCCTCACTGGGAGTTGTGGCTCCATCTCTTCGAGGCGAGCATCTTCCATGCGTCGGCCGTCAAGGGTACCCACAAGATGGTCAAGGTCGGGTGCTGCAGCATCGCCCTCAAGCGGTCGGATTACTGGATCCCGGTGAAGCTTTCGTCGAGCCACTCCAGATGGCACTCCGGGTGGTTCTACTTGAGGAACGACGACAACCTGCTCCCCACCTACACCGGGAGGACGATCGACACGTAGCCCGACTGCTGGAGGTACGGCGTCGTGCAGAGTAAGCAGCACCGCCTCACCAACCTGCTGGACGCGGTCGGGCGCCTGAAGAAGGGGGGACTCATGGCGGCGATCGTCGCGTCGGCATTCCATCAGCGGCGGGTCGTGCCGCTGATGGCTCGACCCCTCCGTCTTGACGAGATGTGTCCGGGGGTCGACCTCTCGGGGTGTCGCCTCCTGGGAGACGAGCTACCCCCCGAGAGGGTGGTCCACCGCGTTCGTCTCTTCTTCGTGGGCGCGTTCGACGTCAAGAACGTCGCCAGGGTCCCCATGAGGCCGGACAAGGGGTACATCGAGCTGGTAAGGTTCTCTTCCTCTGTTAGGGCTCTTGTGTTTGCCTTGTTGACCTTTTTTGCTTGCGTCCTGACCGCCTCGTGTTCCTCAGGGGAACGTTCCCTTCCGGAGGTCGCTGCCGCCGGTGAAGGAGGAGCGGGGCGATGCCCAGGCGAGGCGCCTCCAGGCCGAGAAGGACAAGAAGGCCAAGGACAAGGCCAAGAAGGACAAGGCCAAGAAGGCCCGGGAGAAGCAGGATAGGGATCAGCGCCGGGCCTGGCAGAGGCGGGAGGGCCTTCCCGAAGAGGAATCGCCCTCGAAAGAGGAGGACGAGGAGGAGGAGGAGAGCAGCGACAACGATGTCGAGGAGAACTGGAGCGAGGGGGAATAGACGGCGCCCAAACAGCAGAGGGTGGCCGTCGGAACTAGAGGAGGAGAGGGGTCGACGTCGAGGTCGGCCCCTACTGTTGATGCCGAGCCACGGGGGGAGCGCCCCGTGGCTGCTCAGGATGAAGTGCCACCGCAGACGCGTGAGCAGTCGTCGCGATCCCCATCGGGGGGTCGATCGGGTGCGCCCTCAGCGCCTGCCGCATCGAGCGCATGGGCGTCGGGCCCGTCGACGCAGGAGGAAACCAGCAGGGGGATGGCGGGAGCGTCGTCGGCCCCTGCCTAGGAGACGGTGCCGAGGGCGGCCTCGATGCCCGCCCCCCAGCGCGTTGTGTTCAAGACCTCGATCGGCCCAAAGGCCGTCGGCCAGAAATGCCTGGCCCCGAAGGGGTAAGTTATGTTTCGACTGATCGAGGGTGTTGTTTGCATTTTTTCTTTTTGTTGCTAATGACTCGTGCTCACCGTTATGCACGGGTTTCTTTCTCAGGTCGAAGCGCCCGCAAGAGGACGTGTCCCTTGCCCCTGCCAAGAAGCTGAGGACGGGGGCTGCAGTCGAGGCCAGTCCCGCTGCCCCGCCCCCTTTGACGCTTACTCCCGAGGCGGCGTGGGCGGCCAGGGCCCGGGAGGCGATGGAGAGAGGGGCAACGCAGGTTGCCCCGACGCCGGCCCAAGCGGTGAGGAGGCGGGTCTGCCCACCCCGCCAGCGAGGTCCGCCGAGGTGGCGGGTGAAGCCGTGCCCGTGCACCTGTCGGAGGGGGGCGCACCCAGCGCCTCGGAAGGCGCAGGGCCCGCGTCGATGGTGGTCGCGACCGAGGGGGTCAAGCCCCGAGCCACCGCCGAGATGGAGGTGGTCAGGCCCCAAGTTGCCGTGGACCAAGGGGAGACCCCGGCTCACCCAACGCCGGGGCGGTGGCCCGAGGGCCTCGCTGCGTTGGAGGCACGCCTACGGCTCGAGCGCGAGGGCATGGCCGCTGCCGCGTCTGAGGGCCCACTGCCGACACCAGAGGTCGAGGAGGGGGGTCGAGCCGAGCAGCCCGAGGCGGCACCCACAGCGGGAGCGACGGGGATGCTGATGTCGTCCACTGCCGAAGAGGTGGCTGAGATGGTGGCCGAGCTGGTGGGCTCGGCGGGGACGACCGCTGTCTCGGCCCCTCAGGCGGAACCGGAGGCGGCTCGGCCTCTCCTCGACGCTGGGGGGTCGTTGTATCGAGGTAAGTCGTACTCCGACTTGGTCGAGCCATAGTGGGTCTGCAGTGCTAGGTACTAATTTCTTTGTGTCTTTCACCGTGCAGGGCCGTTCTGCTGGCCGGGACCTCCCCTGCCTAGGGGTGATGGCTCGGCGGGACCGTCGATGTCTTCGCGGGGTGGCCCCGAGGCCGGGAGAGCCTAGCTGGAGGGGTTCTCTCCCTTCTTCGCCTGGCAGGAGGAGCTGGAGCGCCGCGGGGGCGCTGCCGAAGTGCGCTAGGGCATTTTGCGGGAGGTCCAAGAGAGGATCGCCCTCCACAGCGCGTACTGGGGACCAGAGGTCCTTGAGCTGGCGGACCCTCAAGACCCCGAGCGGCTCTTCCTCACGCTCGACGACCAGGCCAAGCTCCGGACGTGGGAGCATCTGGAGGAGTACCGGGCCTGGTTCGAGCACTCGGTGCACCTTGCCGCAAACGTCGCCGTCGTGGACATATGTCGGGGGATGGAGGTAGGTTTCGTTTTCCCTTTGACTTTGCTCAGATTGTTTGACTATACTTTTCTGATGATCTTCCTTTTCACCTTCGTCAGGAGCTGAGGTCGAGGTCCTACGACAAGTCCCAATTCATCCTCCGGGCGCGGGAGGACCTCCCCGCTCTTCGTTCTTCGTTGGGGAGGGTGGAGGCTGAGGCCGCCCAGGCGAGAGCCGAAGCGGCAACCGTGCGGGAGGACGCCGAGTCGAAGGTCGCTCGCGCGAGGGCCGGGGTGGAGGCCATGCAGGAGGTAGCCCGGGCCGCCCAGGCGACGGCACAGTCGAGGATCAACGACGCCCTCCAGTCGACCATCAAGGTTGGGCATGAGCGGGATGCTGCCCTGGAGGCCCAGCGCAAGGCGGAGGAGGAGGTGGCCCAGCTGAAGGAGGAGCTGGCCCGGGCGACGAAGGGCATCCGGGGGCTCCGGGGCAACCTCGACGCCGTCTCCCACGAGCGCGACACGCTGGCCGCTGCGGGGGAGAAGGCTCGGACCCGCGCGATCTCCCTGGGTGTGGTGGCGATGAACCAGAAGAGAGCCCTCGATGACGCAGGCAAGACCATCGAGGGCCTCGAGGCTAAAGTCAGCGGCCAAGCCACTGAGCTTATCGACGTCCGCCGCCAACTCGAGGAGACCAAGCGAGGCTACGCCACCCTGGAGGCGCATGCCCAAGGTGAGTTTCTCGAGGGTGTTGCTGAATCTGCCCGGCCTCAACCCTTTTTCTGCTCTTTTGGGTTTGACCTGGTTGTGTGCTTGTTTTGGCAGAGCTCGCGACAGACAAGGCCCGAGCCCATGAGGACCTGACCAGTCTTTAGGGCCTCCTTGCGACGGAGGCGAACCTTAACGCGAGGCTCTCGGGTGTCATCAACACCTTCTGCGATGACCTCTTGGTCGAGCCGGAGCCGGAGGTCGAGGGTGACGCTCGAGGGGACTCCCTGCTGCGGCGCTTCTACTCCATGACGTAGGAAGTGACGGAGCATGTCCGTGCTGCCCTGCATGTGGGCATGAAGCGGGCCCTCGCGGTCGTCCACTCGGCCTACAACTATGACCTCAACGTCGTCGCTAACGGGTTTGCCACCGACCCGAGGCTGACCGACGAAGAGAACGATGCGAGGTGCCAGAAGCTGATGGATCTTGCGGAGGTGCCCGGAGGCGAGCTGGCGAAGCTCTTTGAGCCCGAGGTGATCCCCTCGGCGGACGGAGGTGGCACCGAGTAGCCCTCGGATGTTGTCGATCAGCTTCTGCAGACTCTTCACCTTCCGATGTGGCCAACTCGTGATGCTCAACTTCCTGCATTGCTTCTTGAGGACGGTGACCCCCTCGCTGAGTAGCCCCAGGCCTGCGAGCCGTATCTGGACAGGAAGGTCCGTGTAACGATTAGGCTTTTGTAATGATACAATGTCGAGCCCCCGAGGGCTTCTTATATCTAACGCATTTTATTCGAGATGCATATTGTTATTTTTGTTTCTCAAGCTCTCTCTGCTTTTCTTTGCCTGAGTCGACGCTTGTGGACTAAGTGTTTGACGCACGCTCGTATCCCTGGAAGGGGGGAGCGAGCGGGCATACCGTAGCCCTGGGGCGTAGGAGAGTCCTTGGCTCATCGACACCCGCGACCCTTAGGGAGTTCGAGGCGCCTTTACTTAGTTATGAAGCATACTCGAGGGAAATATCGAGAGGGAAAGCCGAGTTTTCAAAAAAATGTTCAAGTTTTTCAAGGACTTAGGAGGGGGGTCCCCCTGTTAGCCCCCGAGGGAGGCTCGACTCTACGGGAGCAGGGTCGAGTCTACCTTTTTGACCACGAGAGGTGATCTCTCGAGCCACTCTTACTTCCACCGTCCTTGGCGCTCCACTTTTTGGCGCAGTTGTCGGACGCACGCCCGAGGCCCTCGAGGGGGGGAGCGAGCGGGAGTACCTTAGCCCGGGGGTGTAGGAGAGTTCCTGGCTCGGCACCCCTCGACCCTTGTGGGTCTCGGGCGCGTATCCTAACCCGCGCTAAGCGTGCTTCGAGGGGCAGAAGAAAGAGAGGCGTCGAGGAGTAGAACAAGTCTACCTCGAGTCACGAATGAAGATGAAAGCGCTACGATCGCGGATTCCTTGTTCATTCGGGAATTTGTACATAAATGCAAAAATGTACTAGGCCTTGAGGCCTTAGGGGTAGAAACGACATAGTTGTTCGATGTTCCACGCGTTGGTGAGGATCTCGCCGTTCTCGTTCTTCAGTTTGTAAGTGCCGGGCTTTAGCACCTCTGCCACGATGAAGGGTCCCTCCCAAGGTGGCGTCAGCTTGTGACAACCCTTGTTGCTTTGTCGACGACGCAGAACGAGGTCGCCGATGTCGAGGTCCCTTTTGCGTACGTTTTTGTCGTGGTAGCGCCGCAGCGTCTGCTGGTACTTTGCCGACTTGAAGAGGGCCACGTCTCGGGCTTCCTCGAGCTGGTCGAGGGAGTCCTCTCGGGCTACTGTGTTTGCTTGCTTGCTATAGGCCTTCAGTCGAGGGGACCCGTACTCGAGGTCAGTGGGGAGGACAGCCTCGGACCCATAGATCAAGAAGAACGGAGAAAACCCCATGGCTCGACTCGGTGTCGTTCGGAGACTCCATAGCACAGCGGGTAGCTCATCGACCCATCTCCCGCCATGTTTGTTCAGTCGATCGAAGATTCTTGGCTTGAGGCCTTGCAAAACCATACCATTGGCGCGCTCGACCTGACCGTTAGTTCGAGGGTGGGCGACTGCAGACCAATTCACCCTGATGTGGTGATGGTCACAGAAGTCTAAGAACTTTTGGCCGGTGAATTGTGTGCTGTTGTCGGTGATGATGACGTTAGGGACTCCGAAGCGGTGGATGATGTCGGTGAAGAATAGCACGGCTTGTCGAGACTGGATGTTGGCGATGGGTCGAGCCTCGATCCACTTTGAGAACTTGTCTATAGCCACGAGGAGGTGGGTGTGTCCACCCTTGGTTCTTTTCAGGGGGCCAACCATGTTGAGCCCCCATACTGTGAACGGCTAGGTTATAGGTATCATCTGGAGAGCTTGGGCAGGTAGGTGGGTCTACCTGGCGTAGAATTGGCATCCCTTGCAAGATCGGAAAGGTTTGGTGGCGTCGATGACGGCCGTCGGCCAGTAGAAGCCTTGTCGAAAGGCACTTCCTACCAGCGTCCTTGGCGCCGCATGGTGGCCGCAAGCCCCCGAGTGTAGATCCTTCAGCAATGCCCTCCCCTCCGCGAGGGTGAGGCAGCGTTGAAGTACACCGGACGGGCTACGTTGATATAGCTCGCGGCCGTCCCCGTACAAGACATAGGTTTTGGAAAGTCGGGCTACATGATGGGCCTCCGTGCGGTCCTCTGGGAGTTCGCCCCGTGTCAGGTACTTGAGGTAGGGTGCGCGCCAATCCATCGGAGGGATTGGCGCAGCAGCAGCCTCGTCGATCTCCATGACCTCTTCCCCGCTCGAGGGGGGCTCGGTCGAGGGGGGTGGATCGACCCCCTGCTCGAGGGCGGGAGCCCCCGAGTCTAGGTTGACAGATGGCTTGTGAAGGTCCCTCGAGAAGATGTCGGGAGGAACCGTACCTCGAGTAGACGCGATTTTGGCCAGCTCGTCGGCAGCTTCGTTGTACCAACGGGCTACGTGGTTGAGCTCGAGGCCGTAGAATTTGTCCTCGAGTTTTCGGACCTCCTTGCAGTAGGCTTCCATCTTGGGGTCGTGGCAGCTCGAATCTTTCATCACCTGGTCGATCACCAACTGAGAGTCCCCCCGCACGTCAAGGCGTCGAACCCTGAGCTCGATGGCGATGCGCAGGCCGTTGAGGAGGGCCTCGTACTCGGCGACGTTGTTGGAGGCAGGGAAGTGGAGGCAGATGACATAGCGCATGTGGACCCCTGAGGGCGATATGAATAGCAATCCGGCGCCTGCTCCCGTCTTCATCAACGATCCGTCGAAGTACATGGTCCAGAGCTCGTTCTGAACCTGCGCTGGGGGTAGTTGGGTGTCGGTCCATTCTACAACGAAATCTGCCAACACCTGAGACTTGATGGCCTTCCGAGTGGCATAGGAGAGAGTCTCCCCCATGAGCTCGGTCGACCACTTGGCGATCCTTCCAGACGCCTCCCGGTTCTGGATTATCTCTCCGAGGGGGAAAGATGAGACCACAGTGACCGGGTGGCCCAGGAAATAGTGTTGGTGCTTACGCCGAGTGAGGACGATCGCGTACAACACCTTCTGGATGTGGGGGTACCTCGTCTTGGTCTCGGAAAGCACCTCGCTCACGAAGTAGACGGGCCTCTGAACCGGCAGGGCGTATCCTTCTTCCTCCCTCTCGACCACTACGGCAGCACTGACTACCTGGGTACTTGCTGCGACATAGAGCAAGAGGGGCTCGGCCGGACTCGGGGGGTACCAAGACCGGTGACGAGGTGAGCAGGGCTTTGAGCTTCGAGAGTGACTCCTCGGCCTCGGCGGTCCACGCGAAGTGCTCCTTCTTCTTTAGGAGGCGGTTAAAGGGGTAGTGCCTTCTCTCCGAGCCTCGAGATGAATCGGCTGAGGGCGGCAAGGCATCCCGTGACCCTTTGCACGCTCTTGAGGTCGTTGATCGGGCCCATCCTTGTGATTGCGGTTACCTTCTCAGGATTGGCCTCGATCCCGCGTTGGGAAACTATGTACCCTAAGAGCATGCATCGGGGAACTCCGAAGACACACTTCTCAGGGTTTAGTTTTATGCGATTTGCCCTGAGGCACCCAAACGCGATTTCGAGATCTTCCGACCAGGTTTCCGACGGCCTTGGACTTGACCACGATGTCGTCGACATAGGCCTCGACGGTCGGCCCTATGTGTTTCTCAAAAACGTGGAGCATGCATCACTGGTAGGTGGCCCCAGCGTTCCGGAGGCCGAAGGGCATGGTGAGGTAACAAAACACGCCAAAGGGAGTGATGAAGGAAGTCGTGAGCTGATCGGACTCCTTCATCTTTATTTGGTGGTAGCCGGAATATGCATCAAGGAAGCAGAGGGTTTCGCATCCCGCAGTGGAATCTACTATTTGATCGATGAGTGGCAGTGGGAAAGGAACCTTGGGACAGGCTTTATTTAAACTGATGTAGTCTACACACATCCTATCCTTCTCATTCTTCTTCTTAACAAGTACGGGGTTAGCTAACCACTCGGGATGATGTACCTCCTTGATGAATCTGGCCTTCAAAAGCTTGCCAACCTCCTCCCCGATGATCCTGCGCTTCTCCTCGTCGAAACAGCGCAGCCGTTGCTTCACCGGTTTGGACCCGGCTTGGATGTCCAAGGAGTGCTCAGCGACCTCCCTCGGAATGCCCGGCATATCCGAGGGGCTCCATGCGTACACGTCGGCATTCGCACGGAGGAAGTCGATGAGCACTGCTTCCTATTTGGGCTCGAGGGTGGCGCTGATCGTCAGCACCTTCCCATCCGCGAGGCCGGGGTCGAGTGGGACGGTCTTGGTGTCTTCCGCCGGCTTGAAGTTGCCGGCGTGTCGCTTGGGGTCGGGGATCTCGCCGGACAAGTCGTCGAGGGCCGCGAGGATGGCCGACTCCTTGACAGCTTCGGCTTTTTCCACGCACTCGACATCACAGTCATATGCGTGCTTGTAGGAGGTGTCGACGGTGATGACCCCCGAGGGCCCTGGCATTTTGAGCTTGAGGTAGGTGTAGTTCGGGACTGCCATAAACTTGGTGTACCCCGGTCGACCGATAATGGCATGGTAGGTGCCTCGGAACGCAACCACCTTGAAGGTCAGATCTTCCTTTCGAAAGTTTGAGGGGACACCGAAACAAACAGGTAGCTTGACACGGCCGATCGGGAGTGTCTTCTTTCCCGGGACGATCCCGTGGAATCCCCCCGCACTGGGCAGGAGCATGGTCCTTGGGATCCCCAGGAGGTCGAGGGTCTTGGCGTAGATGATGTTGAAGCTGCTCCCCCATCCATGAGTACCTTTGTGAGGCGGGTGTTGAGTATGATCGGATCGACGACGAGCGGATAGACCCCTGCGTTGGGGATGTGCTCGGGGTGGTCGTCCTGGTCGAAGGTGATCGGCGTATGTGACCAGTCGAGGTACCGAGGAGCCTAGGCTCGAACGGAGAAAACCTCTCGACGCTCCCTCTTGCGCTGGCGCGTGGTGAGGCGAGTCAAGGGTCCCCCGTAGATCATGTAGCAGTCGTGGATTTCGGGGAAGCCCCCTTTCTTGGCATCGCCCTTGACATGGAGGTCGCAGGGCGGGTCTTCCCTGCCATCGTCTCTCTTGAAGCCGAGAGGGAAGAAGTGCTTTCGAAGCATGCGATGGTCCTCGAGGCGGTGGTTGGTCGGTCCCATATGATAGGGGCAGGGCTCCTTCAGCATCTTGTCGAAGACGCCCCCGTCGGGAGGGGGCCCTCGAGGCTTCTTCTTGTCTGCCACAGCGACAAGGTCGTGGGGCTCGGCGTCGGGCTCGACGTCGGGCTCGGCATTGCGTCGGCCCAGTTGGTTTTTCTTCTTCTTCCTACCACCGTTGTCGTTGTTGTTCCTTCTGGGCCCGAAGTTCTTCTTGGGCTTGTTGTCCGAGCCCCGGGCTCGTCCGCCTTGCCCTTGCCCTTCTTAGGAGGTATCTAGAAGAACGCGCCAACGGCTTCTTCGCCAGCTGCGTAGTTGGCGATGATGTCCATGAGCTCGTTGGCGGTCTTGGGGGTGTTTCGCCCCAGCTCCCACACCAACTCCTTGCAGGTCGTTCCGGCGATGAACGTCGTGATGACCTCGTGGTCGGAGATGTGGGTCAGTGCGGTACGCTGCCTCGAGAATCGGCGGGTGAAGGCGCGGAGGGTCTCCCCTGGCTTCTGCTTGCAGCTGCGGAGGTCCCAGGGGTTGCCCGGCCACTCGTAGGTGCCTTTGAAGTTGCCCTCGAAGATCCTGACTAGGTCGGGCCAGTCTTGGATCAAGTTCGGGGGCAGCTCCTCGAGCCATCTGCGAGCGGTGTCAAAGAGGAATAGTGGGAGTTGCCGAATGATGACGTGGTCGTTGTCGGCTCCTCCCAGCTGACACACCAGCCTGAAGTCGGCAAGCCAGAGCTCTAGCTTGGTTTCGCCGTTGTACTTGACCAGGCTGGTGGGTGGATGGAAACGGACGGGCAGGGGGGTCCACCGGATGGTTTTGCCGAAGACTCGGGGCCTCGGCGGCTCCGGGGACCGACATCGGTCTTCGTCGCTGTCGTAGCGCCCACCTCGGTGAGCGCTGTAGCCTCGAACCTCGGCGTCGCCGTACCAGCGTCGATTGTTCACCCGTGGGGGTCGATCATCAATGAGGCGTTCCCGCACCGGTCGTCGCTCGACATGGCCCTGGGGCGCTTTGTCCTGGTGGACGGATATCTCTCGATTCTGTTGAGGGGGTACTTCCTGACGCTCGAAGGCGGCCCCTCGACGCCTCGAGGCCGAGCTCTCCGCCTGCTGCACGGCGGCAGTTTGGAGAAGCCCCTGGATCTCGTTCCTGATACGCCGTGCTTGGGGGGTCGATGGCGCCGGCATGTCGCGGAGCAGCATGGCGGCCGCTACAACATTCTGGCTGGCGCGGTTGAAAACTCGGGGTTCGTTCACCCCTTCCTCGACGATTTGCTGGTGGACTTCCCGGGCCCGCTCGCGAGCTCCTCCACCCTGTGAGCGCCCTCGATCCCGCTCGAGGGCGTGCTCAAGTTGCTGAAGTCGCAAGCGCTCCTCCTCGAACTTATTGAGCAGCTCTCGGACTTGCGTGATCTGGACGTCCGGGGGTGGATCGGCTTGGTTAGGACTTGGGGGTTTGGCATCTCGTGCTGGTGTAGTGTTGCCCCCTCCTCCTTCTGTGGCTGCGGTGTCGTCGACGTCGTCCTGCGGGTCGGCTTGCTCGTCGAGGTGGAAGCATTCCCGGGTGGAATCGTAACTCTCATCGGGAGAGTCCGAGTCGGGGTCGGCGTGGTAGAAGTGAGGGAAAGATCCCCTGCGCTCTTCCGCCAGGCGTCGCCGCAACGTGCCCTATGTCCAGGCTAGTCTTGGCTCCGGGTGCTCGCCCGGTGGAGAAGTGGTGACGGGGTTGGTCGTTGCACGCGGCGGGGTCCCCGGAGACCCGCAACGTGTCTGTAACTGCAGTTCCGTAAGGGCAGAACAAAGTCTCGCACTGTTGTGGAGCCCGTATGGAAATGGGTTACACGGTGGTGACGGGGTCGAGTGTGTCGGAGAGTCCACGGGAGCCCCCGGGGACGATGATATGGCAGAGCCAAAGTCACATCCAGAGGGGTGCCCGCCCCCGACCCACGCGCATGGGTCAAATAGATCCTCGCGGGGAGGGACTGTGTCGCTAGCTGGGGCCGGAGAAACGGCATCCGGCACCTCGGAGTCCGCATGGTGATGAGCGCGTCGGAGTTGCTCGCACCTCCTCCTGATCGCAGGACAGAGGCGCAAGCGGAGGGATCATCGCTTGATCCTTGCTGACCCCGGCATACCGGAGTTGCTACTGTCCAGGCCACGAGCAAGGGGAAAGACTATGTAGTAGCCCTGGCCCATGGATATGAACCCTAGACTACCGAACCAGACGACGGTGGTGAATGGAAGTGGTGGGATCGTGGAATCCATCTGAGAGAGTAGTTCGGAGTTGATCGACATGCAATTCCCCCTACCTGGCGCGCCAACTGTCGGTGTTATGACCCGGGGGTCAAGACCACCAACTAGTAAATTTGTATATTGCGTGCTCCCTCTCCCAGATGTGATGCAAGATGGACATAAGGTTTATCCTGGTTCGGGCAAAGAAGGCCCTACGTCCAGCGGGGGAGGATGACTTGTATTATCTCGCACCCAAAGTGCTCGTACAGGGGGGGTACAAGCTGAGTTACGCGGGTTCGCTCGGAGCGAACTGAAGCCTAAGACTAGCCGGGCTACCCTAGGTGGTGGATTGGCTGCTCGAGGGGTCGATCAAGCAGCGGTGTGTGTGTGTGGAGTGTGTGGTTCAGAGTTGAAGTCCGAGTGTGGAGTTTGAAAAAGACCATCCTTCTGGCGCTCCGGGTCACGGTGGCAGTAGAAGTCGTCGCGGCACAGCTTCCGCAGGCGGACGCGAATCCCACAGCTGAAGCGGGACGGGCCCCATGCCAGAGTTGTTGGAGGGAGGGGTCGAGCCCCTCGGTCGAGGGGGGGGGGTCGAGCCCTACATCGCTCTATCGTATCCCTGAAGTCGTCATCGAGGGCTGTACTGTTCACGTTCCAAGGGGTGCTGCTGGAGTCCGTACTCGCGTCATGGCGGCAGTAGCAACACAGTTGACAAGAGTCAGGGACATGGCGGAGAGTTGTTGGATTTGACCGCGGTCGTGGGCGCCCATGTCGTTAGGCAGATTTACTTTAACACATGTCGGGATCAGTTGGGCTGATCGGGCCTCCCGTCCAGGGGTCGTTCGTTCGACCCCTGGTCCGTCACTCGGCATCGAGGTAGGGTCAGAGCAAAGGCGGAGTCAAAGGGATCGGAGTAGAGGGTGAGGGGTCGTTCGCTCGACCCCTCGTCCATCACCCGGTGTCGAGGTAGGAGCCGAGGGGTCGTTCGTTCGACCCTCGGTCCGTCATTCAGGATCGAGGCGGAGGCAGAGGGGTCGTTCGTTCGGCCCCACGTCCGTATCTTTCCGTCGAGGTGGGCCGGCCCGCGACTGGTTGCCATAGCCGGTGCAGGGGGCCTTCGAGTGATGGGCCTTTCCTTATTGACTTGAGCAGTGGGCTAGTTCCTGTCTTAAAAATGGTTGCTATGTTTAGCGTTAATTTATCGAAGGGTTTAGGGTACCCCTTACCTTCGTACCCGACATATTCCTTCAAAGAAATTAGGAAAAAGAATGAATCGGGAAAGAAGAAGGGAGATCAATCAAGAATTGCCGAATGCGTGGAGGTGAATGAGACTTACCTCTAAAATTTCATCCTGAATCACCATTGAAGAGTTGAGGTGAATTCAAGAACGTGTTGAAGCTTGGTTTTTTTTGTGAGTGGTGGCTGCGGAGTTGAACAATGTTGACCTAGAAGAAAGGGGAAGCTTGTGGTCAATTTCAGAATAAAACAACTTTTATCCCAAAATTGAGGGGGTATGTGTTAACACTGAATTTTGGCATGCCTAGGAAGATGACTGGTGGGCCAATGCACAGTAAATTTGCAGAGGCAAGTGTTCGGAGCGTTCGGCAAGTAATCGTGGGGTCGGCTAATTTCCAAAGATTCGGCAAGTGTCCATGCAGTCGGCTGATTTCCGAGGGTTCGACAAATGATCGTGCGGTCGGCTATTCTAAGGAAGGATGATTTTCCATTGAAGAAGCGACAAAAGCGGCAACCAAAAACCGATCGGGCAACAAAGATAGCGATGATTAAGGCAATAAAGACTCCGGAGGAAACTAAAGTTAAAGATGTCATGTTTTCCTTTGATATTTTTATAGTCACGTCCTTTTAGGACTCATGTCATGACCAGGGTATAAATATAAACCCTTGGCCATTGTAAAAAATTGTTCACAACCAATTCAATACAACCGGCCCCATGCCAACTTCGAGTTCTTTGTCGTGTCGTCGAGTTCTTTGAGAGGAGCCATCAACACGTCAACCTCCGTAAGTCCCAACAACCTTGTTATCATGTCTAGTATCATACAATGGATTTAGATGTTGATGCAAGTAGTCTTGTTCGTTTTCAATGATCATGCGGCGGATCCTTGCTTGACAATCAAGAAGTCTTTACTTATGTTTCGTTTATGAGTAGATATCATGCGGCAGGCATTTGCTCAATATGTTTAGCAAAAGCAAGATAGTTATCGGCTCTATTAGATTTGGCAAGATCTAGTAGATTCACTAAGTTATCACGTGTTGCATGTTTTTAGATACTTTATATATTTGTAACACTCTTTTTGCCCAATATAGATTGATACGGTTCGGCTTTATTCTTTATCATAGATCTATTTATGCTCTAATAGTTATTCATGTTATCTGTACAAATAGATCTTACGTTTATAATAGCCGAATTAGTTTAACCTAGATTGCTACATGTTGCGGGTTCATGCATGTTAATTACGCTTAAGCTTTGATAAGGCTAGATATCGTGCAGTAGATACAAGTATTAGATTAGTTTGATCGTGTTAGCTTACCTGTTCTTTCATCATGGACCCCAACTCGGTTGGATTGCCATGCTTGGTTATGCTTTAACTCACAGTTAATTATGAATCGTTCACACGTACTTTTCTCATGCATGCATGTTCGGCTATTAATGCTTTACGTACTTTATGTTTGTTTTAGCCGAATGATCTATAAGACTTGTTGGCAGACATCTTCTATAGTTGTATGTCATCGTAAGTGGCTTTAGGGTCATATATATGGAACTGTCTAGTGTCACCCGGCATGTTCCAGTTTTGTATCTAATGATTTTATCCCTTGTTAGTTTCAGGTCAAACTGACTGGCACGTCTCCGGATTTTGAAACACCTGGGCACCTGATTGAAGTCATGCTTTCCGGCTTGCTGTGTGTTAGGCACAGTGCGTCACATTTTGTGTCAACAAAAAGAAAAATGGACTCAAGGCAAAGGTGAAATAGGAGTTATTTTCAATTAAGTGGTCAAGACACTATAGAGAGTGTGGTCACCTTGAGAATAGATAGCCATACTATTCAGAAGGGAGAATTCGTGAATAATTATGGTTATCATGTGCCACTAGGTCATTTGCATTACATTAACTTATGAACTAGTGAGCAAACAAACTTAATTCCAAGAAAATGTGAAGTAAATGCACAAGTGTACAAGTGTTGAGATCACTTAGTGTTTGTTGCATTGTTATGTTTAATACTGTTCAGAGTTGACTCTTTAGTTAGTCTCCTATGTTCATCGTCTATATGAGAGCCGTACACTCATGGAACTGTCTGGCAACAACCGGCAGGTTCCATAATTTGACGTTTCATCTCCTTGTCAATTGTAGGTCAAATTGACTGGCACGCCTGGAATCGATCATCGAAGTGGCCTAAGCCGCTTAAGAGGTTTAGGAGATCAAGCTCTGCTGTTGCACGGTCTCCGCAGGTCTTACGCAGTGCTAATGCTAGAAGCTCCATTTTTGGCGTCAACACATTTTGGCACGCCCAGTGGGACCACAATCGTCAAACATGAACAATGATTACGTGTTCAACGTGACCGAGGAGGCGCTCAACGAGGAACAGAGGTTGTCGCTCCAAAAGGCACTCGACGCTTTCAAGGACAAGTGCTTGCAGTCCTTCAGCAAAACCAGGGATGGCGCAAGGCAGGCTACACCTTTCCCATACATCCTCATGTACGGGGACAGGACCAACGAGTCATTGGTTCTTTCTCCTCTTATCAATAGTTATCTATACTTGTTTGTGAAATGGGTTAAGTTAATATAGATTTAGTCTTCCTCATAACACTGTTCCTTTGGGTTCGATATTAAAAGTGGGTTATCTCGGTGAAGTGCTACATCGGTGTTTATCTGTGCGCTTGCGGATAATTACTTTACTCGTTTGCTCTAAGAAATATCAACAAGCATTTCTGGCGCCGTTGCCGAGGAACGATTGTTTCTTCTTTGAGATTGACTTTAACTTTAGCTTAATCTTGTATTATATTTTTATATTTCTTTTTAAATATTAATTTTTTGTATTAAATTATGGATTCTGTAGTTTCGTTTATCGAACACACAGATTCCAATCTACCCTATTTTTACCATTACCACATGGATGAAAACTCTAGTCTAACACAATTAGCTAAGCATATCCTCTTTGATGACTATGAGTTACGTCCATATTTGATAGATATCCGGAAACAATCCTTTTTTGCTAGAAACATGACTTATCCTTTTATAGAGGAGGTTCCGGATGAGACCCATTTTAGACTCACCAATCCGAGTAGAGTTTTAATCATTCATGATCAATCAACCATAAAGATTGGTGAGGAAGATGACATCAATGAGCATGGAATCTACTCCATAACCATTTTATTAAACCCATGCTCATATGATACATCTCTCATTACCATATATGATATCTTCAACACTCTCACACTTTTTGTTTATAAAAACTTTAAAAGGGTAGTTGTCGATGCATATGTTTATAATAAATATTGCAGATCTCGTTGTGTTAAAACTTGAGATAGGTGATGGAGGGGAAACCACTTCACCAAATCACATCTTAAAGGTTTTCCTAGTACAACTTAATGTCCTAAAACCATCACCACTTAGATCCTAACATAAATATTCACCTTTTCATTGCCTTGTGAAATGAGCTTAAATATATATATTCCTTCAGGTATTCTTGTTACTAACCTTTCCAGCTTTGGAGCAGAAAGCTTGAAGGAACAACAAGCATAAGGTATGTCCAACTGTTTATCATGCAACATTAAATTAGATTCATCCAATCTTTATTTTTGCAAAATTCAAGCTTGGGGGATAAACCACCATTTAAATCATCTTTTACCATGTTGCTACATTATCTAGGTTGTTTGTACTTTTAAAGGCATGTTCAAATTACTAAACTATTAATCATGCTCTTTCATCATCACATGAGTAAATCTCCATAATACTTTCATGCTACCTTTGTTTGCTATGGTGTATGTTTAGGTTTTGAAGAATTTTCATGTATCTTTTAAATTATGCATGGTGCTTAGTTTAAATCAAAGGTATTTGGATATTACTTCTAAAAGGCTTTTAAATTAAGCGTGGTGCTTAGGTTAAAATATCTTCCTAAGTCAAATTAGACATGGTGTCTAGGTTGATTTTTGAACTGATAGTATGCTGTAGTAGATATAAGATATTTTGTTGGACTAACCCCTGTAAAAAAACTTTGAAATCAAATTGGGAAAGTCCTGAGAGGAACTCACATTGGAGATGAAGAGAGACACATGAACTTCAATAACTTTCACAAGGAAGACGTAGCTAATTCATCAAGATAGATGAATTCCATGGAGCGAGGAGAAGATAAGGACAACCTCACACCACTCAATCCATGAAAGATAAGGTGAATAAACTTCAAGACAAGACCAATGCAAATATCAAGATTAGAGGAACAAAGGAGACAAGCCATTTAGGCACAATGAGTCGATCAAGGAAGCTTCCAGGAGGTGTTACAACGCCATCATTCTTCAACAAAAGTAAAGGCAAGTAATCGTCACTCTAAAAGCATTCCTTTGATTCTATTATTCACATAAATAAATATCTAAACATGTTTGAGCTACAACTTTATTTGATCCAACCTCATAAACTCAACATGTTAGTTCTTTTAAGATTGGTTCTAGTACCACATTCTTGTTCTCACAAATTTAACCTCATGGGCTGAAATGTTGCACATTCAACTTTGGAAGATGATAATCTCAATCATATAAAATTTATACATTATTCATAGACAAATTCAATTCTTCCATGTGCTTAAGCAATTTAATTTGCTACGTGTTGTTGAAGTGCTACATTTATACTTATCTTTTGATCTTATCACCTATGTTATTGTTAAACAAAATACTCAAATTTTGCTCGATATGTATAGGCTAGAGAAGAATGAATCAAATTTTGGTTTTGTTAGTGTTTTCCCACCAATAGAGCTCATGTACTTGATCTATGCCTTGTTTGTTTGAGCAGGACACTTCTTCACCACACCATCAAGAGCATGGGTGGATGACACCCTACCAATGAAGATAGAGATTCAGAGAGACCTATCATCCCAATCTTCATTGGAGCTTATACTCTTGAAGAAGCTATCTATGACCTTGGAGCAAGTGTCAACATTATGTCAAGCTTGCAGATCAGACACTATGCTACCCAAGGGAATTCCTTAATATATCAGCATATGAGTTGGACACTGTTGACACAAAAAGCGTCAGATCTGTGAACACCTCGGGCTATTACCCAAAGCTCGATGTCGAGGGCGTGCCAGTCGATTTGACCAATCAATCGACAAGGATGATAATTATGACAAACTGAACGAGACGACAGCGATGCGCCCGGACGTCAAGGCTCAGATTGATCAAGGATAACTAGAGCAGAGCTAAACGAGGCAAACAACGATGCGCCCAGATTGCCAAAGCCTAGAGGTACTCCCAAGCGGAACTAGCAAGGATTTGACAGAGATCAAGGTGATGCAGCCCGTCGAAAGCTTGAAGAACTCGTTAAAGCTATAACTAATGCATAAGAAAGGGTAAATTGCGATAAAAGTAGGATAGAAAGTAGAATTGGTTTGTTTTTGAATTGGATTGATTCTTTTCCATAGCCCTCGGGCACATATTTATACTCCCGCATGGAGAGTTGTACAGAGACACGACACGTATCCTTCCTAAAACAAACTCCTACTTTAAAGGAAACTGACTCGCGCAGGAGCCGGATAACAATATTTATTTCCTAAACAAACACACCTATTTTAAAGGAAAATAAGCGACCCATGCAAGAGTCGGACTCAAACTACTATAATAATACTGGCACAGAACACCAGTTTCCTTGTACTTCTTCTCGATGGAAACTTTCCATCGGCAGATCCCTTTAATCCGCACCTTCCTTCTTTGGCCACTTGTAACCCTCCGCTACCGCCAAGTGCTAAGTCACGCCTATCGGCATCGGCAATATTTTCCCGATTAGCAATCGGCAGCATCTCTTCGTCGGCAATCGGCAATGAGCCTTATTGGTAATTGGCAACTATCTTTCATTGGCAATCGGCAACGAGCCTTTATCGGCAATTGGCAAGGCCCCTTTATTGGCAATCGGCAATAGCAGCTCATCGGCAATCGGCAAGACCACCAATTAACCTTTGTCGGCAAAGATCACCCAGCCTCCATCGGCAACACACTTGGCCTTTTGCAGCATCCTTCCATCGGCAATATTGGCTCATACTTTACCGATGCCGATGGAGAATGGTCATTGACCAGTCAAGCTTCAACCCATTTGACACGTGTCGAAAAACGGTGTCAACACATGCCCCCCAGTTTCGGAGCGTATAACTTTACGTGCCGAAATTCTCTCCACTGTAGCCGTTGCTGTAGCCGTTACCCCCGAGATAGGCGTACGGTTTCCTCGATCCCCGCGTGTGGAACTGCAATTTAATAATAAAATCCCTCGATTGTAGCACGAACAGTTACAGACCACCTCGATCACCGCGCGTATCTACCGCGGGCCTCTCTACATTCCTGCACAGTGTAGAACAGAACCCCAAAATACTCCTGAACAGGATTATAAAAGTCACCGGGATCCACACTGCCTTTTACCCGAGCCCATTTTCACTTTCACCTTCCTGCCTTCGTCTTCAACCTCCGGCTGCTCTCAAGAACACAAGCTCGAGCAACAGTACCCCTTCGCAATCCAAGGACGAACCATCTCTCTGACTCCAAATGGCGATCCAGGTCGATATCCCGAAGGTAAGGCTCATCCTCCACCTAATTTAACCTTTCTGCATAGTTCTTTTCCGAAGGGATCAACACTAGGTCCTGTATGTACATCATAGTCTGTTGGTTGATGTTTTTGGCTTTCCCGCTTGATTTCCAAAAGGATCTTTATATCAGGGCTGTTGTGGCTCCTTTCGGTAGATTGCTTGAATGGTACCGGGACAACAACAAATCTAGAATCATTGTTCAAGCTTTAGTCCTAAGCCCAAACAGAGTACCTAGAAGCCTGGTGATTTCGAGGGGCACTATGATTGGTGGCATGGGCAGATCATGGTCAGTCCCAGTTTATATTCTTAATGACCATTTTCCTGATGCATTCCTGGCTGATGAGGATCCTGTTCCCTTTTATGGGGAGCCCCATCCTGAACATGGTCCAGTGGTTTTGGTGGTCAACCCGCTGGAGCCGAACTGGCAGAATGAGCAACAAGGAGCTGCTCCAAACCTGGGCTTCTTTGGGGAGAATCCACACCCCAATCAACAGCAGCAGCAACAACATGTCTTCCAACAGGCTCCTGAACACCAGCATCATGGTAATCAGCACCACGAGCAGCACAATGATGTGGAGATGGATGAAGCAAATGACGAATGGTTAGCCTGGAATCTAGCAGTGTTCGCAACTGACAATGGTATCCAAATTCCACAGCACCCTCAGTTTCCTCAGCACCAGATGGATTTGGACTTATCAGGTTCATTGATGAGATACCTAAGAGCCAATGGTCCTGACATCTCCATTCACCAAGTTCTCCCAAATTTGGTTGTGGACTCGGACAACTCCTTCTCTAGTGATGCTACATCAGGCCCGTCAGAGGGCAGCTCAAGATTCGTTGCCATGCAGGCTCGATGCGCCAATCTTCTGATTTATAACACAAACGCTCTCCCTACTGGGACCTCTTTTGTGGGTCAGTCTTCTGTTCCCAGGACTCTCATTGTCAGCAGTGAAGCTCTCCAGTATGCAAGTAGCCAAGTCCCCCAGGTCATGGGCAACCAACATCGAAATGTGGTGAACCTAGAACCTGAGAGCACTGGAATGGAGATTGTACCCTGGAAGCCAGTTTTCCCTACATTGGCTCTTCAGTTCTTTCCTCATTTCCTGGAGAGTAGAAGGATTGCTTGTGCTCAGCAGCTTGCTTCACCCACCATCCTGCTGCTAGGCCCATCCCATTCTAGCCCAAGTGGGTTTGAATTTCAAACGGGGCAGTTGCAGCCCGGCCCACTTCCAATGTCTCAACAGATGCAACCCACTCAGATGGACAGTGCCAACCTGATGGAGCCTCAGGACACAGCGGCGTCTTCTTCATTCAAGTCTCCATCCAGGGCAAGAAGCTTATCTGTTGCCAGATCTAGGACTGTTTTGTCCCTGCCTGAATCTACCAGCAATGCTGCAACCCCAATGGTCAGCAGTGTGGTAAGGCGAAGCTCCTTGCTCAGTGACAAGGATGGCTTCTGGGAAGTCAGACTCGTGGGCAACCCAAGCAAGAAGCGCAAGACCTGCCCAGTCATCTTGGTGGAGCCTTCAGGACAGTCTGGACCCATCCCATTGGACATCCTGCAGGGTTGGGGGATTGATTGTGGTGTGCCTCCTATCGAGCTCACTGATGAAGTGTTGATGCAGTCGCCATTAGCAGCCCCAAGTGGTGTCAATGAAGATCAAGTTTAACTTTGTATATGTGTCTCAAGGGGGGGCATTTGTCTTTGGCCTCACCCTGATTTATCGTCCTTTGTTTTTTCCTTGGCTTATCGATCGCTACTTTTGTTTCACGAAGACTTTAGCTTGTCATGCCAAGTCCTTATTTTGGTTGGTTCTCTCTCCCTGGGTCCTCTGTTTATCCTGCTCTTGCTGGTCAAAGCAGTCCTCGTTACACTTTTGCATGGGTTTATTAATGAATACACGTAACTGGACGATACTTTGTTGGAATGTTCGGGGAATTAATGCGTCTGAAAAATGAGATGTCCGAAACAAAATAGATGAAAGCGCCTATTCAATTATTTGTTTACAAGAAACAAAGAAGGAATCCTTTGATATCTCGTTTATCAGGAACTTTGCCCCTCGTCGTTTTGATCAGTTTGATTTTATCGCTTCAGTAGGAGCCTCAGGTGGCATTCTGTTATTGTGGAATGGGGCCTATTTTTCTAGTGTAGTCTTAGATGAACAAAACTTTGGGATCACCATGTCCTTTACCTCTCGCCACACAAATGAGACGTGGAAGCTGACCACGGTCTATGGACCATGCCAGGATCCAGAACGCACAAATTTCATCAACTAGTTCCGGAGTCATGATATACAGGAGGATGAGAACTGGATTTTTCTCGGTGATTTCAATTTTTATCGCTCTTTAAACAATCATAATAGATCGGGAGGCAACCTTTCAGATACCTTGACCTTTAATGATGCTATCGGTCACCTTGGTCTGATTGAATTACCCTTGCAGGGTCGTGCTTTCACCTGGAGCAACATGCAAGCCAACCCACTCCTTGAATAGCTTGATTGGGTCTTCACGTCAGTTAATTGGACTTCAGATTTTCCTAACACTAAAGTGTTTCCTTTGGCCAAGATCACTTCTGATCATATTCCGTGCAAAGTAGTGATTAGTACCAAAGTGCCAAGAACAAGTATTTTCAGATTTGAAAATTTTTGGGTTGAACAAGTTGATTTTTTAGATACAGTCCTTAATGCTTGGTCCTCTTTGTCTGTCAGTTCGGATGCAGCTAGATCCATCTCGGCTAAATTCAAATCCTTGAGGGCCAGTTTAAAACATTGGAGCAAGCATCTATCCAATCTGAACCTACTCATTAGCAACTGCAACAAATTCATTTGCCTCCTTGATGAAGTGGAAGATATTCATGGCCTTTTCAATCCAGAAGCGAATTTGAGGATCATAATCAGGAGACAGTTACAAACTTGGCTCAGGTATAAAACAGTCTATTGGAAGAAAAGATACACAGTTAATAGAATTAAGTTCGGTGATGAATGCACCAAATTCTTTCATTCAATGGCCACCATTTCTTTCAGAAGAAACTCAATTGCTCATATTATAAATGATCAAAACATTCCCATATCTGATCATGAGGGTAAAGCTGCACTTCTCTGGAATTCTTTCAAAAATAGAATGGGCACCACCTTAGATCCAAGAATGATTTTTGATCTAGCCAGTCTCATTGCACCTTCTAATGAGTTGGACTCCCTTGATGCTCCAATTCACCATACAGAGATTGACGCGGTAGTCAAAGCCATGCCATCAGATAAAGCTCTGGGCCCTGATGGCTTCAACGGTTGCTTTCTTAAAAAATGTTGGCCGATAGTCAAAGGAGATTTTTACAACCTTTCTACACAATTCGAACTGGGTCTAGTGAACCTTCAGTGCATTAACACTTCCTATATCACTCTGGTGCCCAAGAAGGATAGCCCGGAGATAGTAAATGATTACAGACCGATCTCACTCATGAACATCTCCCTCAAAGTCATCACCAAGATACTTGCTGAGAGGTTATAGTCTGTTATTCTGAAAGTGGTACATCAGAATCAGTATGGGTTCATTCGATCAAGAACAATCCATGACTGTTTGGCCTGGAGTTATGAATACATTCACCAATGCCACCATTCCAAAAGAGAGATTATAATCTTGAAGCTCGACTTTGAGAAAGCTTTTGATACAGTGGAGCACTTAGCAATCATCCAAGTAATGGAACAAATGGGTTTCCCTAGAGATGGTTGTCTTGGGTTAAATCTATCCTGTCCTCAGGTTCATCTGCAGTCCTGCTGAATGGGGTTCCTGGGAAATTTTTCAAATGTAGGAGAGGTGTTCGGCAAGGTGACCCACTGTCCCCTCTTCTGTTTGTCATTGCAACTGAGCTTCTGTAGATTTTAATTAATCATGCTTTCACCTTGGGTATGCTGAGGCTCCCAATACCACAACCCGATGATAATTTCCCAATTGTACAATATGCAGATGACACCTTATTAATGTTGCAAGCTGATGCTAGATAGTTAGTTTTTCTTAAAGCTCTCCTTCACAGTTTTGCTGTGGCAACTGGCCTTAAAGTCAACTACAATAAGTCCAGTATGTACCCTATCAATGTCAATGAGGAGAAATTGATTCTCCTCTCAAACACTTTTGGATGTTCAAGGGGGATCATGCCATTCACTTACTTGGGACTGCCAATGGGACAACCAAGCCTCGCATAGAGGACTTTGCGCCAATGATGGATAGAATTGAAAAGAATTTATCAACTACCTCTGCTTGGCTCTCATACTCAGGTCGGCTGCAGATGATCAATACAGCAATAACACCAATCACCACATATACAATGTGCACTGTCAAGCTACCGAAAGGGGTAATTGATAATATTGACAGAGCAAGAAGGCAATGTCTGTGGAGAGGGAAGGATATTCAGAAGAAAGGGGGAAACTTAGTGGCCTGGAATGTGGTTACACAGCCAAAACTAAAGGGAGGCCTTGGTGTTTTGAACTTGAGGCTTCAGAATGATGCCCTGCTTCTAAAACACCTATTCAAGTTCTATAACAAGGTCAATATCCCTTGGGTGCAACTCATCTGGTATAAGCACTATACCAACAAGATCCCACACGCTTCAAGAGAAGTTTGATCCTTTTGGTGGAAGGATGTACTCCGTCTAAGCACACTCTTTCGTGGGGTTGCTAAGTGCACCTTGGGGATGGTTCTACAATCAGCTTCTAGGACGATAACTGGACTGGGAATGCTTTGCTTAGTACATACCCAAGGTTGGCCTCTTTTGCTATCAATGAAAATATCTCAGTCAGGGAAGTCATGCAAAAAATCAACCTGGATGAGCTACTCTTTCTTCCTCTTTCGCATCAGGCCTTTGAGGAATTTGAATCTCTTCAGCAACGTTTACAGAGCCTACCATATAATGAAGATTCTGTTGATAGTTGGGTACCAATGTGGGGACAGTTATACTCTTCACGAAGGATGTATTCTCACGCATATAACTCAGTGGTTGTCCATCCAATTTTCAAGGCTCTCTGGAGATCTAAGTGCACCCCAAGAATAAAATTCTTTGCATGGCTGGTAATGGTGGATCAGCTAAACACCAAGTCTATGCTACAGAGAAGACACCTTGATGTTCAGGATGATGACATTTGTGTGATGTGCAATAGTGGATCTAAGGAAACCATCGATCACCTGTTTTTTGACTGTGCTTTTGCCAAAGAGTGTTGGAACCGCATCCATATGGATTGGGATGAAGATCTACCAATTCTGGACAAACTATTGCAATCAAACGGTTCAGCCAATGCCACGTTCTCCATGGAAGTAAAGTTGATTGCATCCTGGGAGCTATGGAAGACACGCAATGACCGAGTTTTTGAGAGAAGGGCGCTGACTTCATTAGGATGGTTTAGTAATTTTAAGAGTCAATGTTTGTTGCAGTCCGTGCGTTTCAAGGAAGATCTGAGATCAGCCTTTTGTATCTGGTTTGATACCTTTAGTTAAGTTTTCATTTTGTTTTGGTCTGTAATCTCTTAAACTCTGTAAGTTCCCCTCTACCCCTGGTTTTCCTTTTAATACAAATGCACTGTGGGGATCTCCCCCACAGTATTTTTCCTCAAAAAAAGAGAGATTCATTCCAAGGAGCAAAGTAGAATTATGTTTTCACCATCACCACCATATATCCACCATACCCACACACATGCACATCTTGATTTGATTGTATGACTTGACTCTCTGTGGATATATTGTTTGACTTTACAATATATACAAAGTAAGTATGATAAACCTTGTTAAGCCATTCCTATAAACTCCACTATATTTACTAGTGAAGGAGGGAATAAGATCATTAATGCCTTAGTGAGATCCACAAATACCACATACATAAGAGACTTGAGGGTGTTTATACAATTAAGCTCTGAGTTTTATTTCAAAAACTTTACAAAACCCAGAATTTTGGTAGAGTGAAGAGTTTAAGACATAGTGCCTGATTGGATTACTCTATCTTTTGATTGCTCAAGACCCAAGTGATATTTAAAAGCCCCATACTTAAAGGTAATACGGGTAAGTTCGAAAGTTAGAGTAGTTTTTTCTAATTCATAGAAGAAATTTTGTTTGAAAGCATGTGAACTTTTAAGGTATGAAAGCATCGCAGCAACTCCTGAGACAAGTTTATTAGATATTCTTTGCTAGGGACTAGCAAAGGGTAAGCTTGGGAGAGCTTGTTGACGGTCATTAGCGTCAACTTTTTAAGCAATTATAAATTAAATAAATGGATCAATCATAAATAAAATATAAAAATATAGGGGGTTATCTAACAAATTCCACGAGTTTTGGTGTTTCATTATTTTCCAGGGACTATTCCAGAAAAGCATATAAAGGAAAGCAAATCAGAGAAATATCGGAATAAATTCGCGGGGGAAATAGTTTCCATTGGACTCAGGAAGCACCCAGAGGGCACCCAAAGGAAGATGGGTCCGGAGAAGCCCACCTAGAGGACCGGCCAGCCCCACCTTGTGTCGGGCGGCACCCCCCTGGGCCCGTCTGTCGTCGCCTTCTGGAAGGTTCCTCCATCGACCTAGAGAAGTCATCTAAGCCCTACGTTAAGTCGATTTGATCCAACGGCCGTCGTGCATCCCACCAGGCTATAAATATAGGCATATACCCCCCTCCTGGAGCCAAGCCAGATCAGAAGCTCAAGAGCTGAAACCCTAATTCTTATCTAGTAGATCTAGGCTAGCAATCAAGAGAGACTAGATCCATGTAGATCTAGCTTTTATTTAGAGATTAGAGATTTAGAGTTGGAGAGTGTAGTTTTGGAGGAGTTCCGTCCTGTCAGTGCTTCTTCATTGTTGTATTCTTCGGGATCAGATTCCTCTCGCCTAGGATCTGTATTCTGAGATACCCTGGTAGTCGACTTCTGGTTCAAGTAAGTAATCACCCTTATTGTTCTTTATGTTTGCAACTCTTCTTGAGTGCTTTGATCTTAATAGCTTCTTGATTAAAGTAGTAATTCATAGTGTAGGCGTGGTGCCTAGGCTAGGTTTACTTGTGAATGTCCCCTGATTTTCTGGATAACGGTAGCTCACGTAGGTGACTCTTATTATAGCTACGTTGATTCCTCTGTAGTCCATTTCCCATAATAGGTTTATTTGACAGGCATATAGGTGCTTGGTAGGAGAGAACTCTATTTTTTGCTCTTATTTAAGTCATCGCTCTTAAAGATCATAAAAGATAATGCTTACCCAGTGACCAGAACTAGATAGTCCTTGGATCTTTCTCCTCTTATCAATAGTTATCTATACTTTGTGAAACGGGTTAAGTTAATATAGACTTAGTCTTTCTCATAACACCGTTCCTTTGGGTTCGATATTAAAACTGAGTTATCTCGGTGAAGTGTTACATCGATGTTTATCTGTGCGCTTGCGAATAATTAATTTACTCGTTTGCTCTAAAAATACCAACAGACATACCTAGAGGACGCATGCAAAGAGTTTTTACTGCACCGATGAAAAGCTAAAACGTCAGTCAAAGCGGGATAGAGAAATTACAAGACATCGTGGGCACGTACGGGAGCATATTTACCGTGCACACACGTGGTCAAGAGTGTCGCAGTAGTTATGCTAATGTCTATCAACAGGATCTGAGTGAATACGTGAAAGGAGAGGGTAGAGTTGATCTGATGTGTTCGTTTTAAAGGTTTTTGACATATTTTCTTTAGGTGTACATAAAAGAGATCTTAACTGCAGGGATATGTGTTGGGTAGCTACAGAGAAATTTTATCGGTGCATATTATATATTCGTTCCTTTGGATGAGTTGGTCTCCATCATATCCCGTCGACTAAGGATCGACGAAAGGCACAGGCTTGCTGCTTGGCGTGTGCATGGCCTGGCCCGGACAGGTGGCTCGCAGCCTAGCACACAGGCACAGCTAGGAGCTACCACACAGCATGTTTTGCGTGGCTACCCGTCCACGTATGCGAGCCCCCGGCTGTAGAGCGGGTGGTGTAGGTACAAATTAAAATGCCCTCACGTACACGTCTTGACTTGCATAGTAGATCATGTATATCAGTTCATCACAGTGCAAGCTGATCATACATGGAAAGCTAGCTAGGGATGGATCCATTCCATGCAACAAACAAAGTGAAAAGGTGCCAATATATGCAGCTGGCTGGTTCATTCAAAAGTGCATGCAGACATGGAAGCGTACAACAGACCGTACGTGTGCGCGCGCACACATGACATGGCATGGCACACATGTATAGTCGTTCTCCAGTTGAAAAGCGCACGTAACGTTGCATATATACATACGACGGGCGGCGACGGGTGTGCAGTGCCACAGGTGCAGGTGCAGACGTGCTGTTCCTTCCTCTCGCTAGCTGCTTGATCGATCCATCGATCGATCGATGAAGATGAAGAACAACCACCCTGCTGCTCCTGCTCCTCCTGCTAGTAGTAGTAGTAGTAGTGTTGCTGCAGCAGCAGAGGTGAAGAAGGGGTCGTGGAGCCCCGAGGAGGACGCCCTGCTGACGAGGCTGGTGGAGCATCACGGGGCCCACCGCTGGAGCCTCATCAGCGCCGCCATCCCCGGCCGCTCCGGCAAGTCCTGCCGCCTTCGGTGGTGCAACCAGCTCAGCCCTGACGTGCACCACCGCCCTTTCACGCCGCACGAGGACGCGCTCATCCTCGCCGCCCACGCCCGCTACGGCAACAAGTGGGCCGCCATCGCGCGCCTCCTCCCCGGCCGCACCGACAACTCCATCAAGAACCACTGGAACTCCAATCTCCGGAGGTGCAGGCGCCGAGCGGCGGCGGCGGCGGCCGCCTCCCGAGCTTCTACTGGTGGCCCGTGCATCGCGATGGACCATCAGCAGCAGGTGCAGCAGGACAGCGAAGACGACGTCGTTCCTGCTGCTGCTGCTGCTGCTCAACCTGAACATAATCATCGTCCGCAGCAGCTAGTGATGGCTGGTGGTTTTTTAGGGGGCGGCAACAGCAGTGTTCTGCCTCTGCTTGCTGCAGGGGCCGCTACCGCCGAGGCCGAGCCGTCTACGCCGCCGTCTCTGTCCCTGAGCCTTGGCCTGCCGCTGCCAGCAACAGATACAGAACCAGCTGGAGCCGCGGCTGACGAGGAAAGCCGCAACAGCCAGCAGCAGGGCCAAGAAGGCGCATCGCAGCTGACGACGCTACCGCTGCAGGACGGCGGAGAAGCAGGAAACGCGCCGCAGCTGTTGGCAGTGGTGCGCCAGATGGTCAGGGAGGAGGTGCAACGCCAGACGGGACAGCTCGCCTACTCGCTCATGGCCGCAGCAGCAACAAGAACAGCTAATAATTATAAGGGACACCACCGTTAATCTGTGATGTGATCCGCTGTGTGCATATGTGTTACTGCATGCTGCTGTGACGATCGATGCTTGCATTTGCCCTCCTTAATTTCTCCGATCGATCCTCTTCCAAGTGTATTTTGTTTTCCCTCATTCCCAGCTTACAATTGTACTCGCTTCCCTTCCGTACTTGTTTCGTTTATGCATGCGACTGCAATTGGGATCCTTTGGCTACCTGACTACATGATCATGCATGCTGGCTTCTCCGAAGTTCTAAGTACACACACAGGTAGGTACAGCTTATTTAACACCAAAGATATCACATCACCTGAAAAACAAATAGCGTTTGGCTGAAGGCGTTCCGAGTCTTCATCAAAAAATATTTAAAAAAAAACTAGGCATTCCGAGTCTCTGTGCTTGCAAGACTCACCAGATGCGGGAACCCCTCCCTCCATATGTTACTGTATTATATACTATATATCTATTTTTAAGTGAGTCTGTCTATCTATCACTCGTGTGATTCGTCGAGTTCCAACACACGAATTTTTTTAGCCCAGCTCTTCTTCTACCTCCAGACGGTAGAAGCTCCCCCGCTGCCGACCACCTCCCCACCGCGGGCGTTAGGGTTCGTCGGCCGGAACCCTACCACCCGCGGCGACCGCCCTCTTCCCCTCACCCCCACCGCCGCCATCTTCTCCAACTCCGGCGAGCTTCCCCCGCCCCGGCCTGGCCCGACCGCCACTACCGCCGCCAGCTCCCCTACACCGTCCATCGACCATCCCTACCGCCTGGCCTACCTACCTCCCCCGGCCGGCCATCTATACCTCACCGGAGTTGGAGAAGAAGGGGTGGAGCTCGCCGGAACCCTAGAAGAAGACTCAGAAGGAGGAGAAGGTGAGGTGAGAGAGAGGAGGCCTACCTGGCGGATCCGCTGCCGCCGCTGGTGGCCCGCCGCCGGTGGCCCGCCGCTGCCATGGCGGGGCGCCGGGAGGAGCTCAGCGGTCGGCCGTCGCCTGTGAGCGCGGAGGGGACGAGTCAAGTGAGTCGGAGGCCCACAGATCAGAGGCAGAAAAAAAATCGTGTGATTTTAGATGCTAAATCACACGGGTGATGTTTAGCTTTCTCCATTTTTAAAGTGTATAAGTTATTTCAAAAATCTTGAAGAATTCTAAGTATCTCAAAATTTGATCAAATTTATATGATAATATAATAACATTTATGATGTCAACTAAGTACTATTAAATTCTTCATCAATTATATTTTTATAATATATCTATTTGATATTATAAATCTTTATATATTTTTTTTTATAATTTTAATCAACTTGAGATGTTTTGACTGTCCAAGATTCTTAATTATAGCTTGGAATGGAGGGAGTATCTTATTATTAATAGCATGATGTTAATGTAACAGAGGTTTACCTTAGCATCTCCAAGAGACTAGCTAAATCGTTCTCTAAAATTAAATTTGGTTATTGTTAAAAAAAACGTCTCCAACACTCTGAGAGGAACCACCTACATAATTTTTTTCAGCTATTGATCTTAAAAGGGATTAATTAAACACAATTAATGTAATTAAATTTGAACGACATTTTTCCTTTGTTCGCCCTTGAACTTGATAGCATGCTAACTGCATTCGCCCTTCGGGCAGGTCTGATGAGCGCCGATATATGTCGTAGCTCCGGCCACCGACCCAGTCGCCTCGCCTGTGTAACAATCGCTAGCTTGTTACGGCGGATTGATTCCTCTTCTTGAACGTGATCGTCAGCGCCATCACAGTCACATCCAGTGTACAACTTCAGGCGCGGGCTCTCTGCTGTAGCGCGCTGTCCATAGTTCTCTAATCATTCTCCAACCATGTTCTTCACAAACTGGTCCCTCCGCTCGAGCAGCGCCTTTCAACAAGTTCCCAGTGTTCAGCAAACTGAAGAAATGAGCATGTGGAGAGTAAAGACAAAATTAGCATGGTATAGTTAAACGTGGACAAACACCCCACATTGGTGATCTCGAAGTGTCAACCACGTTACAAATCAACGATCTTGATGTCCTTCATCCACAATTTGATCGATGTACAATATTCAGAGAATTTACAAACCATCCGAAATTTGATACTCCTACTTGTTATCCATCTACAAGTCCCTAGAACAGAGGTGAATACTGAAACCACGATGTTCAGTGGTAGCCTTCTCAACACCTTTTTGGAATTTTGGGCTCGGTAATCTGCGGAACAAATACATGTGTTACTACTAGTGTCATCAGTACATGAAAAATAAATACCCATGAAGAATCCAAGCACCGATGCCATCATATCATGGGCGCTTCATCATCATATAACAAGTAGATGGTGTTTATTAAGCACCTTTAATGTGGTGTTTTGTGGAGTTCACCAGTGCAAGACATCCTCGCAAAGCCACAAAAAAAACCGTAACTTTATTTCCATTCTGCCATTCAACTGATGTATCAGAGAGAGAATAAGCAGGGACGAAGCAAATGATGAAGGAAAAAAATTGTAGCTGCCCAAAAACACTTGTTATTATCATTGTAATATATAAGAACAGTCTCTCAGCCTGCCTAAGAATAAGTACCAGCTCCTGTTAAGAATTCCTAAACCAATCCCAGTGGCAAGAAAATGTCATCGTACATGAATGGCACAGTTTATCCAAAGTTGAACTGAAAGCCTCCACCTCCAGGGAAGCCGCCGCCGGGGTACCCGCCGTCGAAATGAAACGTGTACTGTTGGCCGCCTCCCCCAAAAGGATTGAATCCACCCCCGCCTCCCATATTCATCTCCTCCACATCCTCTCCACGGTCATACCTTACACGTTTGTCTTCATCACCAAGCACCTGAACATGCAGCGGAAGCTTGTGACAAGCATATTGCATAATACTACATTCCAACAAAACAACATTCACAAAGCGAGAAAACCATAAAATTGATTGTAATGCCAGACTGAACTAGCATCTAAATAGAGCAATGTTGTCAATAGAATGTGACTCCAGCAAGGCCTCTACTTAGTCCCCATATAGCTAAATATGGGTGACAAAGCAAAAAAAACACAGCTCCAAAGGGACCCTACTCGAGCACCCAAATTTAAGTAGACACCCAAATTCTCCCTCCGGCACCCACTCCTGGAGGCTCTAGGCCAAGCCTCCAAACGACGACTTTTTTTTTGTTCGTGCGCACACCTTCCCCAAACCCTTCCCCACGCGCGTGCACGAAACCCAGCGACGCGGCCACTGCCCAACGAGAGTCCCTCCCCGGCGCAGCCGGCCTGGTGCGAGCTTGTCCCAGCACGGACCTTCCCCAGCACAGCGCTGCTCGACGGGAGCCCCTCCCCGGCCCAACCCCTGCACAACAGACCCTGCTCGGTGCAAAAAGTAGGGACCCTGATTTAGGTGCCCCTACTGGAGTTTCTCTAACCTACTACCATGTGTATGCAAGAACCGGCATTCCCATTATCTCATAAAGCTTGGCATAAATAGTAGTTTTCTGGTTTCGTAAAGAGAGAACAGTCCCATAGAAGTCCCATAGAGCAGTATTTCATCGTACCTCATAAGCAGCAGCAATTTCTCGAAACATGTTTTCTGCTTCCTCCCGGTTATCGACGTTTTTATCTGGATGCCACTGCAACGCCAGCTTTTTGTAGGCACGTTTTATCTCAGCAGCTGATGCTGTCTTTGAAACACCAAGGATTTTATACCAGTCTTTTCTATTGCTCAACTTAAGCTGCTTTTCAGCTCTCATAAGTGCTTCACGGATACCCATGTCCTGGTTGTTAAAAATTTTAAGTTATCATGCTAGCAGAAAACTAAAAAAAACCCTGGTACATCAAATATTCATGATCATTTTCATTAGACTTTTCAGGTTCAGAAACAGAGAATGAAAACTTGATTTCACCACTTGAAAAGTAATCAGATATTTCCTATGGTGCTATATCTTAAGACTTTGTTCAAACAATTTACATGGCCATCGATACAATTTTTTCTGTCTTGACAAAACTACAGCGCCTTTTTGAACCTTATGTTACACTAACAATAGCTTTTCATTGTACTGCAGCATCCACAGCAATTGGAAACAAAAATGGCTTGCATAGGAACCCTAGACATGATATAAATTCAAATTGAAAAAAAAACAAAGATTACAGCAGGAGACAGGATGGGTAGGTGCGTCTGTCGGTGTTGTTTTGGGGGTAGCAATGACAGGGAAAGCTAACATCAATTAAATGCAAGAACTATTGCTTACCATCCAAATTCTGCGCTTTCAGACCAAATATAATTACCTGTGGAGATTTTTGGGCAGCCTCTTTTAGATCCTGAACCGCCCCTTCCCAATCTTCTGAGAGAAGTTTAGCTTCACCTCTCTGCAGCAAGGATAATGAAAAATGACGCCAAATATCCCAATAAACAGACAAGAATATCATCATGCTTGCAAAAACTTGCGCAGCCCAAAATTCAATTATAGTGCTGTCACGTAACCTCCTGATATAACATTTTGTAAAAAAAGATACATTACAATATACATGTAATATAGCTATGCATATAAAAGTGCATATTGAACTGAAGATCTTAAACATGTTGAACAATTGCAGTATTACTGTCAGTGCCAATATGATTAATCTGGAGAGAGAATACTCTATCCCTTACGTGTACAGTTGATACAAATATATAAACACTAGCAGTCCTAAACTGGTTCATAGAAACAAGAGCCAGGTCTTAGATGGACTCCAGCATAGTTGTGTATGCCACATAACAATGTTCATTAACACTTGGGGTACCTAAATAGAATAAAATTTTACTCCCTATATTCCAAATTATAAGATATTTTGGCTTTTCTAGATACATTATTTTCACTATGCATATAAACATGGTGTGTATTTAAGTGCATAGCAAAAACTATGAATTAAAAAAGCCAAAACGTCTAATAATTTGGAATGGAGGGAGTACTTTTTTAGAAACTAGTGTCAAAGTTGTAAGATGAGATCTTAGAAATGTTGAGTTTGCATTCTGAATTTTACATTTGAGATGTTCTGTGTGATTCCAGGTAGGCAAGTTACCTGTGTAAGTGCATCAACAAGTTCACTGTCTATGTTCAATGCTTCTGTACAACTGCTGATTGCCTCCTTACTTCTCCCAAGTCTAACCAGAGTTTTACACAGCCCAAGATAAAGATGTACATTATAAGCAGTATGGTCTGGATCCATTGCTAGAGCTGACTTGTAGTCCTCAACAGACACACGTAGCTTACCCTTGGCAGCATTATCTTCAGCCTGCATCCGCACCATCTGATTTAATACTACGTCACTGTACACTCCAAATTGATCGATAAGAAGAAATGACACTCACACTCTTAGTCTTCTTCAGAAGATTTTTTAACCCGAAATATGCTTTCTTCAATTTTGAATGCTCTGGATCAAGACGAAGCCCTTTCTGGTAGTGCCTAAACAAAAAGGATTATTTGAATATAGTCTAGAGATCATTTGGGTGTGTATAAGAACATGCATATGCTTTTCCAATTACCTGGAGGCCACATCATGATCAGCAAGGTAATAATAGGCGCGACCACGTAATAGCAGTGCATCCAAGTTGTCTTCATCTTCCTTTAGAATGAATCCGGTTTCTGAAATAACACTTGAGTAGTCCTTCAGTGCTAGCAATGCTTTAGCCTTGAGAAGCTTTGCCTGCAAATTTAATCTTTAATACCACAACCCAAGGAGAAAGGATTAGGTGGAATTTTCCTGCCCGTAACCACACCTTTAAGCAACCTGGAGAAAAGACGAGCACAATTTTGTTGATGTATTCCACGACTTTTGAAAAGTCTCCAGAATCGAATTGGCCATAAGCAGATTGTAGCGAATTTTGAGCCTGCAGAAGCTGGGATAATTCCTTTTCCACTGAAGCAGACCCAGGATTTAGCTCCAGGTGTTTGTTATAGTCGCTCTCAGCTTCCTTGTATCTGGACTTTAAGAAAAAGCATGCGGTTGCGCATAAGACATGCAAGGGATAAGGAACAGCAGGTGTAAACTAACAAGGGTTTTGGTAGACATGTCCTCTTTTCCCTTTTTTTCTAATAACCAAATGTGTCCATGCATAGCAACAGAACATACAGCGTGCAACACATGTTCTAATACGTCTTAGAGTCTGACTTTATAGCTGAAATTGTGTTATTCTAACTCATATGAGCATGAGTCGTGAGTTTGGGTCACACATGGGATAGCAAACTAATAAGGACTATTATCTCTAATTCATCGTGTAATACTCCTCTTGGTAAAACCGGCTAGGACTTTTATACTCAGGGGAGTGGAGGGATAGATGAAGCGGGAGAGTCTGATGGACCAATTTTCAACTTTAATATTATAAATAATATAGGTACATATATGGGACTCGTCTTTCAGATATGGAGGCAAGGCTAGGATTAGAATCTGCCTTCAATTTAAACAGAGTAAACTTCATTTTTTTTTCCTTGCTTATGAGGCCAAACCAAAATGAAAATCAGCTACCTGCAAGTTTGAAGACAAAAGAAGTTGAAAGTGTTACCCGTTACTACTATAGCATAGTTTACCTGCATTTATGACGAAGCACGGATGCACGCTGCCTGTAAGCTTCAGAATGATTTGGGTCCACTTCCAACACAGCATTTAGCAGGCCAAGCGCCCCATCATACTTCCTCAGGTTCATCATCTCTGAGGCTTGCGCGAACAAAGTGGCAGGGTCTTTTTCGTGTCCTTCTGAAATTCCAGAAAAAAAAAGAAATGATATGTCAAATTGTGCTGTGCCAAGAGAGAGCCAGCACAAGGAGATAAAATGGCTGGCGAAGCTAGCAGTTGCCAAAGGAAGGCATTACATTGCCATGCATATTGATCTGATGAGATGCTGCTAAAACATTAATAATAAGTAAGTATAACTATGCGGGTGACAGAACAAGATGTAACTGAAGATTTAGTGAGGTCTAAGCATGTGCTGGGTCTCGCTGAGTCCGAGATCCAACCAACCAATGGATTCAGTATAAAGAGGGGAAGGATTCGATTCGATTGAAGATCCAATCGAATTCTTACGCAATCCAATCGATGAGCACCTAGCTGCTAGGGTGATGGTGCGAACAGGGAAGGGAAGTGCACCTTGGGCGACGATCAGCGGGGAAAAGTGCAGGCGGAGGAGGCCGAGGATGAGAAGCGGAGGCAGCGCCGTCCGCCCCCATGCCCGCACCATGATCTCTGTCTCCAGCTCTGGCGCAATGGCTGGCGCTCCCTCCTCGCCTCCCTCTCCCTCCCTGGTTTCCGTTCGGTTCCGTTCCGTTATTTGTCTAGCTGATGAGTTGCGCCCGCTGACGGACAAACAAAGCGTTGCTGCGCTGGGACGGAACACGTAGCCCGGCCAATACGGCGGCGACGCGTGGAGTCCCTCGCTGAAGATGGGCTGGGTTAGTGGCTGCTGGTTCAACCCCGTCTGCATGAAAGGTGTCTTCCAATTTTCAAGACACGAAACTTAATATAAATAAGGTCTCTTTCTATATATAGTTTTGTTGTACAATATTATAGATTATTTTAGTTCTGCGTGTATTTTATATATTCTCAAAGAATTTCATATTAAATTCTTCATTTATATATAATTTCCTACGAGGTCAATCTGATATAGGAGGAATTGTGCCTAGTGAAAAGTGATACCACTAATTCCATTCTTAAGAATTAAAATATTTTCAAACTCTTACTAGAAGACAAGAAAATATTTTGACAATCATTGATATGCATGAGTGTACTTTGTATACTCTTGTGTGCAAACATTGAGGAGGAGTTTAGCTAATATCTTGTGGGACAAATGGCTTCTCTCAAATTCATGATTATGTTGTCTCACACATTGAAGAAACAAGGATGGGTAGTTCCTTTAGATTCTCTGGTTGCCTCACATTTATTCTTGGAGGTCTTGGTCTTTATAAACCAAAAGCTTCTGGTTTAGTGTTAAATGCTCCAATCCTTGGTGAAATCAGTTGTAAATGGATTGGAGAGAAATAATTGATTTGTGGACTTTCATTGTTAGTTCTCCACTCTATAGCTCTACAAGTGCTCATGATCCATCCCATTGATTACCCAGGATCTTATCAATAAAAGTGGTAACTCCTAGTTCACAATTTACAAGTTTTATGAATTTTACCTTTTTTCTCTCTATGTGAGTTGCTTTAGGTAAAGAAAGAACTAGGAACCTAATATGAATCTTGGATGATCATGAAAGCTCTATTTCACCACATTTCATCAAGTGAAAAACTATTGCCATCCAATTCATTGAAGTCTCACTTATGATGGCATTGTGTGGTGATCTATCTACCTTGGTGGTGGTATGTTCTCTTTGGCCTAAGTTCAATTGTTGCAATCTTATCATGCCTTGACCAAGATATAGGATGAACTCCTCTAGACTCTTAAACCGACTCAAATGCATTTCACAAGTAATTTGAGTACTTGATGCACATATTAAGGGGGAGGTCATTCTATGTTTTGTGTCTTTTGAGACTAACCATTTCTTCTAAGTAAATTTGGAGTCTCTCTTGCTAAGAATGAGTTTCTTATGGGTATGCTACATAACTAACTCAATCCAAATCGGTAAAGCTATCTCTTATATTTATTTGGATTGCAATCTTATCTTGTTAGTAGCTACTCTCCATAATATAGATTAAATTCTCTTGTTTGGACTTAAATGACCAAAAGTGCATATGTTCTTGTCTTCCACATATATATGTATGCACTATCAAAAAGGGGAACTTAGTCTATGTTATGAGGTTTTGCAATTAGTGATCTACATGCCTTCCACATCCAAAATGATCACTAGTTATGAAACTCTAGCTTGTGCAATTTAATGTCATCTCTTGTTTTTATAAGCATTTACTAGGTGACATCTATGTGACATTATGAGATACAAGCATCCATTCCAATTGACATCAACTTGGGAAGATTCCTTCAATTGGTGTCATACTATGAAGATCATATTTCAATTGATATTTATGGACAATCTTTCAATTTGATATATCAAGAAATATGTGTTCAATTGGTATCTCAAAATGACAACAAGAGTTAGCAATGGACTCTCAACTGAAATCAAGCACAAGTTTGTGATATTTCCTTCAAGATGATGATAAATAGAGATGGGCACAAATGAGATCTTTTTGCTTGAACAAGTACCAAGCCCATCAAAGCACTAAATTCAAAATAATCATCATGATGGAGATTATGCGGCTTAGAACAAAGGTATATCACTCCATGAACTCTTGTACTACCTTTGTGCATCTAGGCCCTTACATGCTAGTGTGTGCATGTGTATGCAATACTTTGAGCCACACCATAAGTTTGTTCTTGTGGTGACGATTAGAGAATGAGTTAGATATTTGGTTGATACCTCTTGTGGTAATGGTGTGAGTTTGTCTCATATTTTAAACTTCATCTAAGTGAGGTATGAGCTAAATATGCCAACTTCTCAAGAATCTTGACTTAATTTGTTGCATACTTTGTTTGACAACATATATAAAAACGAAATCCTATCTGCTAAAACTTCTACCTACCTCTTACCCTCACTTGTCTACCTTGATTTCTTCCTTTTTGGTAGAGAGATCCTTTTTGGAGATTAATGCCAAAGGGGGAGAAATGTTAAAAGTGTAAGGGGGTATAATATTTTTTTTACGAAAGATTAATCTGTAAAGGGGAAAAATATGGTGTGTGCAAGTATAGTTGTGCTGACTGCCACAGGTGCGGCAGTGCCGCTCTCAGAGCGGCAGTGCCGCCCAGTGTAATTTCAGTATTTATTATCTTTGAGTGCTTGATCTGTCATGAGCATCACGTTTACTATGTGACACCTTGCACCCCACAGATGCTATGATATAGGAGAGTTCTCACACTTGTTCTTAGATATGTGCATTTGGCATTTGAGGCCAAATTTGAATTCCATTCAATACACACATTTAGGGGGAGCTCACTATATCATAGGATCTAAAATCTTATCATTTTTCAACCTCTTGTAAGCTTTAATTGTGTTGTCATCAATCACCAAAAAGGGGGAGATTGAAAGTGCATCTAGCCCTTTAGTGGGTTTTGGTAAATTGAGTGACAACACAATTAAAGGTCTAACAAGTTTGCTAAGTGTATCAAAGGTTAAACAAGAAAAGCAAACTTGATGGTATTCCACAAAGTGTTGAGATGAAGGTTAAATTGTGTATAGTTGTATTGGAAGATCATGGGAATAATCTAAGTCAAGCAAAAGACAACAATGCAAATGGAATTAATGAAATGACCTCTATGTTGTGGGATATCATAGTATCATGTGAAAGCAAGCATGTTTGGTAAATAGCAAATGAGACATGAGTTGATATCTATGGATTGGTCTCTATATTGGCTTGCTTTACATGAACAAGAAGAGTTGGATAGTGGACTAGTGTTGATCAAGGATTGAATAATGAATCAATAGTGCATTAGTGAGAAAACACCAAACAAAGGTCAAATGACAAAGGAGACAATGTATATTGGATATAATATGGTCTCTACTTTAGTTTGCTTGTATGGACAAAGATTTGGAGAATCACTTTGCATTAATATGATCAAGCTAGAAGTATGAAGATAGAGATTGTAGTGATTGATGGGAGTGTCAAGCTAAAATAAAGAAGATCTAAGAAATTGTGAATTGGCTTTACCATATTGATATGAAGTCTCATATATCAAAGTTTGATTGATCTCAACATTCATATCTACAAGATATTCAAGCAAGGATCACAATATTGAAGAAAGGGTTTTCAATCGATGCTTAATATGATGTGACTTGAGTATGGCTTGATAGGTTGAAGATAACAAGGAAAGGACTTCGAGGTACTAAGCAAAGGTGAAGGTCAAGGAGACCGAGGTACTATGGCTAAGGTGAAGAAGAGAGTACTTGCATTGAGTCGAATTACTAATCGAGCTATGAGGAGTCATATTATGTTGAGGATTAATTTATTAGTGGAAGTGACTTGAAGCCATAGGTTGAACTCATATGTGTTGGAAGATTCAAGTCACAAGCTCTAAGGTGTGTTTGCTCAAAGAGATGAGATAAGGATGATTGCAAACACATGCTCAAGGTATTACAAGAATGAGGACAATACATTCAATGATGCAACCCCAAATTATCAAAGGATGCGGTGACCAACTCAAAAGTATTTAAATCATTTGATGTTTTGAATTTGAGTTTAGGAAATGTCGTACTACAAAGGGGGATGCAATATGCATGCTTAAATGTGCAACCAAGTGCTCAAATTCCACCAAACATCCTCTCATACCTTGTCCAGACTCCCTGCAAAACAGTTTTTCATTCGGAGCATTTTTGGGCAGCACAGTGGTGTTGTTCCCCTGAGCAGCAGTGCCGGGACTTAAAGTTACCGTTGGACAGCATGAAGTATTTCTATCCCCTCCCTGCTGCCCCCAACGGTCATCTCGACCATTCTCTTCTCAGTGCTCAAACAGAAAGCTCTCTTCTTCTCTCTAACTCCATTGGAGCCCCTCAAGCTTCTCTCTTTGATTCCTCTCCAATCCTTTGAGAGATTGAGCCTCCAAACTCCTTTAGAGAGCAGCCCAAATTGTTCTTCATCGCCTAGAGCACTTGATTCGTGTTCAAGCCGGTGGATTGCATTCGTTACTCTTGGAGCTTGCTCCTAGCCGGCTAGAGCGTCGCCCGTGGAGCTTGTCAACTTGTGTGGCAGCCCCGGGAGGTGATTTCTAGGGTTTGGTCCCGATCTACTTGATGGGTGTGTTGCTACCACTTTCAAGTGGTGCTAGAGGTTCCCTACACCTCTAGGAAGATTTTCATTCAAGCACAATTTCCATTCCAGTTATACATTTTGAATTGTGCTCAGTTCTGTCCTGGAGGCCAGCACTGTCGGGCTTTAGAGCAGCAGTGCCGGGCACCCCGGCAATGCCGGACCTGTGCTGACAGAAAGTTTGCAAGTTTATTTTAAACAGGCCTATTCACCCCCCCTCTAGTCCTGCTGGGTGACATCAAGGTCCTTTCACCTCCGGTATGGCGCCATAGGTAGAGGACGAGAGTGCGTCCGTTTGCGTAGCGTTGCAAGATAGGGTACCCGCTGCTCATTTGGAGTACCTAGTGCGGACAACCTTACCAAAGATAGCGAATATGACAAAAAAAATTGTTGTGAAAATTCCCTCTTTTTCTTCTGAATTGTACTACACACATCAAACATCTACCACATGTTGCATATAAAATAACTTATTGAATGTTGATGCATTCAAAATTTGGCATGAATGCCTTGGTCATCCTGATGTAGGGATGATGTAAAAAATTATCATCAATTCTAATGATCATGAGTTAAATACGGCTAGTTCCCAAAATCTTTAGATTTTACGTGTCCTTCATACGCTACATAGAAATTGATCTTACGTTCATAGCACGTTAAGATCTAACATGAGCCACTCAAAATTTTTGAACGCATTCAAGGTGATATATGTGGTCATACAACCAATATCTAAATCGTTTAGCTATTTCATGGTTCTAATAGATGCATCTACTAGATGGTCTCATGTGTGCCTCTTGTCCACACGTAACCATGTATTTGAAAAAAATATTGCTCAAGTTATTAGACTTTGACCATATAATCCTGAACATCATATTCAATATATTTGAATGGATAATGCTGCTAAATTTTCCTCAAAAACTTTCAATGATTATTGTATGGCTTTACGAATTCAAGCTCAACACTTTGTCCAATATGTCCATACACAAAATGGTTTAGCAAAATTTTTTATTAAGAGAATTAAACTCATTACAATACTCTTATTACTAAATTGCAACCTACCAACTTCATGTTGGGGTCATGTAGTTTTACACGCTAACTTGGGATCTATGTGGGGTAACAATCTTCGTCTATTCTCAAGTACCCCGAGCCCCTTACAGGGGACCTATTTATGTCCCGATATGCTGATTGTGTATTCAATTAGGAACATTTTTCGACATTAGGGAGAGATTTTAAGTACCAAAATGAATGCCACTAGACTGCCCAAGACATTTCCTTCTCATATCCGCATACTCAAATAAATTAAACAACAAGTTCAAAAATAATAAATTTGCAACACATTGCAAATAACTTGTCAAAAGCATTTACTGATCATAAGGGTATCACTTATCCTGCTCGTAATATGCTCGAAAGAGTGGAGGTACCAATAAAAACCATTCAACTCTTACTTCCAAAGAAGAGAGGGAGAAATATGGACGCTCTTAAGAATAATGCTCCAAGTAAGCGTTTAAGAATACTGATGAGTAAATCCTCTAAATCAGTAAATCTAAACCTACCTTAAGTTGGTAGACACCCAAGAGTGGATAAGAGTCCAAAACAACGGTGCATCCAAATAGTGATCACATAGTATCATAACACCATAATTCTTTTTTTTGGGAAATAATGAGTGACTTAATGGGGTGAAAGAAATTTCCATCAATTACATTGATTTTGGAGAATCATATCATCGTAAGGCTACTCTTGTCGACATGTACTTCTCTGTAGCAATTGCAAAAAATTTCCTAAACGATATAGATCCCAAGATCATGGCAGAATAAAAAAAACGCTTGGACTAGACTCAATGGAAAGAAACAATCCAAGCCAAAATAGTCTCTCTTATAGTCTTTAAACGGGTTTTCGTTCGAAAACGGAATGAGAATAATGAGGTGGTAAGATATAAAACGAGACTAGTAGGAAAATAGTTATGGCCTGATATTGAAACATATTTTTTAGTAATAACTAATGAGTGGAATAACTTTTCAATACTTAATATCATTTGATAATTTAAAATTATTTAACTATGCAGTTGATGGATATAGTGACATCATATCATATATTGGTTTGCAAATATCTATATGAAGGTTTTGGAATCCAAATTTCAAATCTAAACGCAAATCACAATATATATTGTGTAAAACTAAAAAAAAAGGTCATTAATTATATCGCTTAAAATGGTCGAGACGAATGGCGTACAACCGATTGAGCGAGTTCCTTCTAACCAGGGAAGATGGGGACGGCGGGGAAGGGCGTGTGGGTGGTCGGCGGGAGGCGGGAGGCGGCCGACGGACCTGCGTCGAGCGGCCGGGTCTGGAGACCGGAGCGCGGGCAGGCAGCGAGCCCCATGCGTCCGCGCCTGCGCATGCCCAGATCAACCCTTAATCCAGCAGCGGACGAGCAGGTCCCGGCGTTGGGACTGGGGATGGGAATGACGTGCGCCCCAGATCATATGGGCCGATGACGTGGTGAGTCTCCCATCAGGTTCGATCCTGATTCCTGAGCCCTTCTCCTCGTTCCCTTTTCTTCAGCAGTTCAGTCCCTCTTAAACCGATGTACTGCACCTCCATCGTCTTTCCCTGCTCCTGTTTGTGGTTGGCATGGCGTTCTAGTGTTCTTCAATTTTTTGACTGTCCATTTCTTTTTTAAATAGTTTATTAATTTTCTTCAGTGGAATGTTTTGTTGGTCTCCTTCTTGAAAGAAAATTCTGCTCTATTTTTTCTTCAACTCGAGTGATTGCCACAAATTTGACTCACATAGTTCCATGTGTGCGGCGATGTGTTCTTCAGGTCTTTGACTTATGCACTAATTTGATTTGCGATGTTGCAGGGACAACAACCGGGCAGGAAGCATGGCCCTGAAGCTGTTGAGGTACAAGAAGGTCCAGTTTGACCTTTTGACCAACAAAGTTCATACGCCGGCCGAGTTTGGATGGTATGTTCATGCAGCAGTGTATCAAATTAGCGGTTGACCAGTTATGATTCTTTGTTGATTGACTTCGGAGTAACGAATTTAGTTTTTATCCTGCACTCAAAAAAGGAATGGTTAAGAAGTTGACAAAACAGCCTCAAACAGATGAGATTTAACTATTCCAACTGAAAACAATGAAACTATTCCACCATTGCAAGCATACAGTCTGTCTAACCATTGTAATTTTCTTTTATTTTTTAATGTAGCCTCTTATAACCCAATTCTACCTAAACTCAAATTCCTTTTTGGCTGATGTTGTAAAGTTAGAAGGAGCTGCTTGGCCCTCATCCATGAAGGTGTGACTGCTTGATCAACATTTCAGGAAGTGAGTCTGTCTCTTTGATAGGTGCTAAGCAACTGAGAGAAATGCTCATATAGGAAAGCACATGCAGGTGTAGTTATCATGCTAAAATCTTTGAGAAATTCCTCTCTTGATTATTTGTTTTATTCAAATATTTGATTATGCAAATTTTTATCATGTTTTCTATTTTACCATAGCGCTAGCACGGGAAATATACCAGTACTGTGATGGGAGCACGATGGATGGTACGTGTCCAACCCCCTTGTTCCGGTCTCTCCCCTTGTCCCTTCCGTTTTGGATGGATGCAAAAATCAAATCCACTGTTTATTCTGATTCCGATTTCAGTTTAGTTCGGGCTCAAAAAGCACGCACGCACATGTCGTCGGTCATCGGCTTCCATCTCAATCTCAATCAAGATAGTAGAATAAAAATGATCCAGAGGTACATCAAACTCCCTACTGCTAGTCTGCTACTGCATGCATTTCTGCAGCCCCTGGTGGGGCAGGGGCAAAGGAGGAGGCTAGCATCAGTACCACCATCGTGTATGCATCCACCCACACAGTAGAAAATAAAAGGGATTTGTCGGGTACAAAGGTAAGGGGTATCCTAATTCTGCGATAAGCTAACGCTCAGCATAGCAACCATTTTTAAGACAGGGTCCGATCAGCCGTTCGAGTCAATGGAGAAAGGCCCATCACACGAAGGCCCCCCGCACCGGCAACAGCAACCAGTCGTGGGCCGGCCCATCTCTGGAAAAACAAGACGGACAAGGGGTCGAACGAACGACCCCTCCGCCTCCGCCTTGACTCCGACTGACGGACAAGGGGTCGAACGAACGACCCCTCCGCCTCCGCCTCGACTCCGACTGACGGACAGGGGGTCGAACGAACGACCCCTGGGCAGGGAGTTCGATCAGCTCACCTGCTCCCGGTATGGGGTAAAGGGGATCCAATGCGTTTACCTGCCCCCGCCTAACGCCATGGGCACCCACTACCGCAGTCAAATCCATCGACTCACCGCCCATGCCCTGGACCTCCGTCAACTGTGCCGCCGCTGCAGTCACGTCGCAAGTACGGACTCCAGAGGCACCCCCTCGAGCCATGAACAGAACACCCCTCGACTGTGTCTTCAGGGATACGACAAGGTCACGCCGGCCTCGACCTCCCTCGACCCGGGGGCTCGACCCCTGGTCCCAACCACTCCAGCATGGGACCCGTCCCGTCCGCTCCGTCCTGTTTCAGCTGTGGAATGCGCACCCATCTTCCGAAGGTCAACCCCGCTGCGTCATACTGTACGACGGTGTCCAGTCAGCCGTCACCACACCCTGAACACTGGAAGGACAGGAGGGCCACGCCGCCACAGTGATCGACGTCTCATCGCAAGCATGACACCACGAACACCCCTCCCATGCCTCTACAGTTTAGGATCACTGTACTCCCATGCCTCTCCTTGGTCTATAAAAGGGGCGCTGGGATAGGAAGAAGGGGACCCTTTTTTTTGGCACCCGAGATCCAAGAGACACATTCGTGTCAGCACATACCACACCCGACTGCTTGAACGACACATCAAGTAGTCCGCCATCCGACCCCCTAGGATAGCCCTGCTCGTCCTAGGCCTCAGCTCATCCTGAGCACCCCCGTGTAAACCAGCTTGTACCCCCCTGTACGAGCACTTCGGTGCGAGATAATATAATTCATCCTCCCCCGTTGGACGTAGGGCCTTCTGTGCCCGAACCAGGATAAATTTTGTGTTCTTCTTACATCACGTCTGGGAGAGGGAGCACACAATATACAAATTTACTAGCCGGTGGTCTTGACCCCCTGGGTCATAATACCAACAGGATTCCTATACATCGCGATCGCGTCCCTTTATTTATCTCACATCATGCTCCGGGTATCCTATCTACAGCCGTTATAACATCAACATCCGGAACCAGAGAAAGCTCTTCCTAGAAAGAAAGTTGATGATACACATCCAAAGAAACCTTAAACATATGTACTATCATCACTAGCTACCCTAATATAGCTGCTCTCTATGGCCATTCCACCACCTTGACCTGCACCAAAATCACAAGAAGAGCTTCTCAGATGTAGTAGTAAAAAGGGGGAAAAAGAAAATACTTCCCACATGACTAATGAAAGGAAATTGGTGTTGTCTGTAGCGATGTTTGATTGGTGAACATCATATGTGCCATTTGTTGTTATCCTGAGACTACCTGCGCACCCATCGATGCAAAGTGAAAGTATTACCATAACCAAAAATATCTTGTTCAGTAGGTGTACTAATTAAGACCGACATATTTTGTACGAAAGGTAGTCAAATTAGGCTGCACACATAGAAACATTGTACCCTATATTACCCATGAAAGGCACAAGTAGCAGCCTGTTGCCTGATTTGTTTTAATGTCTACTAATCAACTTTTTTAGATATCCAATCAATGCTGAAACATACTGTTGGTGGGAAATAATCCAGATATACTATACTGCATGCATGTGTAGGCATATTACCAGAAGTAATCCCATCGTGGATTGATCTTGGACATGCGGTTTACCCCATATGGGTACCCAGCAGACTCAGCACGGCGAGCATTGCGGAAAGCACAGCACCCACACGAGTAGATGGCTATGAGTACAACAAGGATGATGACGTTGAGGATGGTGATGTTGTGCCAGTCTCGGCGCACCTGCTCCAGCACTCCGGCTTTGCATGAATCACATCGGTAACACAGAATGCTGGGGGCATTGTTCCACCGATAGCAGTCCTCGTCTTGTGGCGCAATTGGTATGCCTTGGTTGTATGTGCATGATGTCGGTGGCTTGCAGCATCCAGACTGCATGCACAAGAGTAGTCATGAGAGTTAATCAATATTAGCATTGGATTCTTAAAAAGATCAGTTGAGCCCTCGATGCATGGTTTGTTAGTGTTGGGTATTAATATTTGGGATACTCGGATATTAAAGTGATGATTCACCCAGATGGTTAAGGGTGACACTACAACCTCATCTGACCCGAGGGAACGGACTCCGCCTTGCCCGACCCTAGAGGGCGTGGGCCCTTCCCTGCCCAATCCTGAGGGCATGCGCGAGCTCCGCCTTGTTCGACCCCAAGGGCGCGAATTACGCTTCACCCGACCTAGGCTTGTACCACCTTCAATCACAACTGGGTCAAACCTCTGACACCCGAAGGGGAGTAGGTGCGCTGGGACGTGACTGACGACCATGACGGGTCACGACGGGGGACTCGTGTCGTCTACAGTGAGGGGCACACCGGTGCCATGCTGCTTACTCTCCACACGACGTCCATTAGGACGGAGTGGACCGTCACGACTGCCACCTGACGGAAGGAAAAGGGACGCCACAATATGCTCTTGACGATGGAGCCTCATGGAGGCGTCTCTATCCCCTCCGATTGTACCATTGGGACCCGCATGGAAGGAAGGGAAGGCACGGCGACCCTAGGCGACTTCTTAGTTTATCTCTCTCTTTCTCTCCCCCTATTGTAACCTTATGCTCCCCTTCAGCTATAAAACAGAAAGCCGAGCCTTCATGCATGGCACGTCTACAGACTCAAGCCTTACACACTAAAACTCGCACACACAGAGAGATCTGGGAGCCTTTCCCTCTCTCGCCTCTCTCGCCTGTACGTAACCCCTTCCACAGACAAGTGCTAGTAACACGAACAGCAGTGAACTGGATGTAGGGACAATAAACCTCGTGTCCTCTTAGCACACCATCCGAGTTAGACGCGCAATTTAGAAATTTACTAATCGGCGGTTCAAAACACCAAGTTAGTACTGTACATTGTGGGTTGGGTTGGAATAACAACGGTTTGCCTAACTGAAAGTTTGCTATCTCAACACTGCGATAGATTAAGAGTATATATAGCAACAGTTTGCCTAACTGAAAGTTTGCTAAAGTTTCAACACTGCAGGAAAATAAGAAGAGTAGAAGAGCAGAAGATACCAAACCTGTATGGGCGTGAGATTATGCTGGAGGTAATCAAGGGGAGTCCAAGTGGCGATCCTGGGGCAGGTTCTAGACCCGACAACACATGCTAGCGCTGTCCGCCAGTAGCGATCAACCTCGACATGCCTCTGGAGCCAGGCTGAGTAATCTGTGATCCGGAACTCCTGGTACGGCCTGCCAGGTACTTGCCTGCCACCGCCCCCCGCTGTGACTGCCAAACCAAAGACCGTGATCCCGAGCAGGGCGACGACGAGCAGCAGCATGGCGAGGAGGTACAGCCACAGCGCCCATGTCACATGGTAGCATGCGCCGATGAAGCCGGCTAGGGAGATGAGGAGAACAATGAATCCAATGGCTAACAGCGGTGTCTGCAGTGCCGATTCACATGTCGCGGCAGAGCCGTGCACCAGCCACACCCCTGCACCAATGATGGGGATGGAGGCCACGAGGGTCACCAGGTTGAGGTAGCCGATGATTGTGTTGCTCAGACGGTGTGGGTATGGGTGCTGCTGCGAATGCATCTTTGCTCGATGATCTCGGCGCCGGATGCAAATGCAACCTTCAAGGCGCTGGTGGCGGGCTTGCTTATAGGGCCGGCCGGGGGAGTATCATGCTAGGGCCGGGCTAGCTTTTCTTTCCTGCTGGCTTCAAGCTTTATTTTGCTTTTGATTTCCCTCTCTCTTTGTATTGTTGTGCTTTTCTTTGTGGTTTGCGTGAACCCCGGGCCTCTGCCTCTGCTGTCGATCTGTGTGAGCTGTGAATCCATGTATCTCTAGGTGCTCGATCGGCAGCTTTTCCCCTCTCTAATCATAACTCGTGTGTATATGTATGTGTGTGTAATATATATAATATACATGTACATGCATGCATGGTAATGGGTTTTCCCATGTTTTCTGCCTTGAATGCTTTTAACTTTGCATGCCCTTATTTGTGCCTATAATATGAAGAAACTGATGAAGGTTTGAAAAAAAAATGTAAGAAACATCAGCATGCACTGACCGTCATGCACGGTTTCCTTTTATTTTTGCAAGCTCTTATTTATGATTTTCTCTTTTGAATGGTGAATTGAACTGTTCAACAGACATGATGTATCGGGTCCGAAGAGAAAATTAAACAGGAACATATATACATGAGTTCTGAAATTACTTACTTCAAACAGAAAGGAAACCCGATTGATTCTTAATCGCTAAGGCATGCAGCTAGCCGGGATCAGGAGCTGGGTTAATTAAGGAAGAAGTGATGGCCCCTGCACTGGCAGGCTTTTTTTTCGTATTGCTTGATTGATGGGAGTGCATGCCTAAATAAAGTAGATTGGTCCAAGTTTTCTTTTGGAATGCATGCATGCATGGAGAAGCTTTTGATTTCCAGCCAGCTGGACAAATAAAGCAAAAGGTGTACTGCATGCCTTCACTGTCTGTATTGTACATGTGCACGCAGTATGTGTATGTAGGTAACCAAGAACAAGAAGGTTAATTATTATATTAGTGTACTCTAGGCTAGTAACTAGCTATGATGTGTTCTATTCAATCCAGTACTTACTTCCATGCATCTAGATCTAGCTAGGAAGTACCGCCCGCTGCAGACGCCGCCGCCGCTGCTTCTGCGAGATATGCCAGCGTCATGGCCGCGTCGCTCATGAGCGGGCGAGCGGATGCCTCTTCCTGCAGGCACATGGCGGCGACGGCGACGGCCTGCTTCAGGTCCCTCTCCGGGAAGTCCCCCCGCAGGAGCGGGTCGGCCAGCTCGCGGTATCTCTTGCTGTCCCGGAGCATGGGCATGGCCCATGCCACCAGCAGCTGCTCCGCGGCTGGCCTGGTGGAGTCCACGGCGCGGCGCCCGGTGACGAGCTCCAGCAGCAACACGCCGAAGCTGTACACGTCGGTCTTGACGGTGAGGGTGCCGGCGCGCACGTACTCGGGGGCGCAGTAGCCGTAGGTGCCCATCACGCGCGGGGACCGGTCGCCGACGGGGCCCAGCTTGGCGAGCCCGAAGTCGGAGAGCTTGGGGCAGAGGGCGTCGTCGAGGAGGACGTTGGAGGACTTGAGGTCGCGGTAGATCACGGGCGGGTTGGCCGTCTCGTGCAGGTACTCTAGACCCCGGGCGGCGCCCAGAGCGACGCGCATGCGCGTCTCCCAGCTCAGCGCGCGTTGGCGTTGCTGCTGATCCTGCTGCTGCTGCAGCTCGTTGCCATTGCCGTTGCCGTCCAGCAGCAGCAGGTGGTCCGCCAGCGACCCCAGCGCCATGTACTCGTACACTAGCAGCCGCTGCTCGCCGTCGGCGCAGTAGCCCACCAGGTTCACTAGGTTGGGGTGGTGCAGGAGGCTCAGCATCATCACCTCCACCACAAACTCGCGGTTGCCCTGCGCGCCGTCGCGGTCCAGCTGCTTCACTGCCACCACCTGCCCGCTCTCCAGCAGGCGGCCCCGGTACACGCGCCCGAAACCGCCCTCCCCAAGCAGGCACTCCGCCCGGAAGTTGTCCGTCGCTGCCGCGAGTTCGCCGTAAGTGAACGCGCGCGCTCTGCTGCTGCTGTCGACGTTGCTGCTCGACGACGCCGCCCCTGCTGGGTTACTACGCTTGTTGTTGTTGGACAACGAACTCGACGACGACAATCGCAGGCTGCTACGACCGCGCCTCCTCGACGTCGTCGACGGCTCCTCGCCCCCCGCCTCTTCCTCACCCGCTGGCGGCTTGAAGCATAATGCAAAGCAGCCCACCATGATCTGCTATCTCGACGACGCATGCAGCAGCAGCAGCAGCAAATTAATCAAAGATCCACAACGACGCAAGATCGTCAGAGAGGACGACGACAGGAGCAACGATCGCCGGCGTATGGCGATCTGCATTGACGACCGGCGCGGCGTACTACACGCATGCATGCATGTGTTTTGGTGACGACAACTGATTAATTGAAGGACCAAAATAAGCAGCTTACTATGATCTCTTGTTTATTGGCATAGCAGTTCGAAACCAAAATTAGTAAACCCACCCACCCCCTATATATACCAGTGGTCGATATAGAGTACCTCCACCATGCATCTTCACTCACGAGCTAAGGAACTAAATCAATTTTGAGAATTATCTCAAGTAAAACTATTTTAAATTAACTAAGTCTGTATAAAAGAGCATCAATATTTTTTGGATCTGTCTATTTGGAACTCGAGTGATATATGACCCACACTCAAGCAATTTAAGGCAACAAATCACACAAATAAAAATAAAACAAAATTCGTGTGATTGAAGCCTAATGATCACACGAGTAATCAAATAGGACAAAACACACGGAAAAAACTACAAACAAAATTCAAGTGAAACAAACCTTAAACTCACTCAGACCAGACCAGACACCTTCACACACCATCACTACAAGATTTCAAACCATACAGATTTCAGAAAAACAAATAGCAGCCCGTGCTTGGGCCGAGGCCTTGGCAGTCGGGCGGCCCCGCCTAGCCCGCAAACTAGTGAAAGGCCCGGTGCCAACCCGTGCTTGTCAAGGCCTGTTAAGGCCCTACTTCCTTTCATCTAAACCCTATCTATCCCACGCACTCACACACGCATCTCTCCGGCTTTCCCCACCCGCACCGCACCTCCCACTCCTGCGCCGCACCTCCCGCTCTCGTTCCTGATCCCGATCCTGATCCACACCTCCGCCACCGGTTCTCCCCACCCACGCCGCACCCACCTCTCCCGCTCTGGCGCCTTGTTGACAAATCTTAGCGTCGTACCAAAAATAGAGATAAATTCCTATCCCCGGCAACGGCGCCAAAAATGCTTGTTGGTATTTCTTATGACTATTGGATAAATCCGCAAGCGCACAGATTATACCGTTGTAGCACTTCACCTAGGAGTATTCCAAGGTATCGTAATTTATATTATCCCAAGGAAAGCTGGGCTAGAAATGATAATTAGAGAGAGATCCGAGAGAGCACCTTAACTTAGTACCAACTAGTATAAAGGGGTAAACAATATATATAATAGGAAGGGGTTGATGAATGAAGAAGTTACGGTAAATGATACTTTGAACGGACTAGATAGATTAGATAGGTGTGAGGACAACGAGAAGAGTATAGGGACTCCTAAGCAATTCACTCTACTTCAATATACTTAGCTAATTAACTAGTCTAAACATTATAGTTTGCCTCCTCAATACAAGTATGCTAGGCGAGGGGATAGATCACTAGGAGGACAAAACTCCTACCGGACCGCGCCCTCTTCTTACGGGGGCTTTACCTTTTAAGAACTTGCCTAAGAACACGTGGTGGAATACAAAGACTAGACAATACTGTCACCTCTTGCTAGCTACCACAAACAATCCGTGCAGCAAGCGGTAACCAAGGATAAGGTGATGTATAAGCACCACGCTTACACACATCTTATTACTCTGACTACGATCTATAATCAAAGCACCCTATGACAGGCAATGATCGCATACGGGAAAGGCCACAAGGATCACGGACTATAAATGTAAAGGCTATTAAAGAGCAAAAACATATAACAAGACTATATCTAGTATAGTAATGCTCAAAGTAAATACTAAGTAAACTAGAGAGAAAGGATAATATATTGATAAAGGTAAAGTCTTACAAAGAAGAAAAGATACAAGAGCTATACCAGACTTCCTAGAAGACAACTCCGGAAATCCCGAGCAAGCTCGACTCAACTCTAACTCCCACTCTAGACTAACTCCTAGAACAATCTAAGGAATAGAGCTTGTAGGCTTCTTCACCATGTGTAGAGAGGGGGGTATGGTCCTCTATTTATAGTAGGGAGGTGCAGTAGGGGCTACTCCAGCGCCACGTCAGCGATCCAGGGCCTTCCATTCTCCACCCTTGGATCAAACCTCCTTAGAACCGATCAAGGGGTGGATGGTGTGGATTTCCACTATGTGCCAAGGTGTATGGCGGTTGGAGGGGTCCAACTGACCCTTAGAGGCGGTCGGCCGACCGTCCCTATGGGCAGTGGGCCCTCCTCTGGCCTCCTGGTGGTGGTCCCACTGGTCAAGGACCAAGTGGACCTTGGTGGGCCCAGATGGGGGGTCGGTCGACCCCCCCCTTGGGGTGTCTGGCCCACCTTAGTCTCCCAGCTGCTGGTCCCACCTGTCATGGAAGTTGGGTGTTGATTCCGAGATGTTTGTCACGTTTATCTCCTTGGTGTGGGCCCATGGATCCATGTGCTATGCATATGAGCCGTCGAGAGAAAGCACCGAGTGATCCAAGGGTTGGAAATCACTATAGGATGCTTCTCTTGGATCATGGCCGAGAGGGGAGCTAGGTGGGCCCATAGGGTGGTCGGCCGACCCCCTATGTGGGTCCCACTGGCTCTCATTTGCTTCATTTGTTCATTCCTGCACTCAAACACTCATGGACATGTGGAACTGGTTATTTGATAAAATATGCTCATGATGTGTTTGTTTATCCTTGATCCCGAGGCTGGTGGCATCATTTTAGCTATATAAAAGTTGATCATAATTTGTGCCAACACGCCTCCACGCCTTCCCGTGCGTCTGGTCTTTGGCTCGCCGCCCCTGCCCACATCTTCCCCATCCCATCCCATGACTACGGCAACAACGTCGAGCAGCAGCGACATCTTCCCTAATGGCTACAGTGACAGTGTCTTCCCCGACGACAGCGTCGAGCACGGTGGCGATGGCGGCTCCTGCGCTCCCGGCCTCTCCTCCCCTCTCTTTGTGTGGGCCTCGGGCTGGCCTGGCCCATTGCCGCATCAAGCTTTTTGGGCTGGCCCGACACGGAAAGTGGCCCGCACAGGCCGTGCCTGGGCCATCGGTCAGGCACGAAGTCCCAAGGAGGCACGGCCCAACGACACGTGGGCCTTGTCATGCCCGTGCCTGATCGAGTTGTGCCTGGCACGAGCCTGTGCCGTGCTGGGCCGTCCCGTTGCTCATCTTTAGTGTTGTTGACACCGTATTTTGGTACGGCCAGATATGCACTTATGGGCCCCTAGCAAGCCTTCGGAGGAGATATCCGAGGTGGACCCGAAAGATCGACTAAGGAAATAAGAGATCGTGGAGAGATCTTTCGGGCGATTTCAACAGCACGTACGCGATGATCTCGGCGATCGAGTGAATTGAGGCCCAAGTCATGTTTTGTTTCCTTATTATTAGGGCTTGCGTGATGGCCGGTTAGGGTACATGCTATGTCTCTAAATAGCAAGGCTTAGGGAATGAGAAAGACATCCAATCAATCAAATACACAACTAGTACTTAGTTTCCGGCTCCGGCCAACCCTAGGAGTAGGAGTAGAGTAGATTTCGGTGAACCTTCGACGGATTCGGCTACATCGACTAGATCGACCTCCGGTTTGCTTGTAAGTCTAGCCTTGGTTCATGTCTTGTTTGTACGACTGTATTGTGTAACTCGTACAAGCTCGGTAGGAGCTAGTTATCGGTTTGAATCTATTATTCATGGGGCTACATTGCTTCAATCTCACATGAATCGTGGTTTCGAGCTAGTTATCCGCTCTATTAGATTGACGATCTAATAGATTCATTAAGTTATCGATATTGTCTATTATACCTTGTTTAATCTATTGCTACAATATCTTGCCCAATCTCAACTGATGGATTGGCCCATGCTTTATTTTCTATCTAGATCTATTGTCCCCGATACATTTACTTCTATACTTAGTGAGACGATAAATATAAGATCATATCGGCTAATCCCTCGGTTGCGGTTGTTACATGTTGTGGGTTCAAGACATATGTTCGGTTATTAGATTGGTCTGAGTGTGGTTGGATCTAGTCCAACATATGTGGTACTGCTGCATCTACCGGATCCCACTACCATGTGTGTTGGGTTATGTCTATCCAAACTTAGATCCGCCCGAGGCTGAATGTATGGATCTTGTTCAAGCTCCATGGATCCCATATTGGCTACCGTAGCTGATCTAGTTATGCTTCAATCATATGATGCATATACTTTATTGTTTTAATCCACTAGATCTATTGAATGTACTAGGCGTGGCTTGACTTGTTTACTTTTATGGCTGCATGGAAACACTCCAATGCTAGTAAATCGGTCAGGTTATCGGGTTAATTATCATCATGGCTGCATGGGAACACACCTCTGTTGATGGTTAATCTTTATCTGATATGTTCAGTAGATTTGGTGGTTTGATGTCGATAATGTTACGTGTGTCGCATATTTACCTTATTCTTGTCATATAATCGGCTAATCATAAACTTTACATTTGATATCCTGTGACAGTTGTTTGTATACCATTATTATGTTTCACATTGCTCGGAGTTGACTCTTTAGCCAATATCCTATATTCATCGGCTATATGAGAGTTGCACACTCATAGAACTGTTTGGCAACAACCAACATGTTCCATAATTTGAAGTTTCATCTTCTTGTCAATTGCAGGTCAAATTGATTGGCATGCCTGAGATCAATCACCGAAGTGGTCTAATCCGCTTTAGAGGTTTAGGAGATCAAGCTCTGCTGCTGCATGGTCTCCGCAGGCCTTACGCAGTGCTGACGCGAGAAGACCCCATTTTTTGCGTCAACACATTTTGGCACACCCAGTGGGACCAAAATCGTCAACATGGACAAAGGCAAAGGTAGAGTCTCATACACAACCCAAGATGAGAGGCTGAGGGCTCTCGGTCCGGACTCCCGAGTGACTGAGGAAGAATTTCAGGAAATCCTGCGAAGGATGGAGAGACAAAGGGCCTTACTCATCTTGGATGGGGTAGTCAATCCACCTGGCGCCGAGTACCTACCTGCTGCTCAGGCCACATGAAGGCATCAGAACGAGGAAGATAAAGAGAACAAACCGCTAACAGAGTATTCTAGAGCTGGAGAGGCGATCAACATGCATGAGAATTGCCCGTTCTTCACGTACTACCTCGTCAAGAATCTGGAGCTGCCTACCAGGGACAATTGTCCTGGGTGCAACGAACGGTTTGAGGAATACAGGAGGCTCCAAGCTGACGGCCGATTCACTCGGGGACGAGTGGAATACAAGGAGAGAAATCGGCGTGTCATCAAAGACGGTGTTCGTGGTTGGCTCAGCATAGACCATGCTCAGTCTCGACAAGGCCAGTCCAACGAGCACCAAGCATCTCAGAGTCCTAGAAGGCTGACCAAGACCCAGAAGAGGAGAGTCCGACGTCAGAGGGCTGACAGGCGGCGTCGCGAGGCAGCAGGTCGTGCCGCTAGCTTCTTCCTGCCTGTGGAGTTCAAGGCATCGGTGGATACCGAAGTCTATTCCGACTTTGATGAGTTAGAGTTTGGGGGGCAGACCGGTGCACTCATGCGTGAATTTCAAGCAGTCTTTGGCAAGCCTACGAGGCATAGGCACCTGAAGACACTATACATCCAAGGACACATCAACGAGAGATTCATTGGGAGGATATTGATCGATGGTGGTGCCTCAATCAACCTGATGCCAGCTCACATCATTCCAAAACTGGGGCTGGAATCCGAGAAGCTCCTCAAGACGGACCTGGCACTCGGCGACTTCGGAGGAAGGACGTCGGAGGCTCAGGGAGTCCTACAGGTGGAGCTGTCAGCTAGCAACAAGACTCTATTGACTACCTTCTTCGTCATCGACGGAGACAATTCATACAATTTGCTCTTAGGAAGGGATTGGATTCATGCCAACTGTTGCATCTTGTGTACGATGAATCAGGTTGTAGTACAATGGCTGGATATTGACGAACTTGAGGTCATTCCGCCGATGACTCAATTTCTATAACAACTGTTGAACCTGCTTACTAGATTTTGGAGGACTACGCTTATGACTGCTTTTTCGGCAGAAGGTTGCAAGAATACCTCACTACTTTCAACATTGTGTGTCAACAGCTGACCCGAGCAGTCGGCTTGAGCGAAATAGAATAATGTGTATCAATAACGGCGAAGGAAGGCAGGGCGAGAGATTTGCGTCGGCCGGCGAACTGAGTGGCAACAAACCTAGGCCGACGCATGACTACACCAAACCGAATCCCAAGATTCGAAAGGATTTCATTGCTTTGAAGGAGCACGAGGAATGTTTGACTTGGGATTACAAAATGCCCAGTCTTGACCAAAGGCTGATTGAGCATCATCTGCCGGTTAAGGAAGGATATCGGCCAATTAGGTAGTGACCTGGTAAGGTTAGAGCTAACATCATAGCCGATGTAAAAACTAAAATCCCTCGGCTCTACGAAGAAAAGTTCATTCGGCAAAGCAGATATGTCAAATGGAGCACCAACGTGGTCCCTGTGCACAAGAAGAACGGGAAAGTGAGAATTTGCGTCGATTTCAGGGACCGCAACAAAGCTACCTCGATGGATGGGTGCCTAATGTCGGTGGCCGATATGCTAGTTGACGCAACAGTAGACCACAAAGTGATCAGTCTATGGATGACAATGCTAGATACAATTTGATCTTCACGGCAGAAAGTGACGTACGATTGCCTTTTGATGCCCCGATGCGTTAGGAATAGTTATGACCTTTGGGTCGAAGAATATCGGCACAACTTATCAGGGGACTACCAATTATATCTTTCATAAGTTGGTCGGCGAAATCTACAACGTGGTGGTAAAAGCTCAAGAAACACTGAGAGCACCTTGAAGATCTCAGAGCCACCTTAAGGTGTGCAAAGAAACATGGTTGGAGGATAGATCCTCACAGATGTGCTTTCGGAGTAACTGCTAGGCAGTTTCTGAGCTTCTCGGTACATGAACAAGACATCAAGATGATCAGAAGAGTTTTGACACGATCGTTGAGGGTGTACCACCAGCCACAAAGGTCGAGCCGCAATTTCTGATCGACAAGACTAATTCGACGGTTCATGCTAAGCCTAGGCAAAAAAACCTGATACTCGAACCCGGACCCAAATTACCCGAACCCGGACCTGAATTATCCGAACCCGAGGTACCCGATCCTAAATTCGGATAGTGATTTTGATTACCCGAAATTAGTTTGGGTAATTCAGGTAATATCCTCCGGTACCCAAACTACCCGAACTACCCAAAGTTTTGTATGTGTTTTTGTATTTATGATGTATTGTTAGTTGAACACTTGAATATATCACTTTATTAAAATATAATTCTCTATTTATTGAACAAATAACTATAATAAATGATTCTCTACAAATTGTTGATAACACTCTATACAGTCGTTGCTGAAATTATGTATAATGCTACCAAAAGTTTATTTAGTTTGCTGATTTTTGTAAATTCGGGTATATTGGGTAATACCCGAACCCGAATTATTGGGTACCCGAAATTTTGGGTAGTGTTTTTTTGGAGTTAATATTGGGTAGCAATTTTCATTACCCGAATTTTGAATTACCTGAATTACCCGACCCAAAAAAACGGGTAATCCGAACGCCCAGGCTTAGTTCATGCTGGCATGTCGGCCAAAATCCTGCCGTTCTCGGTCTTGCTAAAGCCAGAGAATCAGAAAGGATTTAGATGGGGGCAGCGAACAACAGAAGGCTTTCGAGGGGATCAAGGAATATTTGAAGTCTTCACCAGTACCAATCCCTCCGTAGGGGGGAAGGCTTTCTAGATTGTACGCAATAGCTGATGACCATACTATTGGATCGGCTTTGATATAAGAATTCAAAAGGAAGGAGATAGTAATCTTTGAGCCAGGGGCTACTCGATCCCAAAATGAGATACCCTCCCACATGGAAGTCATACCTATGCTTGGACTTTTCCTGCACCAAGCTGCGCCATTGTCGGCCATCATCCGAGTGCATGGTAGCGCCAAAGTTCGGCGTTGTCAAGCACATACTATCAAAGCCTATTTTGATGGAGGAATCGGCAAATGGGTCCTTACGGACTGGCCAAGGCAATCAAAGGGCTAAAGGATAGCCAACTTTGTCACTCGCCATCATGAGAGGGAAATCAGTTTGGTGGATATAGCTCCACTGACGCCGTTCTTTGATAGACCTACTTGCGAGCGAAGCAGAAGCACTGGTTCATCTCGGCACAGCCTCGAGGGGCAAGGTATGCTTCCCCAGTTAGGCCAACAACTGCCGATAACCAGACTGGCTGTGAAACTCTTCCCAAAGGTTCTTGGTTGGGAATTAACCAACCACACCACCTACATGAATGCAAGAACAAGTGTTGGAGCATGATGGAGACTGTCATAGGCTGCTTGGTTCCTTCTCTCATATCAATGTCAAACAGGCATCTAGGGGCTAAGATAAACACTGATAGAGAAAAAAGGCTCAAAAGGGGTTTGGTTTTGAAATTCATCTTGCCCATTGGAGCTAAGGACAGTAATAATGGTGGATAGGCACCAAACCAGGAGAACCCATACTAGATTGCGAGAAGTGTCCCAGGTGAAGCTTATGGAATTCTGGAGGAAGGAAAGTATTCTGGAAACCTTGAGGGGAAGCATTTCGGAAGCACTGCTCCAGCGTATAAACCGACGCATCATAGTCGGTTAGGATGGGCAGCCGGTGTGATTCATATCGCCTTCAACGCAACAATGGTCAGCCTGAAGCTAGCGATAGCCGATACGATGTATCGCCTTTAGATTAATAATATGAAAAGAAAAGGGATGAGGCATGGTTCAAGCAAAAACAGAACATCTTGATGACATGAAGACAACCTTATCCACACGATGGTCATGCCAAGGAAAAGAGGTATCTACAGCCATGGGGTGTATTTACAGAAAGGGTCAACCTCTATTCCAAAGACAAGCAGACAATCAGTTCGTCCACAGGCATCACTTCAGCGACTTCCTGCCCCACTGGTTGGAATTTGTCCATCATCGTGAGGAAGTTGCTCCTTGTGTGGATGCTGGTAAAGCCTGGACCTACAATGCCGGAGATACCTGCACCGGCGACCTCTGCTTCGGAGAGGGCAAAGGTGGCTCCATAAGCAACGGAGTGGAAGATCAAATCCCGGACGTGCATTGACATGTGATCAATGCGCTCTTCTGGAGTCGAGCCATGAGCATGGAGAAAATCCGCCAGCACATTTATTGCGTCAGAGAGGCGGGCGAGTTCTGTCAGAGCACTAGAAAAGTACATCAATCGAGATAGCCGATGTGATCAGGGAGGATCTAATCGGTTAAGGTTGTGACAATAGGGGTCTATAACAAATTGAAGATGATTCACAGAGTCTGAAGACATACCTCCTGCCTTGGCATTGAAGGAATCCAGGAGCGTCACGATATTCGCAATGGTGGTTTTGGCCGACACCAACTCTTTCTCCAAGAAAGATGACCTCTCGCGTTCCTCATGAAGAAAGCGCCTATTCGTCAAGATGCCTTGAAAGAGATCCCACAGGTCGTCATCCGAGAGTGACACGATGGGGGTAGAACTCGGCTTGCCAACACCAGTACTGAGAGACGGTCAGACTTCCAACATGACAAATCGTATGGAGAGGTAGCAATGGCATACCTAAAGGGTCAGTAACGTGGCAACTGTAGAACGCTACCGGAAGAGCTGATCGTTGGACGTTCGCCGCAGTTCGCCATGGGAGCGCTTTGGAGAAATAAGAGGAAAGAGAGATATGCACTGGATACTACTTCAGGGATGTCTGACTGATATTTATGATGCCGACATAAATAGGAGAGCTGCATGTTCGATGGGCTGAAGTAAAGTCCACTACAGGGGAAATCGGCTAAGTAGCCGATCGAAGTTTTGGATGACGAGGTGCGAATCGGCTAATCATAGCTCATAAGGAGCTCGCCGATGTCGAGGACATGGAATGGTGGTTTCGTTTAGGTAAAAATAAAAGTAAAATCATAGTGACCATCATGATATGCACAAGACACTTCAAGACTATTGTGGTGATTCATGCCTAATACAAACTAATTGTCGAGGAACACTTTGTTTATAATGTCCTCGGCACAGGTTATGTCGACTATCGCCTCGCCGTGCTCCTGAAAGGCTTCTTGGAGATCTTCATGATCTTGGGGGCCCTCACGTTTGGGAAATCTAGGCGATACTGCCGGGAGATGGTAGTGGTGGCACCTCTGTGGTGGTGAGGGCAGCGATAGCTCCGTGACAAACGCCATGAAGAGCAATCTCCTGGATCTGGCGTGGTATATCCTGAAGGCGCTGGTTCAGGGTATCGCCTTGAGCATTCATGGCATTGGCGACAGTGGAGGCTATGTGCCGTAGGTTCTCCAGTTGTGCCATCAGTGTTGTCAAAATAGAGGATGAAGAAGAGACATAGGAAATCTGAGGCAATAAGCATGCGTTACCTGCCGCCTAACCATCAGCTTTAGAGAGTCGGCGCCTCGTCTCGGCAATCTCATCTTCAGTGGCGCCCAAGGCCACCTGGTGGGCATCGGATAAATTTTGGAGATGCCCCACTTCTTTGGTTGACTCCGAGTGTGCTTCACGGAGTCGACAGCGCTCTTCCATCACAGAGCGATAAGCCGCCAAATTGGCACTACCAAGGTTGGAATCAGACGCCGAAGCTTCGCTGCTGCTCGTAGATCTAAAAGAAGCAAATAAATCAGTAAACAGATGATAACCATACTAGGAGGAAAGCTTGGGAGTGGGTAAAGGATCAATCACCGTGTCATGCGCAGATGTCGACGAGACAAAGAACCCTCCGACAACGGCCCTTCAGCCGGGCGCTTCCCATCTCCGACCATTGATGTTTCTCTTGAGAGTTCTTGAAGGTTTCGGAAGGTTACAGTACAGATTGACTATGAATGAGTATCGGAGCCCTGGGGGGCACATAGCATTATAAAGATCCTCTGCGAAGATGAAGAGTCGATCTGAGGACGCGTTATGGCGTGAAGTTAGCAGAAGCAGAAGAGTCGGTCGTCTAGTTCCCAACAGTGCAAAGATATTTTGGGAAGGCGAGCCGACTGTTGATATGACTCTTGGGATTTCTAAAAAATTTTTGGAATAAAACAAGTTTATCCTAAAATTGGGGGGCATGTGTTGACACCGTATTTTGGTACGACCAGATATGCACTTATGGGCCCCTAGCAGGCCTTCGAAGGAGATATCTGAGGTGGATCTGAAAGATCGACTAAGAAAATAAGAGATCGTGGAGTGATCTTTCAGCCGATTTTAACAGCACGTACGCGACGATCTCGGTGATGGAATGAATTGAGGCCCAAGTCATGTTTTGTTTCCTTATTATTAGGACTTGCATGATGGCCGGTTAGGATACATGCTATGTCTATAAATAGCAAGGCTTAGGGAATAAGAAAGACATCCAATCAATCAAATACACAACTAGTACTTAGTTTCTAGCCTCCAGCCAACCCTAGGAGTAGGAGTAGAGTAGATTTCGGTGAACCTTCGACGGATTGGGCTGCATCGACTAGATGAACCTCCGGTTTGCTTGTAAGTCTATCCTTGGTTCATGTCTCGTTTGTACGGCTATATCGTGTAGCTCGTACAAGCTCAGTATGAGCTAGTTATCGGTTTGAATCTATTATTCATGGGGCTGCATTGCTTCAATCTCACATGAATCATGGTTTCGAGCTAGTTATCGGCTCTATTAGATTGACGATCTAATAGATTCATTAAGTTATCGATATTGTCTGTTATACCTTGTTTAATCTATTGCTACAATATCTTGTCCAATCTCAACTGATGCATTGGCTCGTGCTTTATTTTCTATCTAGATCTATTGCCTCCGATACATTTACTTCTATAGTTAGTGAGACGATAAATCTAAGATCATATTGGCTAATCCCTCAGTTGCGGTTGTTACATGTTGCGGGTTCAAGACATATGTTCGGTTATTAGATTGGTCTGAGTATGGTTGAATCTGGTCCAACATATGTGGTACGACTGCATCTACCAGACCCCACTGCCATGTGTGTTGGGTTATGTCTGTCCAGACTTAGATCCGTCTAAGGCTGAATGTATGAATCTTGTTCAAGCTCCACGAATCTCATATCAGCTAACATAGCTGATCTGGTTATGCTTCAATCATATGATGCATGTACTTTATTGCTTTAATCCACTAGATCTATTGAATGTGCTAGACGTGGCTTGACTTTTTTACTTTTATGGCTACATGGAAATACCCCAATGCTAGTAAATCGATCAGGTTATCGGGTTAATTATCATCATGGCTGCATGGGAATACACCTCTGTTGATGGTTAATCTTTGTCTGATGTGTTCAGTAGATTTGGTGGTTTGATGTCGATAATATTACGTGTGTCACATCTTTACCTTATTTTTGTCATATAATCGGCTAATCATATACTTTATATTTGATATCCTGTGACAGCCGTTTGTATACCATTATTATGTTTCACATTGCTCGAAGTTGACTCTTTAGTCAATATCCTATATTCATCGGCTATATGAGAGCCGCATACTGATGGAACTGTCCGACAACAACCGACATGTTCCATAATTTGACGTTTCATTTCCTTGTCAATTGCAGGTCAAATTGACTGGCACGCCTGAGATCAATCACCGAAGTGGCTTAAGCCGCTTTAAAGTTTTAGGAGATCAAGCTCTGCTGCTGCATGGTCTCCGCAGGCCTTACACAGTGCTAACGCTAGAAGACCCATTTTTGACGTCAACAAGTGCATACGCATCCGTTTACATATCATGCGTGCGTGGATTTACGTGTGGCTGCACACAGAAACAGATGTCAGGCACTGGGAGACAAAATAATACTTGACCTACCCTATATCGTTGCCACACAGAAACAGGTGTGGTAACGCGGATCAGTTATTTATTTCATTAAGGGGGTGTTTGGATCGAGGGTCTAAAGTTTTGATCTTGTCACATCGAACATTTAGATGATAACTAGAAGGACTAAACATGAGCAAATTAAAAAACTAATTACATGGGAGTAAACTAATTAGCGAGACAAAACTATTAGGCCTAATTAATCCATCATTAGCATATTGTCGGTGTTATGACCCGGGGGTCAAGACCACCAACGAGTAAATTTGTATATCGCGTGCTCCCTCTCTCAGACGTGATGCGAGATGGACACAAGATTTATCCTGGTTCGGGCAAAGAAGGCCCTACGTCCAGCGGGGGAGGATGACTTGTATTATCTCGCACCCAAAGCGTGCTCGTACAGGGGGGGTACAAGCAGTGTTACACGGAGTTGGCCACCCGAGGGGTCGATCGAGCGGCGCGGTGTGTGTCTGAGGCGTGATCTAGGGTCCCTGAGAACCAAAGCCGGATCAGAGTCCTAGATGAAGTGGGAGCCGACCAAGAGAGACTCCAACCTCCCTTCCTCTTGAAATCGGGAAAAAGAAGTCCCCTCCCGCTCTACCTCGGCGTCCCCCTTTTATAGACCAAGAGGGAGACTCGAGGGTACAGGGTCCTAACAGTAGAAGTATGGGCAGCGCATCCACGGCACAGTGTTGGCGAAGAGACATCGAGCACTGTGGCGGCGTGGTCTTCCCGTCCTTCAGGCGTCCCCGGTCGTGGCATCAGTAGAAGTCGTCGCAGTGCAGTGTCCGCAGGCGGGCACGAGTCCCACGGCCGAAGCGGGACGGGGCGGATGGGACGTCTTCCGTACCGGAGTTGTTGAAGAGGAGGGGGTCGAGCCCCCGGTCGAGGGGGGAGGTCGAGCCCCGTATGACTCCGTCACGTTCCCGAAGTCGTCGTCGAGGGTCGCACTGTTCACTTTCCGAGGGGTACTGTAGAAGTCCGTACTCGCGTAGTGGCGGCAGTGGCGGCACAGTTGACGGGAGTCGGGGACTGGACGGGGAGTTGGCGGATTTGACAGTGGACGCAGGTGCCCATGTCGTTAGGTGGGTTCACTTTTACCCATGCCGGAGCAGTTGGGTTAATCGAGCCCTCGTCCGTCGACGGCGCTTAGAAGGTCGAGGCGTCGACGGGGTTGGGGAGGTCGAAGTCGAGGCAAAGGTCGGGGGGTCGTTCGTTCGACCCCTCGTCCGTCGTCGAGGTGGAGCTGGGGGTCGTTCGTCCGACCCCTCGTCCGTCGTCGAGGTGGAGCCGGGGGTCGTTCGTCCGACCCCTCGTTCGTCGTCGAGGTGGAGCCGGGGGTCGTTCGTCCAACCCCTCGTCCGTCGTCGGGGTGGAGCCGGGGGTCGTTCGTCCGACCCCTCGTCCGTCGTCGAGGTGGAGCCGGGGGGTCGTTCGTTCGACCCCTCGTCCGTGGCTTGTTTCCGTAGTCGGTGTAGCGGGGGGCCACGATTGATGGGCCGCATCTCACCGAGCAGTGGGCCGGTTCTTGCCTTAAAAATGGTTGCTATGTTTAGCGTTAATTTATCGAAGGGTTTAGGGTACCCCTTACCTTCGTACCCGACAGTAGCCCCCGAGGCCCTAGAGGAGTGATTTAGAACTCCTCTTGGGGCTAAAATATGTTATGTAGTGGGGTTTTTTTAAGGATACCTGGAGACGCGGCACCCTGTCGAGGGGTCGATCCCGTTCCTTTTCCTGCAAAGAGAAGTGTTCGAGGGCGGCTGTCGAACCCTACCGAGGGCCAGCCTTCGCTCCCTCGAGCACCACTGGAGTCAGAGCACCCCGCCTGAGAGGTCGACTCTGTCTGCCAGGTTACGAGTTTTCGACCCTCTTTCGTCGAGGGGTGCCGTGCGTAGTCGGGCCCTCGAGCCCTCGAATGGCTAGGCCTTCACTACCTCATAGCGTCCTTCCCACGGATTCTTTCGCTCGGATCGTGGGGTGAAGAGCATCGAGCTATCCTCGTTAGGACGACGAGCCCGAAGTCTTCGGTGAGCTGTTCTCGGGCATGAGTCCATTAGAAATGGTGCCCTGTACGGGTAAAAATCCGAGTGAGAACTCGACCCCGTTCGATAGGGATCGACTAGCGGCCCGGAGGCATTCTCATTGTTAAGCAAGCCGTACGACTCGCTAAGCACGACCATATGGACCACCAAGGTGCCAACCCCGTTCGATAGGAGTTGGTGGCTCGATGCCTCCCAGCGTAGGGATCCTTAGGTGTTCCTAGGTATGCCTCGGATATGTCCCAGGGAGCCTCGAGAGTTCGTTCTCGAGGCTCCGGGGACATCCCTGACTCGTGTACTCGAGGGCGGCTGTCGAACTCCGTTCGTGGAGCCAGCCTTCGCTCCCTCAAGAATTGGGGGTGGACCGGAGTCCGATAACCGTGGGTCCTTCCTGACCTCAGGTACTCGAGGGCGGCTGTCGAACCCTATGTAAGGGCCAGCCTTCGCTCCCTCAAGATTTGACGGATGGTTCGTCATCCGATGCTATCCTCAGGAGGAGGAGTCTGACCTTGTGGACCGCCGAGGGGAAAAGCAGGTGGTTGTTGTATTGAACTCGGGGACATACCTGTGTCGGAACTCTCGAGGGAGGCTGTCGAACCCCCGGACGGGCCAGCCTTTATCCCTTCGAGGCCATGTACGATCTGCAGTTGACGACCCGAGGCCCTTGTCAGGCCTCGAGCACTCGAGGGGGGCTATCGAGCCCGTTCGTAAGCCGGCCTTTGTCCCCTCGAGATTTTGGGGGTGCACCGAGGTCCTAACCCGAGGTCATTTCTGGCCTCGGGCACTCGAGGGTAGCTGTCGAACCCTCTTTCGAGGGACAGCTCTCGCTGCATCAAGATTCCTTACCCTCGAAGACGACGTTTCCAGCCGCGCGCCTTTTTAGGCGGTGTCCGTTCAGCGCAACAGTGCGGTTACAGCGCGGAGTGCGGCGCGGAACCCGATGATGGGACGTTACGCCTTATCCTGGAGGGAATACGAGGAAGGAAGTACAGGCGAATTAAATGCGAAGATTCTCTTGCCTGTTGCCGGATCCGTCCGTTGGCCTCTCGGTATAAATAGTGAGGGTGCGGCGTCTGGTGCCCTTTACGCGCACTTGCCTTCCCCGCCTCCTTGCCTTCGTCTTCCTTGCCTTCTTCTCTCCGCCTCTGCCTTAGGCGTCCCGCGAGCAGGAAATCTACGCGAGCAAGAGAGAAGGAGAAAGATAGGGAACGTACCATCATCCTCCGAGCCCGAGCAAACCACCGTTCCCATGGCCACTTTCCAGCTCTTCGGCGCCGACGCCTGGCCTGCTTCCTCGGTCCGTCAGTCGTATCTGGAGGGGTTGGTGGAGAGCGGGCTTCTCCGGCCCGTTACCTTGACGGAGAGGCCGGAGTGGATAGCTCCGCCGCCGGACCACGCCGAGCCCAACCCGCCGGAGGGGTACGTGGTGTCGCTCGAGGCCTTCCACCGGGCGGGACTGGGGGTCCCACCCAGTCGCTTCCTGCGCGCGCTCCTCTACCACTATGAAGTGGAGCTCCAGCATCTCACTCCCAACGGCGTCAGCCAGGCGGCGGTCTTCGCCGCGGTGTGCGAGGGCTACCTGGGGATCGAGCCCCATTGGGATCTGTGGATCCACATCTTCAAGGCCAACATCTTCACCGCCTCGGTCAGCAAGGGCGTCCGTCGGAAGGTCAGGGCCGGAGGCTGCAGCATCTACGCTAGGCGGCCTGAGCTTTGGCTTCCTGTGAACCCATCCTCGAGCCACTCTAGGTGGCATTCCGGGTGGTTCTACCTGAGGAACGACGACGGTCTGCTCCCGGCGTACACCGGGAGGACACTCGACGCCGAGCCCGAGCGTTGGAGGTACGGCGTCCCGACGGACAAGCAGAAGCACCTCAAGGGCCTGCTGGACGCGCTCAGGCGTTTGAAGGAGAGGGGCCTCACCGCGGAGATTGCTGCGTCAGCGTTCCACCGACGGGGGGTTCTGCCGCTGATGGCTCGACCCCTCCGCCTTGACGAGATGGGTCCCGGGGTCGATCTATCAGGGTGCCACCTCGTCGAGGAAGAGTTGACCCTGGATCGGGTGGTCAGCCGCGTCCGCCGCTTTTTCGCGGGGGGGGGGGGGGGGTTCGCCCCCAAGGACATCGTGAAGGTCCCCATGAAGCCGGACGAGGGCTTCTATGAGCTGGTAAGATCCTTTCCTTCAGTTTAAGTCCTCGCGCCCGCCCCTTCCGTCCTTTCTGCTTGTTCTCTGACCCCCTTGCATCCCGCAGGGGAATGTATCCTACAAGCGCTCGCGTCCGCCGATGCCGGAGGACCGGGCCACGAGGGAGGCGAACCGCCTCCGCGCGGAGAAGCAAAAGTCCGACAAGGACAAGAAAAAGAAGAAGACAGCCAAGAAGGCTCTAGAGAAAGAGCAGAGAAAGCAGCGCCGGGCCCAACAAAGGCGGTTGGGCCTCGATGAGGAGCTATCGCCCTCGGAAGAGGAGGACGAGGAGGAGGACGAGGATGAGGGCGAGGAGGAAGAGGAGACGGCGCCTGAGCAGGCGGCCGTTGCTACTGGTGGAGAGGGGGGGTCGACCTCGAAGTCGGCCCCTTCTGTTGAAGTTGGGCCACGGGCGGAGCGCCCCGTGGCCTCGCAAGAAGTCACGCCGCGGCAGACGCGGTTGCAGACGCCGCGGCCCTCGTCGGGGGGTCGATCGAGCGAACCCCCGACGCCCGCTGCGTCGAGCGCTCGAGTGCCGGGCCCGCCGGCGCAGGCGGAGACTAGCAAGAGGGCGAAGGTGGCGTCGCCGTCGAAGGGTCGACCGAGCGGGCCCCCGAAGCCCGCCGCGTCGAGCGCGCGGGCCTCGGACCCGTCGGCTCGGGTGGGGGCCAGCAAGAAGTCGATGGTGGCGCCACCGGCCCCTGCTCGGGAGAAGGTGGCGAGTGCCACCTCGACCCCCGCCCCCCAGGCAGTGGCGCCCCAGAGCTCGACCAGCCCGGCGGGCGCCGAGCTGAAGCGTCGGGCTCCGAGGGGGTGCGTCAAGTTCTGGTTATTGTGCGTTTTTCCTTTTTTCGTTGGTGAGGACTCGTGCTTATTATCGTGCGCGTGCTCCTTTTTCAGGTCGAAGCGCCGGCAGGGAACCACGTCCCCCGCCCCCGCCAAAAAGCTGGAGACGGGGGCTGCAGTGCAAGCAGGCGTCGAGGCTGGTCCGGCAGCTCCGCCCCCTTCGACGGTCGCCCCCGAGGCGGCACAGGCAGCCACGGCCCCAGAGGTGGTGGCGCGGGGGGAAGCACAGGGGGCCTCGGCGTCTACCCGGACGGCGGAGGAGGCGAACCCGCCGGCGATGGTGGTCGTCGAAGCGACGGTCGCGACGTCCGCGCGGCCGTCGGAAGAGGTCGCGTCCGGCGCCCCGGGGGGCGCGGAGCTCCTGCCGACGGCGGCCGCGGCACAAGAGGTGGAGGCGGTCGAGCCCCAGGCCCCTGCGGACGAGTGGGAGGCCCCGGCCCACCCGACGCCGGGGCGCTGGCCCGAGGGTCTGGCGGCGCTGGAGGCTCGGCTCCGGCTCGAGCGCGTCGAGGGGACGCCCGCGCCGGCACAGAGCGGAATGTTGATGGAGTCCACCCTGGCCCAGGTGGACGAGATGGTGGCCGAGTTGGTGGACCCGGCGGAGCTGGCCATCATCGCGGCCCCTCGGGCGGAGCCGGAGGTGGCTCGACCTCCCCTCGAGGTTGGGGGGTCGGCGTCTCAAGGTAAGTCGCGCTTTTGATTCGCTCGGGATGCGGTAGGTTTATCTCGCTGGGTGCTTACTTTTTGAGCTCTTTATCGCGCAGGGCCATCCTATCGGCCGGGATCTTCCTCCGCCGGAGGCGACGGCTTGGCGGGGCCGTCGACGTCTTCGCGAGGTGGCGCCGTGGAGGAAGCCTCGCCCCTCCCCGATTACCAAGGAGGGGGGGACCTGCGCATTGGCGTCACCGGGCCAATGGAGCAGAGGATTGCCGCCCGTAGCGCGGCGTGGGGCCAGGAGGTTCTCGAGGTGGCGGACCCTCGAGACCCCGAGCAACTCTTCCTCACGCTCGACGACCAGTCCGAGCTTCGACGGTGGGAGAGCGTCGAGGAGCTCCAGGGCTGGTTCGAGCATTCGGTGCATCGCGCTGCGGAGGTCGCCGCCGTGGACATACGCGAGGGGATGGAGGTAGGTTCTATTCCACCTTAGATAGTGCTTCGAGTTGTCTGGTTGCCGTTTGTTGACGATCTCCGTTTCTATCCTTGTTAGTCGCTGCGGGTGAGGTCGTACGAGAAGTCCCAGTACATTCTCCGGGTACGGGGGCAATTCTCGACCCTCCACGCCTCTTTGGAGAAGGCGAGGGATGAAGCCGCTCGTGCGAAGGCGGAGGCGGCGACTATCCAGAAGGATGCTGAGTCGAGGGTCACCCATGCGAAGGCCGGCTACGAGGCTGTCCAGAAGGAAGCCCGGGAGGCCTTGTCGTCGGCGCAGGCGAAGCTCGACGATGCCCTTCGGTCGACCATCGCTGTCGGGCAGGAGCGGGATGCCGCCCTCGAGGCCCAACGCAAGGCCGCGGAGGAGGCCGCCCGGCTGAGGGGAGACCTCGACGCCGTCTCCTGCGAGCGCGACGCTCTGGCCACCTCAGAGGAGAAGGCTCGGACCCGCGCGACCTCCCTGGGCATGGTGGCGATGAAGCAGAGGGAGGCCCTCGGCGACGCATAGAAGGCCGTTGAGGGTCTCGAGGACCAAGTCAGGGACCAGACCTCCGACCTTGACGCCGTCCGCCACCAGCTCGAGGAGGCCGAGCAGGCCTACTCCGCCTTGGATGTGCAGGCCCAAGGTGAGTGTTTCGGGTGTTTGCGGGGTCTGTCCTGCCTCGACCCTTTTTCTGCTTTTGGGTTTTGACCGTTGTGTGCCTGTTTCGGCAGAGCTTGCGGAGGAGAATGTCCGCGCCCACAAGGACCTGGACAATCTTCAGGGCCTGCTGCGCACCGAGGTGAACCTCAACGCGACGCTCTCGGCCGCCATCAACACCTTCTGCGACGACCTCTCGGTCGAGCCGGAGCCGGAGCTCGAGGGAGACGCTCGGGGCGAATCCTTGTTGCGCCGCTTCTACGCCATGACGCGGGGGTGACGGAGAACGTCCGAGCCGCCCTGCATGTGGGGGTGAAGCGGGCCCTCGCGGTCGTCAACTCCTTCTACGACGTGGATCTCAACCTCGTTGTCGACGGGTTCGCCACCGACCCGGATCTGACCGAGGAGCAGAACGACGCGAGGTTTCAGGAGCTGATGGATCACGCAGAGGTGCCCGGAGGCCAGCTGGCGAAACTCTTCGAGCCCGACGTAATCCCCTCGGCGGATGAGTAGCCCTCGGGAGATGTCGACGGGTAGTCGCGGGCCTGCGAGCCATATCTGGACAAAAAGGTCCATGTAATAGTTAGGCCATTGTACCGATACAATGCCAAGCCCCCGAGGGCTTTTGTATATAATGCATTTTGATCGATATGCACAGAGTTAATTTCATTTTTTCGAGCTTTCCCTGCTTTTCTTTGCCTGAGTCGACGCCTGTGAACTAAGTGTTCGACGCGCGCTCTTGTCCCTTAAAGGGGGGTGGCGAGTAGGGGTACCGTAGCCCTGGGGCGTAGGTGAGTCCCTAGTTCAGAAGCGCACTCGAGGCGAAGAACGAGAGGGGGTCGAGTTTCGAGAAAAAGCGTACGGGTTTTTCGGGGACTTAGGAGGGGGGTGCCCTTCTGCCAGCCCCCGAGGGGAGCTCGACTTTGTCCGGGCAAAGTCGAGGCTACCTTCGGGCTACGAACGAACGTGAAAAAGTGTTTCGAGAACATTTTATTCATTCGAAAATTTGTACATAAATGCGAAAATGTACAAGGCCCTGGGGCCTCAGGGATAGAAGCAACGTAGCTGTTGGATGTTCCACGCGTTGGTGAAGAGCTCGCCCTTCTCGTTCTTCAGTTTGTAAGTGTCGGGCTTCAGCACCTCTGCCACGATGAAGGGTCCCTCCCAAGGTGGTGTCAGCTTGTGACGCCCCTTGTTGCTCTGTCGACGGCGCAGAACGAGGTCGCCGGCGTTGAGGTCCCTTTTGCGCACGTTCTTGTCGTGGTAGCGTCGTAGCGTCTGCTGGTACTAGGGCCGACTTGAAGAGGGCCATGTCACGGGCTTCCTCGAGTTGGTCGAGGGAGTCCTCTCGGGCTACCGTGTTAGCTTGCTCGCTATAGGCTTTCAGTCGAGGGGACCCGTACTCGAGGTCGGTGGGGAGGACGGCCTCGGACCCATAGACCAAGAAGAACGGGGGAACCCCGTGGCTCGACTCGGTGTCGTTCAGAGACTCCATAGCACAGAGGGCAGCTCGTCGACCCATCTCTTTCCATGTCTGTTCAGCTGGTCGAAGATCCTTGGTTTGAGGCCCTGTAAAACCATACCATTGGCACGCTCGACCTGACCGTTAATTCGAGGGTGGGCAACTGCGGACTAATTCACCCTGATGTGGTGATCGTCACAGAAGTCCAGGAAATTTTGGCCGGTGAACTGCGTGCCATTGTCGGTGATGATGACGTTGGGGACCCCGAAGCGGTGGACGATGTCGGTGAAGAATAGCACGGCTTGCCGAGACTGGATGTTGGCGATGGGTCGAGCCTCGATCCATTTTGAGAACTTGTCGATAGCCACAAGAAGGTGAGTGTGCCCACCCTTGGTTCTTTTCAGGGGACCGACCATGTCGAGCCCCCATACTGCGAACGGCCAAGTTATGGGTATCATCTAAAGAGCTTGGGCGGGTAGGTGGGTCTGCCTGGCGTAGAATTGGCATCCCTGGCATGATCGAACGAGTTTGGTGGCGTCGTTGACGGCCGTCGGCCAGTAGAAGCCTTGTTGAAAGGCACTTCCTACTAGCGTTCTTGGCGCCGCATGGTGGCCACAAGCCCCTGAGTGTAGGTCCTTCAGCAGTGCCCTCCCCTCCTTGAGGGTGAGGCAGCGTTGAAGTACACCCGACGGGCTACGTCGATATAGCTCGCGGCCGTCCCCGTACAATACGTAGGTTTTAGCACGTCGAGCTACTCGACGGGCTTCCGTGTGGTCTTCTGGCAGTTCGCCTCATGTCAGGTACTCGAGGTAAGGAGCGCGCCAATCCATCGGAGGGGTTGGCGCCGCGGTGGCCCCATCGATCTCCATGACCTCTCCCCCGCTCGAGGGGGGATCGGTCGAGGGGGGTGGGTCGACCCCTTGCTCGAGGGCGGGATCCCCCGAGCCCAGGTCGACGGATGGTGTGTGAAGATCCCTCGAGAAGATGTCGGGGGGACCGTGCCTCGAGTAGACGCGATTTTGGCCAGCTCGTCGGCAGCCTCGTTGTACCGACGGGCTACGTGGTTAAGCTTGAGGCCGTAGAACTTGTCCTCGAGCCTTCGGACCTCCTTGCAGTAGGCTTCCATCTTAGGGTCGTGGCAGCTCGAGTCTTTCATCACTTGGTCGATCACCAACTGAGAGTCCCCTCGCACGTCGAGGCGTCGAACCCCGAGCTCGATGGCGATGCGCAGGCCGTTGACGAGGGCCTCGTACTCGGCGACGTTGTTGGAGGCAGGGAAGGGGAGGCGGATGACATATCGCATATGAACCCCTGAGGGTGACACGAATAGCAATCATGCGCCTGCTCCCGTCTTCATCAGTGATCCGTCGAAGTACATGGCCTAGAGCTCGCTCTGAACCTGCGCGGGGGGTAGTTGGGTGTCGGTCCATTCTGCAACGAAATCTGCCAGTACCTGAGACTTGATAGCCTTCCGAGGGGCGTAGGAGAGGGTCTCCCCCATGAGCTCGGCGGACCACTTGGCGATCCTTCCCGATGCCTCCCGGTTCTGGATTATCTCTCCGAGGTGGAAAGATGAAACCACAGTGATCGGATGGCCTAGGAAGTAGTGTTTGAGCTTACGCCGAGTGAGGACGACCGCGTACAGCAGCTTCTGGATGTGGGGGTACCTCGTTTTGGTTTCGGAAAGGACCTCGCTCACGAAGTAGACCGGCCTCTGAACAGGCTGGGCGTGTCCTTCCTCCACCCTCTCGACCACTATGACCGCGCTGACTACCTGGGTAGTCGCTGCGACATAGAGCAAGAGGGGTTCGGCCGGGCTCGGGGGGACCAAGACCGGGGGCGAGGTGAGCAAGGCCTTGAGCCTCGAGAGCGATTCCTCGGCTTCGGGGGTCCACGCGAAGTGTTTCGTCTTCTTCAGGAGCCGGTAAAGGGGTAGGGCCTTTTCTCCGAGCCTCGAGATGAAGCGACTGAGGGCGGCGAGGCACCCAGTAACCCTTTGCACGCTCTTGAGGTCTTTGATCGGGCCCATCCTCGTGATGGCGGTTACCTTCTCGGGATTGGCCTCGATGCCGCGCTGAGAAACTATGTACCCTAAGAGCATGCCTCGAGGGACCCCGAAGACACACTTCTCAGGGTTCAGTTTTATGCGATTAGCCCTGAGGCACCCAAACGCGATCTCGAGGTCTCCGACTAGGTTTTCGACGGTTCTGGACTTGACCACGATGTCATCGACGTAGGCCTCGACGGTCGGCCCTATGTGTTTCCCGAAGACGTGGAGCATGCATCGCTGGTAAGTGGCCCCGGCGTTCCGCAAGCCGAAGGGCATGGTGAGGTAGCAAAACATGCCGAAGGGAGTGATGAAGGAGGTCGCGAGCTGATCGGACTCCTTCATCTTTATTTGGTGGTAGCCGGAATACGCATCAAGGAAGCAAAGGGTCTCACATCCCGAAGTGGAATCTACTATTTGATCGATGCGTGGTAAAGGAAAAGGAACTTTAGGACATGCTTTGTTCAAACTAGTGTAGTCTACACACATCCTATCCTTCCCATTCTTTTTCTTTACCAGCACAGGATTAGCTAACCACTCGGGATGATGTACCTCCTTGATGAATCCGGCCTTCAAAAGCTTGTCGACCTCCTCCCCGATGATCCTGCGCTTATCCTCGTCGAAACGGCGCAGGCGCTGGTTCACCGGTTTGGACCCGGCTCGGATGTCCAAGGAGTGCTCGGCGACTTCCCTCGGGATGCCCGGCATGTCCGAGGGACTCCATGCAAACACGTCAGCGTTCGCACGGAGAAAGTCGACAAGCACAGCTTCCTATTTGGGCTCGAGGGTGGCACTGATCGTCAGCACCTTCCCGTCCGCGAGGCCAGGGTCGAGCGGGACGGTCTTGGTGTCTTCCGCCGGCTTGAAGTTGCCAGCACGGCGCTTGGGGTCGGGGATTTCTCCAGACAAGTCGTCGAGGGCCGCGAGGATAGCCGAATCCTCACGGGCCTTGGCTTTTTCCATGCACTTGATGTCGCAGTCGTATGCGTGCTCGTAGGAGGTGTCGACGGTGATGACCCCCGAGGGTCCCGGCATCTTGAGCTTGAGGTAGGTGTAATTCGGGACCGCCATGAACTTGGCGTACCCCGGCCTACCGATGATGGCGTGATAGGCGCCTCGCCACGCGACCACCTCGAAGGTCAGCTCTTCCTTTCGGAAGTTTGAGGGGACGCCGAAGCAGACCGGCAGCTTGATACGGCCGATCGGGAGTGCCTTCTTCCCCGGGACGATCCCGTGGAATCCCCCACGCTGGGCAGGAGCATGGTTCTCGGGATCCCCAGGAGGTCGAGGGTCTCGGCGTAGATGATGTTGAGGCTGCTCCCCCCGTCCATGAGCACCTTGCTGAGGCGGGTGTTGAGAATGACCGGGTCGACGATGAGCGGGTAGGCCCCTGCGTTGGGGATGTGCTCGGGGTGGTCGTCCTGATCGAAGGTGATCGGCGTGTGGGACCAGTCGAGGTACCGTGGGGCCTGGGCTCGAACAGAAAAAACTTCTCGACGCTCCCTCTTACGTTGGCGTGTGGTGAGGCGGGTCGAGGGTCCCCCGTAGATCACGTAGCAGTCGTGGACCTCGGGGAAGCCTCCTTTTTGGACATCGCCCGATGTGGACGTCACAGGGCGGGTCTTCCTTGCCGTCGTCTCTCCTGGAACCAGGAGGGACGAAGTGCCTATGAAGCATGCGGCAATCCTCGAGGCGGTGGTTGGCCGGCCCCATATGATAGGGGCAGGGCTCTTTCAGCATCTTGTCGAAGACGCCCCCGTCGGGAGGGGGCCCTCGAGGCTTCCGCTTGTCCGCTGCAGCGACAAGGTCGTCGGGGTCATCGTCGCGCTCGACGTTGGGCTCGACGTTGCGCCGGCCTGGTTGGTTCTTCTTCTTCTTCTTCTTCTTCCGGCCGCTGTTGCCGTCGTTGTTCCTCCTAGGCCCCTTATTCCTCTTGGGCCCATCGTCCGAGCCCCCGGGTTCATCCGCGTCGCCCTCCTCCTTCCCTAGGGGAATCTGGAAGAATGCGCCAACGGCCTCCTCGCCAGCCGCGTAGTTAGTGATGACGTCCATGAGCTCGTTGGCAGTCTTGGGGATGTTTCGCCCCAGCTCCCGCACCAGATCTTTGCAGGTTGTTCCGGTGATGAACGTCGTGATGACCTCGTTGTCGGAGATGTGGGTCAGTGCGGTACGCTGCTTCGAGAACCGACGGGTGAAGGCGCGAAGGGTCTCCCCTGGTTTTCTGCTTACAGCTGCGAAGGTCCCAGGAGTTGCCCGGGCGCTCGTAGGTGCCCTTGAAGTTGCCCTCGAAGATCCGAACCAGGTCGGACCAGTCCTGGATCAAGTCCGGGGGTAGCTCCTCGAGCCACCTTCGAGCGGTGTCGGAGAGGAACAATGGGAGTTGCCGGATGATGACGAGGTCATCTTTAGCTCCCCCCAGCTGGCATGCCAGCCTGAAATCGGCAAGCCAGAGCTCTGGCTTGGTTTCGCCGTTGTATTTGATCAAGCTGGTGGGAGGACGGAAACACACGGGCAGGGAAGCCCGCCGGATAGTTCTTCCGAATACTCGAGGCCCCGGTGGCTCCGGAGACCGACGTCGGTCTTCGTCGCTGTCGTAGCGCCCGCCTCGGTGAGCGCTGTAGCCTCGAGCCTCGGCGTCGCCGTATCGACGTCAATTGTTCACTCGAGGGGGGAGGTCGTCGACGAGGCGTTCCCGAACCGGTTGTGGCTCGACCCGGCCCTGGGGCGCCTTGTTCTGGTGCACAGAGGCCTCCCGATTTTGTCGAGGGGGCGCTGCTTGCCGCTCGGAGGCAGCCCCTCGACGCCTCGAGGCCGAGCTCTCCGCCTGCTACAACGGCCGCAGTTTGGAGCAGCCCCTGGATTTCTTCCCTGATACGTTGTGCCTGGGGGGTCGATGGCACCGGCATGTCGCGGAGCAGCATCGTGGCTGCCACGACATTCTGGCTGGCGCAGTTGAAGACTCGGGGTTCGGCGTTCCCTTCCTCGATGATCTGCCGTTGGACCTCCTGGGCCCGCTGGCGAGCTCCTCCACCCTGAGGACATCCTCGATCCCGCTCGAGGGCGTGTTCAAGCTGCTGAAGACGCAGGCGCTCCTCCTCGAGCTTGCCGAGGAGCTCTCGTACCTGTGTAATCTGTACGTCGGGGGGTGGATCGGCTCTACGAGGACTTGGGGAATGGCATCTCGAGGTGGTGTGGCGTTGGCCCCTCCCCCTTCTTCGGTGGCCGCGGTATCGTCGACGTCGTCCTGGAGGACGGTTTGCTCGTCGAGATGGAAGCACTCCCGGGTGGAGTCGTAACTCTCGTCGGGAGAGTCCGAGTCGAAGTCGGCGTGGTAGAAGTGGGGGAAGAGCCTGCCCCTTTCTTCCTCCTCCAGGCGCTACCGTAACGTGCCCCACGTACGGGGCAGCTCTGGCTCGCCCGGTGAAGGGGTGGTGACAGGATCGGCCGTCGCCCATGACGGGGTCCATGGAGACTCGTCATATGTATGTACTCGTTGCCCTGCGAAAGCAGAGTAGAGCCCGGCACTGTTGCGGAGCCCGTACGGGAACGGGTCGCGCGGTGGTGATGGGGTCGTGGGTGTCGGAGAAGCCACGGGAGCCTCCGGGGATGATGACGTGGAAGAGTCGAAATCCCACTCGGGGAGACGCCCGCCCTCGGCCCACAAGTGTGAGTCAAGCGGACCCCTAGGGGAGGGGGCCGTGTCGCCAGCTAGGACCGAGGGGACGGCATCCGGCGCCCCAGAGCTCGCTCGACGGCGAGCGCGTCGAAGCCGCTCGCGCCTCCTTCTGATCGCAGGCTAGAGTCGCAAGCGGAGGGACCGTCGTCTAATCCTGGCTGGCTCCGGCGAAGCGGAACTGCTGACGTCTAGGCCACGGGCGGAGGGGAAGACTATGAAGTCGCCCTGGTCCGTGGAAACGAACCCTAGACTGCCGAACCAGATGACGGTGTTGAACGGGAACGGTGGGATGGTGGGATCCATCTGAGAGAGTAGTCCGGAGTTGATCGACACGCGAATCCCCCTACCTGGCGCGCCAACTGTCGGTGTTATGACCCGGGGGTCAAGACCACCAACGAGTAAATTTGTATATCGCGTGCTCCCTCTCTCAGACGTGATGCGAGATGGACACAAGATTTATCCTGGTTCGGGCAAAGAAGGCCCTACGTCCAGCGGGGGAGGATGACTTGTATTATCTCGCACCCAAAGCGTGCTCATACAAGAGGGGTACAAGCAGTGTTACACGGAGTTGGCCACCCGAGGGGTCGATCGAGCGGCGCGGTGTGTGTGTGAGGCGTGGTCTAGGGTCCCTGAGAACCAAAGCCGGATCAGAGTCCTAGATGAAGTGGGAGCCGACCGAGAGAGACTCCAACCTCCCTTCCTCTTGAAATTGGGAAAAAGAAGTCCCCTCCCGCTCTACCTCGGCGTCCCCCTTTTATAGACCAAGGGGGAGACTCGAGGGTACAGGGTCCTAACAGTAGAAGTATGGGCGGCGCATCCACGGCACAGTGTTGGCGAAGAGACATCGAGCACTGTGGCGGCGTGGTCTTCCCGTCCTTCAGGCGTCCCCGGTCATGGCATCAGTAGAAGTCGTCGCAGTGCAGTGTCCGCAGGCGGGCACGAGTCCCACGGCCGAAGCGGGACGGGGCGGATGGGACGTCTTCCGTACCGGAGTTGTTGAAGAGGAGGGGGTCGAGCCCCCGGTCGAGGGAGGAGGTCGAGCCCCGTATGACTCCGTCACGTTCCCGAAGTCGTCGTCGAGGGTCGCACTGTTCACTTTCCGAGGGGTACTGTAGAAGTCCGTACTCGCGTAGTGGCGGCAGTGGCGGCACAGTTGACGGGAGTCGGGGACTGGACGGGGAGTTGGCGGATTTGACAGTGGACGCAGGCGCCCATGTCGTTAGGTGGGTTCACTTTTACCCATGCTGGAGCAGTTGGGTTAATCGAGCCCTCGTCCGTCGATGGCGCTTAGAAGGTCGAGGCGTCGACGGGGTTGGGGAGGTCGAAGTCGAGGCAGAGGTCGGGGGGTCGTTCGTTCGACCCCTCGTCCGTCGTCGAGGTGGAGCCGGGGGTCGTTCGTCCGACCCCTCGTCCGTCGTCGAGGTGGAGCCGGGGGTCGTTCGTCCGACCCCTCGTCCGTCGTCGAGGTGGAGCCGGGGGTCGTTCGTCCGACCCCTCATCCGTCGTCGAGGTGGAGCCGGGGGTCGTTCGTCCGACCCCTCGTCCGTCGTCGAGGTGGAGCCGGGGGTCGTTCGTCCGACCCCTCGTCCGTCGTCGGGGTGGAGCCGGGGGTCGTTCGTCCGACCCCTCGTCCGTCGTCGAGGTGGAGCCGGGGGGTCGTTCGTTCGACCCCTCATCCGTGGCTTGTTTCCGTAGTCGGTGTAGCGGGGGCCCACGATTGATGGGCCACATCTCACCGAGCAGTGGGCCGGTTCTTGCCTTAAAAATGGTTGCTATGTTTAGCATTAATTTATCGAAGGGTTTAGGGTACCCTTACCTTCGTACCCGACACATATGTTTACTGTAGCACTACATTGTCAAATCATAGACTAAATGGGTTTAATAGATTCGTCTCATAAAATAGTCTCCGGCTGATAAATTAGTTTCGTAAATAGTCTATATTTAATACTTCATGCATGCGTCCAAATATTCGATGTGACGGGTCTAAACTTTAGCGTGCAAGAACCAAACACCCCTAAGGATAGAAGAATATCGATTACATAATATGTCCATATACCTCCACTAAAAACATGAATAGTCATAATAGTCCCAAGTTCATAGGGCTTAGACCGATCATGAACCAATTCTAAAGTATAAGACATACGCCCTCCGTTCCAAAAAGAATGATGTTATGAGTGTTGACACCGTTTTTTCGGCACGTGTCAAATGAACTAAGATTTGTGTTGATCGGTGACTGTTTTCTATCGGCATCAGAAAGTTATCAGTTGAATTTGCCGATGAGAAAAATGTTGCAGGAAAGTTTGTTGCCGATGAAGATTGGATGATTCTTAATTGGTGAAGTCAAGTCGCCTGAGCTGCAAAGTTGCTGATGCCGATTGCCGATGAGGAGATGTTACCGATGTCAATAGAAGGTTGCCAGTGCAAGGTTGCCGATCGGAAAGTATTGCCGATGCCGATGGACATGGAGTGCCGATGGGCACAGGATGACTTGGCGTTTGACGTCAGCAAGGGATGGCTGATGGTGAAAAAAGGGAAGTCGCGGATTGAGGGAGTCTGCCGATGGAAAGTTTTCATCGAAAGAAAAAGATAAGGAAACTGGTGATTTTATACCAGTATTAATATAATAATTTGAGTCCGACTCTTGCACGAGTCGTTTGTTTCCTTTAAAATAGAGGTGTCTATTTAGGAAAGTAATATTGTTATTTGGGTCCGACTCCTGCGCGAGTCAGTTATTTCCTTTAAAGTAGGAGTTTTGTTTGGAAAAGGTATGAGTTGTGTCTGTGTACAACTCTCCATGCGGGAGTATAAATATGTGCCCAAGGGTTGCGTGTAAAAGGAATCAATCCAATCAAAATCAAATCAATTTACTCTTATTCTACTTTTACTGCAATTTATCCTTTTTTGCATTAGTCTTAGTTTATCAACGAGTTCTTCAAGCTTCGACGGGTTGCATCACCCTGATCTCCGTCAAACCCTTGTAAGTTCCGCGTGGGAGTACCTCTGAGCCTTGACATCCGGGCGCATCGTTGTTGTCTCGTTCAGCTCTGCTCTAGTTATCCTGATCAAGTCTCAATCTTGCCATCCGGGCGCATCGACGTTGTCTTGATTGAATCTTGTTCTAATTATCGTCCTTGTCGATTAACTGGTCAAATCGACTGGCACACCCTCGGATATCGAATTTCGGGTATAAGCCCGAGATGTTCGCAGATCCTGACGCTTTTTTGTGTCAACAATGAGATACGTGTAGGTCAAACTTTTAACTTTGACTAAGTTTATAGAAAATATGTGCAACATTTATATCTTTAAATAAATTTGTTAAAAAACTAGACTCAAAGATCTTTCCGATGATACTAATTAATTAACATAATTATTTATTTAATACATAATTACCGACATTTTGAAAACGTTGACTTCTCGTGAAGCGAGAATGACATATATTTAGGGACGAAGAGAGTAATAATAAAAAACTAATACTTACATGTTCTCCTATTTTTTCCCCTCAAAACTATATATTATTTGGCTCACGAATGACTCACAAGCTTATTTAAGTTTACTTCTTATCTATATCTATATTATTATCTAACCCTATATTTGGAAACAGCTTCCCGTACAGGAGTTGCCTCCACGTCGCTGTAAATTTTTTTTTGACCATACAGATTTCGTCGCGTGTGCTCACGATTTGTTTGTCACGGTTTCTGCGTCAATCGACTTCGCACTGATGTTTAACTTCGTTAGCTTCTCGTTGGTGTTAGTTTGGTACTTACAGCGGTCAAAGCTGCTTCGGGTTCCTAACTGCTCCGGCTCAGAAACTGGGACTCGCATATATACACCGTGCGGCGCCTTTTCGTCTTCCTCCGTCCGCCCGTCCCTACTCCTTTTCGGCTTGTACCTATCTTCTTGTTTACTCCGCATCTGGTTTTGCCTCGCCTCGGTAGCCCCGACGCTGCCTTCTTTCCTTGTTTCCTCCTCTTATTTCTAGATTTGTTGCTACGTTCAGCTTGCACCTTGTGGAAACAGCCGGGATTTGTGCGTTTGGGGGCCGGGGGCCTGCTGTTGCGGCCCCCGCGTCGCCGGCGGAGTCGACTTAGGGTTCGACTGCTAGTGATTTCCTTGCTGCTTGCCCCTTGCGTAGCCTCGGTGTGTGATACAGGGTTGTTGGGGCGCCGGATCTGTTGCTCCGACGACGGGATCGGATTTAGCTGTTGTGTTCTTCTTCTGCCGTTTCTTCAGGTGACTTCCTAAAACTCGTGAATCTCCTCATTTCGACTCGATTCTTGTGAACTCGTCGTTCGACTGAAGTTGTTGTTCTAATACGTGCCTCTGCCTTCTTTAACGTCCAATTTGCCTCGTTGCTGGTCGTCGAATTTCCCTCGTTGCTTGTCTAGCGAGTTACCTAATTAGTGCTTCAGTGTTTCAGCTTCGTACAACGGTCTGCTTCTGCCCAACATCTAGAGTTGCTGATTGCTGCAAGGTTGGCTTTGTCTCCATGGGATGACGCTGCAGCAGAGTTAGTAACGTTTCACGCAACCTGTTTGCTACTGACAGCTTGTGCGCTTGTTGTTTTAAACAGGTTGTGCTCATCCATACGGATCCTGTTGTTTACTTTGCACACTGCCGTTCATCTAACCAACCAGCGCGCAGCGTCTTCCTTATGAGGTAATTTCAACTGCCTGTTTATACTATTTGCTTTAGGCCTATTATTTGATTTAGGCCTATTATTGGATTTGGGCCTCATCGATTTAGTGATTGAGGTCGTTGACTGATGCTGCTATGTGTTTTTGGGTTCAAATTCTAATATTTCGTTAAGACACAGTACTGACTTTGTCTTTGATAAGGTTATTTCGATTTTCTCAAAGTTGTTTACAACAAAACCAAAGCTTGTGTATAACGAAAAAAAAGCCTATAAGTTGGTTGTTTTTACCAGGTTACCGGAGCCTGTTCGTTGCCTTCAACATTGCTGCTGATATTGTTGCACTTTAACAACCCGCGTCCTCTTTGTTCTTAGGTAATTCCAAATATCTATTCATACTATTCAGTTTACATGTCATCCAATTAATTATTGAGCTCATTTACTGATGTTGTTATGTATTTTTATTTCTATTTTATAATTCCTTTATGACGCAGTAGTTCGAGTTCGCCTTTGAAAAAATAATTTTTTTTGCCTTTTCTTAAAACCCAAACAAGGCTTGTGTCAAAAAATGTCTAATCTTTACATTTGCATCGCTTGGTTCTTTCTCTCCTTTTCCCCTTTGGTCATCAGAGGGGGTTTACCTCTGTTTGTTTGCATACTATGTTCACCCTGCGTTTATCTTATCTTCCTGTGTTACAAGCTATAGCATTCTGTTGTGCTTTACCATACTTATCCACTATACATGAAATCCTAAATGATGGCTCCCATTTGTATGGTATTGAGATTGAATTGCCAAAAATGTTCTCTCAGCGTGACAAGCAAAGATTTTTCTTTTGAGGAAGTCTTAGTATGCAGTGTGATGAAGCCTATGAGGCAGCTGCTTTGCAGGCGCTTACAGAGCTACAAAGTATTTATGGGTTTGTTATTGTGGATTACAGTTTTCATGGTTTAGTTTTGTACAGGAAGCTAGGTCAGTGTCTTCTTCCTGTTGCAAATAGAGGTGTCCAGCTTGCAAACCTTGTTATTGCACATTCACAGCATTTGGGACTAGAGAGCTCAGATTTAATTTTTTGTGCACAGTCATTGATGCATGAGGTTAGCTCTATACCGAGTTGTCCCTCAGGTTGAGTGCACTAAACTTTTTCGTCGGAAATTCTGTTTCTCCCTTTTCTTTTTTGACTCAAATATATTCCTATTTTTTTACCATAACATTGTTTGCAGTCATGGTTTCGTCAGTTCTCTGTACAACTTTATTTCAGTTTACATTAGAGACCTCCAAAATAGGCTGAATTTTTTTTAACCAAAAAATATTTTAGTTCACTGGTTAGTCTTGAGAGGTGCAACTTTTCTTCGCATCATGGATGACTCGCTTTAAACAGTTATTGAAAACACATGTACGTATAATTATGATTCGTTCTTATTGACAATCACTCTGGTGACCACGGCTTTTACAAGTAATTTACGGTTGTTGCTTTGTTTGTTGTACATGTCGTTGTGGCACTAAATTTTATCTATTAGCTCTACCGTTGTCTGTGCTTCGTGCTGACAGACACACTGCCTAGTTAGTGCCCCATCGAGATACAGAATGGCTATACTCAGGCGCTTCGCCTCCTTTATATCCTGTTAACAATCTGTTTTACCGTTCTTTCCTCATCTTTGGTACTCTTGTAACAGAGAATGCGAGCCCCAGCGTAGAATCTAATGCTAATCCTGTTGCGTCTAGGAAAAAAAGGAAAATGTTATTGGACCAGCATCGTCTAGCTTGGAAAGGTAACCACTTCGGTCATGCACTGGTTAGATACATCCTTCATTTTTGTTCGCAACGTCTCAGCCAAACCATTCCGCTAACTTTGTCAGTAAAAATTGTGCCTTATTACTATGGGTACAATACAGGTGGTCCCTCTCAAACAAATATAGACCTTGAGTGTGGTCAGTTTGATGGAGCTTACGTTGAGGCTTTGAGAGGTACACCATATCTTTCCTTAGTTTCACCTTTCCTTGATTACACCTTCTAGATCTTTGTTTATATTCGACCAGACTTATTAATTAAGCGTTTTCTGTCCCACATTTGCAACTGCATTTTATCCATGCAGTATCTTATCACGGCCGGTCTTATTACGGTGCACCAGAATATGAGTGTCCACATTGCCATGTTGTGTTCTGGTACCGTGAAAATGTAGGCCATGAAGGACGCAGTCGGTCTGGAAGAATTATTTACAATAAATGTTGCAAAGGTGGTAAAGTTGTAATACCGCCTTTTCTGCCTCGGCCAGAGCCATTAGCATCTTTGGTGACATTTGATGGGGGGGCGCGATGCAACAAGTTCATGAAGAATATTAGGCATTACAATTGCCTCTTCGCATTTACTTCCATGGGAGCTAACATCGATCGTGCCGTAAATGATGGCCAAGGCCCACCTGTTTTTAAAATATGTGGCCAAATTCATCACCGTATAGGTTCCTTGATTCCACCAGATGGTGCTGCACCCAAGTTCATTCAGTTATATGTGTACGACACATCTAATGAGGTTCACAATAGAATTCAAGCTTTGCAGCGTGATGATAGATGGGATTCTGATTTAGATCTTTCCATAGTGTAATCGCTCATACAAATGATAGATGATCACAATCCTTTGGCTAAACAGTTCAGAATGGCACATGATAGACTGGCAGGTCATGATGATGATGATTTTGTGGTTCGAATTGTGGGCCCTAGAGATGGTGACCCACCTCAGTACAATCTACCAACCACTGATGAGTTGGCAATGCTCGTCATTGGTGACTTCTCTTGTGATACATTTGAGCATGACATCATCATAGAAACTAACTCTGGTGAATTAAAGCAAATATCATCCCTACATCCTGCTTTTATGGCACTTCAGTATCCCTTGTTGTTCCCGTTCGGTGAGCGTGGTTTTCAGACTGGCGTGCTCTATGAAGGTGTCACACCTAGGCAAACAAATGTCTATTCAAAGGTTACTACGCAAGATTATTTTTGCTACATGTTCCACTACAGAAGAAACCAACCAAATCCATACCTTTGTTGTGGTGCTCTTTCCAGCCAAGCTAAGGTTGATGCTCGAGCCTACGTAGATGAGAACAGATTATGGTACCTAATCAAGAATCAAAGTGATATTCGTATGGAAAGTATTCAGGGCATATGTGATGCCATTAGTAAGGGATGAAACGAAGGTAGTGAAATGGGAAAAATAACTGTTTTACCTACATCGCACACAGGCGGTAGGCGATACATGATTCAAAATTATCATGATGTCATTGCTATTTGTAGAGAATATGACCCTCCTGATTTCTTTGTCACCTTCACATGCAATCCAAAGTGGGCAGAGATTGTTGAAGGCATACTTGTACCTGCTCAAAAACCAAATGATAGGGCTGATGTTATTGTCAGAGTCTTCAATATGAAGTTAGAAGAGCTGTTAGATGATATAAAAAATGGTGACGCCTTTGGACCATGCAACGCAGGTATTGCTGGTAAATGCTACTAATATTTCTACAAATCTTTTCGGCGTATATCCTCATCGACATTTCATTTGTTAGATATTGTACAACATAATAGCTCCTCATCTCATTCATACTTCAATACTTCCAGACATCGTACCCCGTTTACATCTGCGATGCACTTTGTCATATTGACTTCATTTTACTTCACTGTGCTCCCTCCTTTCTCTATACTCCGTGCTGATTTTGTTCTGAAATTCACAGTGTTACATACCATTGAATTTCAAAAGCGTGGACTTCCGCACGCGCACATTATTCTATGGACTTCAACAGACATGTCACAGCCAACTCCTGCAATGATTGACTCATTCATCGCTGCTGAAATACCTGACCCAAGACATGATCCATTAGGTTATGCTCTGGTAGCTGAACATATGGTGCATGGACCATGTGGGAATGACAATCCAACTTGTCCTTGCATGAAAAATGGAAAATGTTCAAAACACTTCCCTAAACCATATCAAGAAGAAACATCTGTTGGCCCTGAAGGTTTTGCAGTATACAGGGAGCAGCATGATGACCTGTACATTGAAAAGGGAGGTTGTCGGATGGATAACAGATGGATCTTCCCACACAACAAACATCTCTTAAAAAAATACCAGGCACATATCAATGTAGAGTGGTGTAACAAAACAATTTTCGTCAAATACTTATTCAAGTATATAACCAAGGGTGCTGACTGCAGTAAAGTTTACCTAGAAAGAATTAAAAGAGCAGAGGCTGCTGGCGAATGTTTGGCTTTGATGTTCATAGGCACTACCCAGTTGTAGAGAGAAGGCCTGTTCACTTACCAAATGAAAATTTTGTTACTTTTAGTGCCAAAGCCAAAATGAACGCCCTTGCTTCCGAAGAATTCTTAAAGAAAACAATGCTTACGGAGTGGTTCACCTGTAATCAACTACAGATTGAGGCCACCAACCTCACGTATTCCCAGTTCCCTTCAAAATGGAGATGGGACCAACAGTCAAGAGCATGGGAAAAGAGACGACAACAAAGAGGGAAAATAGGTCGCATACACTATGTGCATCCTTCAGCTGGCGAAAGATGCTATCTTAGAATGCTTTTGTTGGTAGTTCAAGATGCAAATAGCTATGACCATCTCAAGTTTCACAATTCCATTCAACATCTTACATTCAAAGAAGCTTGTAGATCTCGTGGTCTTCTTGGTGATGATAAGGAATGGTACAATGCCTTTGATGAGGCTGCAGCCTGGGCCACATCGGCACAATTGCGCAAACTTTTTGTTACAATGATTCTGTTCTATGAGGTCGGGGATGAGAATGCTTTCTTTCACCAAGTATGGCGCTTACTGGCTGATGATATTCAGTACCAGTTTCGAGATATCATTGGTAATCCCAGTTACCAAATGCCTGACAATGATATTAGAGACTACCTCCTTGAAGAACTAGAGTCCATATTTGCACAGAGAGGTACCAGTATTAGTGACTTCAACCTGCCACAGAGAAGTCATACCTCCTCTTTCTCATTAAACAATCGGCTCATTGATGAAGAATTGTCATACAACGCCAATGAATCCATAGGTCATAGTGCACCAATTTCTTCCTTAAATACTGATCAACGTAATGCTTTTGACTCCATTGTTCAAAGAGTATTAAGTAATGAACTAGGATTCTTCTTTGTCTTTGGATATGGTGGTACTGGCAAAACCTACCTATGGAATTGCATCATCACACACCTGAGATCACAAAATAAGATAGTGCTTACTATTGCATCTTTCGGTGTAGCTATGTTGTTACTGCCAGGAGGCCACACAACTCACTCGAGATTTAAGATTCCATGTGACCTAGATGATACAACAGTCTGTGATATTAGACTAGGCACCATGCTTTCTGAGCTCATATAAGCCACTTCTTTGGTGATCTGGGATGAAGCTCTTATGACTCATAGAAGAGCCTATGAAGCTCTTGATAGGACATTTTGTGCACATAATCCCGAGGCGATTAATACTCCCTTTGGTGGAAAGGTGGTGGTCCTCGGCGGTGATCTCCGACAAATCCTTCCAGTTATTGAGGGAGGAATGTAAGGAACATGGTCCCCATGTCCCATATAGTTTGGATTTTGGTGTTTGATGATCAACATAACCAAATTGAACTAACGTATTTGCAAGTGTTTATTTTGTAGTCCAATAGGGTGCAATCATGCTTTGGACTTAGGTAACACCGCAAGAAAGACATTTGAAGCATATAGAAGATCTAAAAGATCAAGCATAGTTCAAGCATGAAGGATGGAACCTACTCGGAAGCAAGACCGCGAAGATACAAAGTCTTCCGGACGCTCGTCGCCTCACGTCCGGACTTTTGGAAATTAGCCCGGGCGAAAACACTGAAGAAAACAGCTCCGGACGATATGAATAGTGCGGGTCCAGACCATTACGGATGCGTCTGGACACCTAGGGTTTGGTCTGCGAATTTCAGCAGGTTCGGACGCTATGAACAGTGCGCGTCCGGATGTATGCAGAGGCGATCCAGAGAGGAGAATTGGCTCCAAACGCTGTCCAAAGTGTAGCGTCCGGACATACACAGAGGTTCCAGAGGCGCGCGAGGACTCCGGACGCTGTCCCGACTGTGGACTCCGGACCATAGACAGCGTCCGGACCCACTGTTAGCCGCTACGTGCAGAAGACCGTTGGAAGGTCCGGACGCACAGGCATTAGTTCGAACCCCCTTGCTGTCTGTGTCCGGAGCTACGTAGAGGAGCAGGATTAGGGTTCCAACAGCTCCATTTGGCTTGGGGCCTATATATATGACCTTTGGTCGGCCAAATGAGCAAGTGGAGACTTGAGGAAACATTCCAAGGTGTTGATACACAAATCTAGTGATCTCTATATACATAGAGCTTAGTGATACACTTGGTGATTAGCATTTGTGCTTTGCGAAGTGCATAGGCTAGTTAGACCATTGCTCTTGCGCTTGCTCTAGGTGTAAGCCTAGTGTTGAGTGAGGTTTGCATACCTCTTGATCAAAGGGTGCTTGCGCGCACCAAGTTTGTACTCGGTGGGGCTTGTAATCTTGCGCGATCACACCAACCGCGTTTATGGTGTGGCCGCCACCGGTGTACCGAAGGGAACAAGGCCCGCGGCATTTCGGCCGAAAACTTGATAGTGAAGACGGCGGAGAGCATCCGGGAGAGGCTTGCCGGAAGGCACATCGGAGACCCACTTGCGCGTGGGGAGAGCACGAGGCTATCCACGGAGTTACCCGACCGGGAGCTTGGCCCTTGCGCGGGATTCCTTGCGAGGGGCTCCAACGAGGACTAGGGGAAGCTTGCGCGCTTCTCGATACCTCGGTAAAAATACCGGCGTCGTCGATGGGAGTTTGCATCTCTACCTTGCTCTTTACCTTCCGCACTTACTTTGTTTACCTTGTGTTCTTTACCTTACCTAGCTTAGTGGATATGCTAGTTGGTAGGTTTGAAAACTAGGTTGCATAACTCTTTTTGCGGTAGAGATAGCAACACTTAGCAAAACCATAATTGCACTACTAGATAGTTTACCTTTTGCATAGGTTTTTGCTAAGGTTAGAAAAAGAGGTCATAGATTAGAGAGTAGTTTTTAAGTGACCTAATTCACCCCCCCCCCTCTTAGGTATCACGGTCCTTTCAAGGAAGTAGAGCACAGATTGTTAATTCTGCAATAATCAATTCTAGGCTTTGGTCACACGTTATCGTGCTAACTTTGTCTGAAAATATGCGGCTCTCTGCTTCAACATCGGAATCAGATTCCCACAGACAGCTTGCAGATTTTAGCAAGTGGATGCTAGATATCGGTGAAGATACTATCCAGTGCTATGCCAAGGAAGGTGAGGCAGAACCTTCATGGATCCAAATACCAGAAGATTTACTTCTGAGAACTGAGGGGGACAAAGTGTCCTGCATAGTTGATGTCATTTATTCAGATCTACACAGAAACTACTCCAGTGCAACCTATCTGAGTCAGAGAGCTATTTTAACTCTAACCAATGACTTCGCTGATGTTATCAACGAACGTGTTGTTGCCTTAGTACCAGAAACAGAAAAAGAATACCTCAGTTGTGACCAGAAACAGCTAACCTCCGTATCTCAACTTTTCGACGCCCTACAACGAGCCCGTGATAGCACGGGCCTTGCACTAATAGCTAACAAACTAAAACATTAGCTTTAGTTGGGCTCGTTCTGAGCCGGCCTCAGCCAGGCGAGCTAGCTAACCACCTTCGAGTTTCCAGCAAAAATGCACTCACTTTAGTCACGTTTTTTGGGTGAAGGCTCAAGGCTCTTTTCGCAATAAAGGACAACCGCAGGGTAAAAGCGGTAACAATGGACAAAAACTTGAAACAAAAAACTTGACATAAACTTTGGCAACCAGCCTCTCGTCGAAAATCTTAATTCCAAATCCGCCCCACCACACGCACGTTTCTCTTCTCCCCGACTAGTCTCAAAAAAAAAAAAAAATCCCCATCTCCTTCGCCACCGGCGAACCCTGCCTTCCCGTCCTTCCTCGATTCTTCCGCATCGTGGTAAGCGTTGAAGCTCTGTAAGATTTGCCCCGCCTTCGTTTCCTTCCTCTCCAGCGGCGCGAGCTCCCCTTCTAACTTTTTTTATTCCTTGGTCCTCACCTAGCTACATGGCGGAGTCGCGAGGAACAGCTTCCAAGAGCGCTGACAAGGATAGCACCTCCACGCGCCCGGCGCGCCTCCGCGTCATGCGCCCGGAAGTCAAGGAATTTCTGATGAGTCCTCGCCGCAGCCGCCCCAAGAAGCAGCCGCCTCCGCCTCCGCCGCCTCCTCCTCCTCCTCCCCCGCCGCCACGGAAGGAGAAGGAGAAGGCGACGGAGAGGAAGAAGAAGAAGAAGGAAAAAGAGAAGGCAGCGACGGAGGAAGAGAAATTCGAGCGCGCGCAATACAACTGCGCCTTCCAGGACGAGGACGAGGGGGGCCGCGACTTCGCGCCGCCGGAGCTGGTCTGGGGTAAGGTGCGGAGCCACCCCTGGTGGCCCGGACAGGTGTTCGACGCCGTTGATGCGTCCGAGATCGCGCTGCAGCACCGGAAGGCCGGCGCCCCGCTCGTCGCCTACTTCTGGGACAGGACCTTCGCTTGGAGCGACCCTTCCGCGCTGCTCCCCTTCCGCACCAACTTTACGCGACTATCCGCCCAGAACACTATGTCCAGCTTCGTCTCCGCCATCGACTCCGCGCTGCAGGAGGTTGGGCGACGCCTAGAGGCTGGCCTCTCTTGCGGTTGCTTCAGTTCCAGCATTGCCACCAAGCAGGAGGTTCAAAACTCTGGTGTCCGGCAAGGGGCATATGGTGCGGCGGTGGACTCTGTCTACACGAGGGATGCCTTCCATGGCAAAACATTTCTTGACTACATCTCAGCACTGGGAAAGAAACCACTAGCCGGTGCTGATCTTCTTGACCTCGCCACCGCCACAGCACAGCTGAGGGCGTTCAATCGCTCAAGGGGTTCAAGGGACCTCCCGGAGTTTGTGATGTTTGAGGGCATTGAGGAGATTACAGACATGACACACACAAGGGGAGAAAGGATGCACAAGAGGAGTGAGGATGATGTTCCGATCAAGGAGAAGAAATCAAGGCGTGCTGGGAGTTCACGTAGAAAAGGAGAGGCTTTACCAGAGGCTAGAAATGAAGATGCTATGGATGAAGACGACAATGGAGGGGTGGCAGATGATACAATGATTCAGGGTAAAAAATCAAAGCCCATGAAGAGTTCATCAAAGAAGAAAATGGACATTTCCAAACATTTAGACGGACTCATAACTGGTTCTGTTGCTGACAGCAGAACACTGGACAAGAAGACAGTAGATGATGTTTGGAGCGAGAGAAAATCTGGGCGCACGCTGAGATCCACGAGCAAGAAGGAAGATGCTTTAGAGGGTTTGAAAAGGTTGGCAAATGATGGAAGTGAGGAATTAACAGGAAAATGCAAAGATGCCCCCATTCTTAAAGAAAACAATCAGAGGCATGGAGCAGGCTCTGCATACAAGAAGGGTAGAATCACAGATGATGGGTATCATAGACTTGGAGATCGCAATGCCGAGGATCTCACTTCTCCTGGCAAGAGAAGATCGGGGCATAATGAAAACTCAATAAGCAAGCAAGTGTCCATCTCGGAGCATGGTAGGAAGAAGAAGAAACTTTCTGAACTCATGGCAGAGACAGGCATGCCTAATTCTGCGTCTGGTGGTAAGAGCAAAACTCGAGGGAAACGTCCGTTGCATGATTCAGCTGAGAAAACTGAGGATCACTCTAAGGATACATTGATGACTAGGAAAAGAAAGAAGCTTAACACATTGGGGGATTTGTCTTCACAGTCAGAGCCTCTCTCTCGTAAGAAGCCCACAAAGGTTGGAGAACTGATGAGCAAAGCAGCTGGGAGCAGCATGTTCCAGGCAGCACCTGCTGTCAAAACTAATAGTGCAGTGTCTCAGACGAAACCACGTAGGGCTAAGCATAGGAAAGTAAATGCTGCAGACAAATCTCCACGTCCTGTGAAGGTTGATCAGGGGAACAGCAAAGCCGTTAGTAAGGAGTCTCTATCTTGTGGAGAAATGCTATGGCAGCTCTCAGTAGCAGCATGTGGTCTTAAGCAGAGAGAGAAAATCGCTCCTACAAGTGTTAACTTCTTTACTGATTTTAGGAAGAACTCCATTTTTTCTAGTTCTGATGTCAATGAGGGGATGCCTGAGAAGGCAACCAACACTGAGTCCACTCCTTCAGAACAGCCCATTGCTGATCATATGCAGGATGATTATTGGGCCGACATTCTCATTAATGTGGAGGAGCCGCTATCTAGCCTCAAAAGGAAGAAAGGTGAGAGTAAGAAAAGAACAAACAAGAAGGCACCTCAGGTTAAGAAACCTCCTGTTAATTCATCGGCGACTGCAGGAAATGCAGACGAGCCAAGGAGTGAAGGCAACCAAGATACAGAAAATGGGGAACAACTTAGGAACAAAACCAAACTGTTTTCTGCAAATGGATCTCAACCGCATGCCGGAACTGGTGAAGAGATGGAAAATAGCTCTCTGTCTGGACTGGTGCTGCACTTCAGCAGGCCAAGTGCTGTTCCATCACGCAGTGACCTTATCAAGATCTTTAGCCAATACGGTCCTGTCAATGAAGCCAAGGCAGATGTCGCAAACAGTGCCAGCTCTGCTCAGGTGATCTTCAAGAGGCGCATGGATGCTGAGGCAGCGTTTGCGGGTGCTGGGAAGATCAGTGCCCTTGGACCTGCCCTTGTGAGCTTTCGTCTGATCGACTTCCCAGCTAGTGCTTCAGGAAATAAAGCCTCGTCCCATGTTGCATCAAAAAGCGAACATAGTGTTGCATGACCAGTGAGGTAAAAAACGGCTTTCCCCTCTCTTTCCAGTTGGGTTTGAGTTTGACAGCTACTGTATATTATCTTATGCACATTATGGTGTCCTCCTGTTTTTGTAGGGAAACCGGATGAGGGAGTTAGAGAAAAAGGTATACTCTACTGTATGTGCTAGCTAGGTTGTTGCAGGATTAAGAGCATTTATAGGAACAGCAATGGCATCTGTGTCTTCCAGTGTTGTGGAGGTGTCATATACTCTAGTGTCATTTATGCTGCAGATGAGTTGAGATGAGTTGCCGATAACCAATAGGTGTTGTAAAAGCATGTTTGTTTTAAGCTGAGTTTTTGTACTTAAAAAAGTTTACTCTGTTCTTAATAATAATCCAAGTACTGGATTTTGATGCGGTGCTATTATATTGGATCTATCCTATACTTCATGTAGTAGGATTATGTTTGTGCATGCTGAGCGAGCACCTGGTGTCTGGCAGTCTGTATACTGATGGTTCGTGTATTATTGGTCTAGGCTCGAGTGATTTCGATTCCACGATATTAATCAATGCATGCACATATTCAAAGCTTTATTTGATGTACCTTAATGCATCGAGACGGAGTAACAAGTATCTCTATATATAACAAATCTCTTTGATTGATGATGGACATATGCCTAGATAACAACAAATTCTATGGAAAAAAAATAATCAAAACAACTTATAATTTGGAACTGGGGAGTATTACAATATAATAAGTGAATCTTACAAAACTGAAAGTAGCTTTAATACTATAAAAAATACATTATAGCTGGTGGCTTGGATAGTTGGATGGGAGAGCAAAGTAAACTATAGAGGGCTAGAGGCAGCGCAAAGTGATTGTGGGGGGGGGGGGGGCTGTTGGCCTTGCTGGAATAGCAGGATCGATCGGAGGAGGAGCAACTTTGGTGCCGTGGCCGTGCTCGTGCGTGCCCATGCCCACACTACTAACAAGAAAGTTTGTTTGGAATTTGAGATGTTACTGGAGTTGGTGGTAGGGTGGTCGTAGTAGTCATATGTAGCTTTACATGCTGTGGCTTTATTCCAGCTTGCTTTTGTGGTTTGCATTACTTTGACTTAAGCTGTACTCTAAATCAATACATGCATATATACAGTGTTGAATGCGGGCATGGAGATGCATGTGAAATGTGAATGGGCATTAGACTCGGTTTCTAGTTTTTACAACTTATTTCTTTAATAAATACAGTGACACATCAACAAAAGTCAATAAATATAGAGTAATTAATAGCCATAAAAACTATGGTGAAGTCTGTATTGGAAATGCAGACTCATACAGCAAGCACAAAAGGATTGCAATCGGCTAAAGAAAAGAAAGAAAATGGTATTGTAAAGCGAACAGTAGATTTGCCTTTGTTGGCCGGTTGAGATCTACTACTAGTACTACTACTATAGAGCCCATGCACCAGTTGCTTTTCTTGCTTATTGGTACCCATGGTCCCATCAACATTCATTCCAATTGAACCAAACAGGCAGCAGTGCAGTGCTGCTGCTTTACAGTGAACGAGCGATCGACTTTACCTTCCTCTTTTCTCTCTGTCTCTGTGGTGCCTGTGCACCTGTCGCCGTGCTGCCAGTGACCAAATAATAATCAATCAGATTGTAAAAATAAAACAAGTAAAATCAATCCATCTTAAAGCTCCATGTCCACGCACGGTGACACTTTAGGGAGTTTGATTTTGGGGTCTGTCGTTTATTTCTTGCGTTGCGTTCCCACTGACGCCCGCGAATATGCGATGCCGACTGCCGCTCGCTTTATTTAGGAGCCTTCTTCCTCTTCCTTGCATCGAAATCGAAATCGAAATGACTTCTTGAGGCGGCTGCTTTCTTCTTTGTGCTTGCTACGGCCTCCGGCCTCCGCTATGGAGTAGTACTACACTATCTCTGACTTCGCCTCTAAGGAATTGGAAAGGATACGTACGATACGAACGAGCGAGCGAGAGTAGTACTCCCTCCCTCCAGAAAAAGAGTAAGGCAAATTTTTTTAACTTTAACTAGGTTTGTACAAAATATGTATAATATTTATATCTTTAAATAAGTTTATTATTAAAGTATATTTAAAGATCTATCTAATGATACTAATTACATATCATAAATATTAATATTTTGTTAAATATAATTGATCAAAGTTAAAATTTATTGACTTTTTGAAGCGAGAACGACTTTTTTTTGGGACTGAGGGAGTATGCAATTAATTATTGCAATTGAATTAGTAGCTTTATTAGCGTGAGAGAGAGAGAGAATTCAATTCATTCATCGGCACGGCACTGCAGACGAGAAGGAGACAGACAGAGCAGAGCGGAGACGCCGATGGCATCAAGCAGCCGGTGCCGCCGGTCTCTTCTTCTCAGCAATAATTCCTGCTACGGCTGCTGCGGCTGCTTCCTCTTCGTCGTCGTCACCGCCGCCGCTGGCTTCTTCACCGCCTCCGACGCTCAGGTGCCTGGTGAGTAGTAGTAGTAGTAGTAGTAGTACTAGAATCAGCTAGCTGATATTCAGACACTGCTGACAGTAAGTGATGAGTGACACTAGCTACTTGCCCACCACAAACATGAATGAAACAACAAGCAGGCTTCCTGAGCATCGACTGCGGCGGCTCCGCCAACTACACGGACGAGCTGGGCCTGCAGTGGACGGGCGACGCCGGGTCCGGGTTGGGGTTGGGGGGGCAGACGGCCACCATCTCCGTGCCCTCCGAGAAGCGCGCGCAGTACTCCACGCTGCGCTACTTCCCACCCTCTGCCTCGTCGTCCATAGGTGGTATCACCAACACCAATAGCAGCAGCAGCAGCAAGCACTGCTACACGTTAAGCGTCCGCACCCGCACCCGCTACCTCGTCCGCGCCACCTTCCTCTACGGCAACTTCGACAGCAGCAACGTGTTCCCGGAGTTCGACCTCTACCTGGGGGCCTCCTACTGGTCCACCATCGTCATCTACGACGACGCCAAGGTCGTCACCAGGGAGGCCGTCGTCCTCGCCGCCGACCCCGCCCTCAGCGTCTGCCTCTCCTCCTCCACGGGGACGACGGGGACGCCCTTCATCTCCACGCTGGAGCTCCGGCAGCTGAACGGCTCCCTCTACTACACCGACTACGAGGCCGACGCCTTCCTGTCCCTCTCCGCCAGGATCAACTTCGGCGCGCCCACCGCCGACCCCGTCAGGTACCCGGACGACCCCTACGACAGGATCTGGGAGTCCGACATGGTCAGGAGGGCCAACTACCTGGTGGACGTCGCCGCAGGCACCGTCAACGTCTCCACCGACAGGCCCGTCTCCGTCGCCTCCAGCGAGAGGCCCCCGCAGAAGGTGATGCAGACGGCGGTCGTCGGCTCCCTCGGCGAGCTCAGCTATCGCCTCGACCTCCCAGGCTTCCCGGGAAACGGATGGGCCTTCTCCTACTTCGCCGAGATCCAGGAGTTCGTGGTCCCGGAGACGCGAAAGTTCAAGCTCTACATCCCGGGACTGCTGGACGTGAGCAAGCCCACGGTGGACATCGGCGAGAACGCGCCGGGAAAGTACCGACTGTACGAGCCAGGATTCTTCAACATCTCGCTGCCCTTCGTCCTCTCCTTTGCTTTCAGGAAGACCAACGATTCATCCAAGGGACCTATTCTAAACGCCTTCGAGATATACAAGTACAACCCCATCCATCTCGGATCGCCAGATGGTATGAACTATTGTATTGCATTGCATTGTCAGTTCAGTTCAGTTTCAGTTCAACAGATTATATGCATGCAGCACCTGTGATGGCAAGCCTGGCGTTGCGCTACCCGTTGGCTGATTGGGCAATGGAAGGCGGTGATCCCTGCCTACCTTCACCATGGTCTTGGCTAAAATGCAATTCAGAAGCAGGGCAACCAAGAGTCGTTTCCATGTAATTATTACCAACTCAGCTAGCTAGCTTTCTTGTTCCTAATTAATCCTTCATCTCGATCTGAGTCACTGACAGTATACTATATAATCTGTATCAGAAATCTTTCAGGAATGAACTTGACAGGGAACATACCACCCGAAGTAGCGGCTTTGCCTTGCTTAGCAGAGATGTAAGCTATCAATTGCTTGGTTGCATATATACATGGTCCATCGACGTACTGCTTGTGATTATAGTATTAATCCGCAGGTATGGTTTCAATTAATTCCTTGCAGCGGACTTGCCAATAACATGTTGACGGGCCCAATTCCTGATCTCAGTGCCTCCTCCAACCTATCCATCATGTGAGTGAGGACACAGAGCTACTATACAGTAGTACAAATTTTGGGTTCGGTTAATGTATTTGCTTTTTAAATTTTTCTCATGACCTTTCCTCGTTATTAAAATTTTAATTAAAATTGCATGGAATGGATGCAGTCATTTCGAGAACAACCAACTGACCGGAAATGTTCCTTCATACTTTGGCAGCTTGCCAAAACTCAGCGAGCTGTAAGTGCTCCTTACCTTACCTTACCTGGTCAACAGGACATTATATATTGGAACCTAGTACCTGAAATGCACATACTTTGGAACGTACCTTAGTTTATTTGATAAACTCAATACAACAATGCAGGTACCTTCAAAACAACAAGCTGTCTGGATCCATTCCCAGGGCTCTGCTAAGTCGAAGCATTATTTTCAAGTGCACAGCTAGCATTATTCTCTCCCTGATCGATATGATATTTAATTTGTTTAATTTCTTCTTGATCGACCGACTAAATTTAGCTATCAGCTAATATGCATGTATGTTAATTTTCAGCTACTCTGGGAACATGTATCTTGGAATAGGGGGGAAGCAAGAGAAGAAGCATGTAATCATCATTATATCTGCTCTGCTTGGAGCATCCTGCTTGTTACTTGCAGCCGCACTATGCTGCTACATGCTGATACGCAAAGCCATGAAGAACAAGGACAATTCATCCACAGCACAAGGTTTTCTGCTGTTTTCTTTATGATTGATAGATACTCCTACAGTAGGATCGAACTTGCATTATATTCATGCATGCTCTGGTGTTGGTTAAAAACTAACTCAACTCAACTCATCAGGAGGTCCACGTGACGACGATGTCGGTGCAGAGAAGTCTGCAGAGCAGAAGAAGAAGTTGCAGAATTATCCAAGCACTCAGTCGATCGCCACGGAGACGGCTCATCCCTACAGACTGTCTGAGCTCGAGGCGGCGACCAACAAGTTTGCGAGCAGGATCGGTTCAGGGGGTTTCGGGATAGTGTACTACGGGAAGCTGAGTGATGGAAAGGAGATTGCTGTGAAGGTGCCTAGCAACGATTCGTACCAGGGGAAGAAGCAGTTCTCAAATGAGGTAGCTTTGCTCTCGAGGATACACCACAGGAACCTAGTGGCGTTTCTAGGCTATTGCCATGAGGATGGGAGAAACATTCTGGTGTACGAGTTCATGCACAATGGAACACTAAAAGAGCAGCTGCATGGTATGGTGTCGTAACTATATATATCTCGATCGATCTCCTCCATCGTCTGCTCTGCTAAATCACATCAATAATACAGTAGTACCTTTTATGTATGTATGTTTTTGCAGGGCGCGACAAGCACATTGGTTGGATAAAGCGGCTTGAGATTGCCGAGGATGCCGCGAAAGGTCAGCTAGCTAGCTTCTACTTGTCCATCTGTTCCAAGCTAGCTACTCCACACTGAATTAACTGAGAATTTGGAGAATTGAGATGAGGCAATGCAAGCACAAGGAAATAAAAGTTGTATTAATATGTGGGCACTGCTGGGCATGCATGCAGGGATCGAGTATCTCCACACTGGATGCACGCCGTCGATCATCCACAGAGACATCAAGACGAGCAACATCCTTCTGGACAAGCATATGAGAGCCAAGGTGTCCGACTTTGGGCTCTCCAAGTTGCTGGCAGCGGAGGGGACCAAGGAGTCGCACGCGTCCACCAACGTCAGAGGGACACTGGGCTACCTGGACCCGCAGTGAGTAGAAATCAATCTCTGAATCAATCCCTGAGTGATGAGCCTGAATGTTTCATTTCATTTCATTTCATTCCCTGATGTTCCAGTTCAGGATGTACATACAGTACATGCTGTGTCTGAAATCCCATCTCTGAATCTGAATCTGAATCTGAATCATCAGGTACTACATCTCTCAGCAGCTGACGGAGAAGAGCGACATGTACAGCTTCGGCATCATCCTGCTGGAGCTCATCTCCGGCCGCCCTCCCATCTCCACCATCGCCTTTGGGGACCACTTCCGCAACATCGGGCCGTGGGCCAGGTTCTACTACGAGAGCGGCGACATCGACGCCATCATCGACCCCTCCATCTCCATCTCCTCGTACCTGGACGTGCAGTCCGTCTGGAAGATCGCCGAGGCAGCGGTGCGGTGCATCGACGTGGAGCCCCAGAAGCGGCCCTGCATGCCTGAGGTGATCAAGGAGATCCAGGACGCCATGGCGCTGGAGCGGGCGGCGGAGACGACGACCAATAGCAACGACAGGGCGGGCGGCTGCCCCTTCTCCCCCGCGGCCGCGAGCGTGAGGTCCGGAGGGACCATGAGGTCGCACGACATGGTCATGGACAACCTGCTGCTCATGGACGACGACGACGACGACGATGACTCCACCTCCTTCTCCGGCTCCGCCGTTAGCAAGCTCAAATACCCGGAGCTGCGATAGTCAGCTAGCTTAGGTCGTGACGTCCTTCCTATCCTATACTACTAGGTAGTCAGAGCGAGCATTTGGCTTGACTTGAGAGCGGCAAAGGCGATCACAATTTGGATCCAAGATATGCCATCGGGCTGACCCGTGAACATGCATACAAGCTTAATTTTTACGGGGTGTAGCGGAACTCACAAACAGTAAGCTTATAAGTGAGTAAGCTTATAAGTGAGTAAGCTTATAAGTGAGTTCGTGGGTTAGCTCGCTTCCATACCTATCTAGATCTAATGATTAGTCTATGCTATTATATATATAAATTAGAAAGTCTAAAGGTGAGATAAATTGGAGCTAATAAATGCTGTTGAGTCTATTAGTCCTTTATTACTTCATAATTAACCTATATATGTTTAATCTAATTTTATAAGATGGACTATTCTTTAATCCTAGGATTCAGACATGCCCTAATTTTATTTGTACTTGTAAAATGTATTACTCCTCCAAAAAAAAAAGAACACACGGGGTCGGAGGACTTTTTTTTTGTAGGATAGGACTTGGAGCATAATATCAGTATAATAATCTCATCAATCTGAATCGGAATCTGATGACCAATCAATTCTCAAACTCCTTCTAAGCAATTATGTGGAGGGGCCGCGGCCCAAAAGCAAAGAAGAAAAAAAAAGGGAGTGGGCAAGAACTGGGCCGGGCCGCTTCCAACCGTAGTGCCAGCCAAGCCGAATGGTGAGCGGGGGGCATTCTGGTCCATTCACACAGGGGCTGAAGCGCGGAGTGGGGCCCGAGGCGGCGTTAGGGTTCCATCGACAACGCCGTCACTGGCATTATCCATCCTTTGGGTGGTTTCGCACTCGTGACTCGCTCATCACCCGCCCGCCGCTAACTCTCCCTCCTAGTCTCGTCTCCTCTCGAGCTGCCTAAAACCCTTGCTCTCCCCGCCCGCCCATTTCCCTTTCCCCTTCGCGCCGCTGCTTCTCCAGCGGATCGGATCGGATTGGCGATCCATCGCCGGCGGATCGCACCGCCTAGAAGGTTTTGTTGCGGGATCGGATCGGATTAGCGATCGATCGAACAATCTGTCGCGGCCTGCTGCTTTGCTCTGTTCATGGACACGGAGATGGAGGTCGAAGTGGGCACGGAGATGGAGACGGATCCCAATCCCAATCCCAATCCTAATACTTCCCCCTCAGCCGCCGACGAGGCCACCCCCACCGCTACCGCCTCAGGCGAGACCAAGGCCTGCGCCGACTGCTACACCACCAAGACGCCGCTCTGGCGCGGAGGACCCGAGGGACCCAAGGTCTGTTTTTTTTCATCCATCATCATCAGTCATAGCATTTCCTTCCGGCCGGTTTCGTTTTGCTCTATTTATTTATTTATTTTTTATAATCCTGGGCTAATCTGTTTGTTTGCTCCTTGCTGCTGCTTCAGTCGCTCTGCAACGCCTGCGGCATCCGCTACCGCAAGAGGAGGAGGCAGGCGCTCGGTCTCGATGACTCACAGCAAGATCAGCAGCAGCAGCCAAAGAAGAAGGCCGCCGCCGGCGCCGATCCGCATCAGCAGGATCAGCATCATCACCTGAGAAAAAAGACAGCTGCGGCCGCCGATGCACAGCAGGATCAGCAGCATCAGCTGAGAAAGAAGGCCACCGATCCACAGCAGGATAGAAAGAAGGCCGCCGCCACCGCCAGCAGCACCAACAAGAAAGACAAAGACAAGGAGAAGAAGGATCAGCAAGTCACCGTGGAGCTCCGCGTGGTGGGGTTCGGTAAGGAGGTGATGCTCAAGCAGCGCCGCCAGATGCGCCGCAAGAAGTGCATGAGCGAGGAGGAGAGGGCCGCCGTCCTCCTTATGGCGCTCTCGTCGGGAGTCATCTACGCCTCATGAGGAGGGAGGCAATGATGATCCTTTCCTGATTTTCCAAATATATATCCGCCTTCTCTGCTGCTAAGCCTATAGCAGAGTAAAGTAGTAGCCTTCATTTCCATTTCCCATCCTTATCTTGCTCTTGCTCTTCCTCCTAGTAGGTAGGTCTAGACTCTCCTCAATCATCAATCTCTCTCTTACTGTAGGTTTTTTTTCCGGCAAGTTAGTAGTAACAGTAGCCTAAAGCTGAACAAGACTCATCTCCTGCTAATAATGCTTTCTATCTATCTTGTGATAATGTACTTGCTCAGCTGTAATGTAGTATAATCTAATGTAATGCAGTTTTATGCAATGCAATGTTTACCTGAGTGCTTGCTTGCTGGTGTTCTAGCTCCTAGCTAGGAGCATCATATCAACTTGTAATTAATCTCCAGATGCAGCAACGGACAGACAATGAGGCCGCCATTTTGTGCAGGCGGTGGTTACCGTTGCATGGCTGTTCTGCTTCTGATGGTGACCTTGCACCGATTTGGCAACTGCAGTAACGCAGCATCGTATCATATCCTTCGCCTTCCGATGACGGAATTCCACTGAACTCTGCTTGTGCTTTCCTCTTATGGAAGCAAGCTGCCTGCAACTGCAACTGCAAGTTTTCAAAGTTGGTGATTTCTTGTTGCTGTGCCTGTGCTTGCCTAGACAGGAGCCCTACCACTACCAGGACGCCTCAAATAGCTGTGCTTCTGATTCTCCAGTATGCACACTTCGACACGACACTTGACACAGAATACCATTTCTTCTGCTGCTGGCGCTGGCAAAGACAACTAACCCTGGACTAGACCATTCAAAGTTCCAACAAGTCAGGATGGGGCGTGCTCCCTCCATACTTTAAAAATTTATCGTTTTAAAAAATAGCATGGATCCGCTTATTTTTTGAATTTTTTTTATTAAAATATAATATATGTATATTTTTAATAAAAATATTTTTCAAGATAAATATATTGATATCATTTTTACATTTTCAAATCCACAACTTAAAAGTTATTTATGGTTTATATTACCAATGTTTGACTAAAATCTTGTCTAAACGACTAGTTTTTTTTAGTATGGAGGGAATATGCGGCCGGTTTGGTACAGCTTATCTGGGAAACGCTTCTCAGATAAGCTGTACAAATAGAGTAAAAATAGCGGTTAAAATAAGTTGGTATGATCCAGCTTCTGCTTTTTAGTATAAATGAGAGTTGTGGGAATAAGCGTGGCCAGAATAAGCTACTGAAAAGCATAGTGTTTGGCTATTGACTTCAGCTTATTTTGGCCATAAGCAGCTTATAAGTTGTACCAAACAGACCCATTGGTAAATGATGAGTACACAGACATTGTATTCTTTCTGGCATTTTCTACCTCAACCATCTTCCAGTTTATGTAATATTAATTAGTACCTCGCATAACAGGCATAGTGTTTTTGATGGGTTAGATATTAAGCTAAGATTCTAGAAGATGGCTTTTACCAGACCTTGTACCTTTGCAGGAAAAGTTTGCTCAGGAAGCCGGATTCCAGAGGGTGGAATATGAGAACCTCGTGGACAGCGACGAAGCCAGCGGGGGGCAATCTGTGCTCCAGCCCTCCCTACCGGCCATGGATATACTTAAGCCCCCCCTACCCTACCCCAACCCCCACGCCATGGAGGAGGAAGAAAAAGGGAAGGAGGGGCTGGAGGAAGAAGATAATGAATTAGCCTCCCTTGAGATTATCCTGGCTTCGTCGTTGCTCGTGGGTGGTGTAGTTGCCATTCATTCTGGACTGAAACTGTGTAGAGTAGTAATGAGCTGAATAAGGATGGGTGTTTCATCACCACCTCCTAAAATTAGTGTAAGCTGAATCATGTGACGTCCAGCGTGCATTTGATTTCGCGTATGGTGGTTCTTCAAAATGTAACAAATGATAGCTAGATGCCATCTACTTCGTTCTCTAAATAAATTCTATAAACAAAGTCTTGTTTAGCATAGTTCTCTCAATGATTTTACGAGCTGTTAATGGTTTTTTTTTTTTGCTAAACAGAGTTGTTTATAGGATTAGCTAGATGCTGTCTACGGACTAGATGGTTGTGGCTCGTCAGCTTCCACTCAAAGTCGTGCCACAAGTACTTGCATTCTTCAAGGTGTCCACCTTCATCTAGATTGGGGATGGGTGCAGCACATTGTTCTGGGAAGATATGTGGTGTAATGGGGAAACTGCCACTGAGATTGCGCCATATATCTACAACCTAGTACCTACAAGGATATGGCGAAGGCTATTAGTACGTCAGGGCCTGCACGGGAGAACGTGGTCATACAACCTCAACGCTGGACTATCCATTGACACCATCATCGACTACTTATCACTATGGCATGCAGTGGACAATATAGCGCTCATAGAACAGCTAGACATCCGCCAAATCAGCCTACCAGATGCTCCACATGAGATCAATCAAGTTCCGGGGACACAGCCTAATATGGAAGACTTGGGCGCCACTACACATCACGATCTTCCTCTGACTCCCTTTCAAACGTCGACACTGGATGGGCGATAGGCGAAGAAGACATGGTCTGGATGCTCAGAAGCAATACTATTTGTGTGATCAAGGGATTTAATCAATCGACCACATCCTTGTAGGGTGGTTTGGTTTCTCGCCCTCAGGGTCTTTGGTCGTCATTTACCACCGTGAAATGATCAAGATGCTCAAGAGGGGAGTGAATTGGACTTGTTTTAAATTTCTAAGACAAAATGTAAAACCTATCAAAGTGTCAATCACCCCCTAGTGTCTACCGGTTGTGTGTCCTATCTAGAAAGCGGTAGCAAGGCATAGAATTGAAAAACACCCTACACAATTCTAGTTCAAGGACAAGAAGGAATGCAGAAAGTAAATGCGGAAATGTAAAGAGTTAGAGATAGAGAAGGTTTGACACGCGATGTTTTCCCGAGGTATCGAGGAGTCGACACTCCCCTAGTCCTCGTTGGAGCACCTCGCAAGGTATAGCTCCCACTCGATCCGCGCAAGGACCGAATGCTCTCTACGGGCTGATTCTTCGCCGCTCCGGCTCGATGAATCGCCCACAACTGATCACACGAAGTTGGAGAAGGGCCGCCAACAATCTTCTGGCGATCACCTTCCTCCGATCACTACCAAACCGTCTAGGTGCTATCGAACACCAAGAATAACAAGCACAAGACCTTCACTTGACCCACTTAAGGCTAGGAAGGTGGATGGATGCACACTTGTCACTCCTAATCACCCTAGGGAGGAAGAACAAGCTTAGGATTCTCAAATCTCTTCCTCACTAGGCCCTTGGCTCTCCAAGAACTCTCACAAGCTTCCTTCAGCTGAAACAATGACCAAGAGAGCTAACTTGGACGATATGAACAACTATATATATCCCCACCTCTCCAACTAGCCGTTTTGAGCTTTTTCTCTTTTCTGTGTACTGTCGGACCAGTCCGAGGTCAAGTCCGTCGGACCATTCCCCCTGGTTCGGAGCACACAAAACCCCTTGAAACTACACTGTACCAGGGACCTCTGGACCACTTCCATTGGTCTGGAGCTGGGCGTCGGACCAAGTCCGACGCACTAGCCTGGAGCACGGGTACTTACTACATAGTAACTGAGCTGCTCTGACTTGCGTTAGACTAGCTGTCGGTCTAGCCGTCGGACTAGTCCGGAGCTCTTTCAAGGGCACGCTCCCAACTCACTGGCCACCGGACCAATCACCATTGGTCCAGAGTCTCTTCCTCAGCATTCTGCCTAAGGCAGGCCGTCGGACCTCTTCCAATGGTCTGACGCCTCCTATGCCAACTCGTCCGGAGCCTCTTTCACCCCTTCTTCACCTTTTTTCACTAACCGTTTGTTTGGTTTGGGGATGGTGTGGGATGGGTTGGACCCAACCCAGTTTGGTGGGTTGGGTTGAACCCATCTCTTGTTTGGTTTGAAGAATGGGTCCATTCCAGTTATTTGTTTGGTTGAGGGGATATCTGAAAGTTGGGTTGAGTCAGTGACATGTGGGCCCCGCTTGTCAGCGACTATTCCTTTCTTCTTCCTCCTCCCAGCCGAGAGCGGGTCGGATACTCACGCGAGGCGCGACAGAGGGACGCCTCGAGGGACGCCCGCCCTGCCCCGGCAGCTCCCGCCCCGGCGGCCAGGCCCCGCCCCGGCGGCCAGCGCCTCCCGCCCTGAAGGCCGGGCCCTTTCCCAGCGCGGCGAGCCCCTCCCGCCCCGGCCGTCGTGCCTGCCCCGACGAGCGCACGCGAAGAGCGCCCCTGACCCGGCGGCCGAGCTCTGCCCCAGCGAGCGAGCACCCCGACGGTCGCGCCCTTCCCCACCGCGGCGAGCCACCCCTCCCGCCCCTGGTCGTGCCCTGCCCCAGCGAGCACCCGACGGCCATGACATGCCCCAGCGCAGCAAGCGCCCTGCCCCGGCGCAGCGAGCGCTCCTCGCCTCGATGGTCGTGCCGCCTCGGCCCGACGTGCGTGCCCGGCCACTGCGAGCCTCGGTTCCACTTCGACCCGCACGGTCCGCTCGTTTTCGTGGTATCCAAGGAACCCGCATCTTGACAGCATATTCTCTACTGGGTTGAACCCGGGTTCGTGATTATCCAAACCAAACAGGAGATCAACTGGGTTGAACCCAGGATATCCCAGTTCAACCCACTATCCAAACACACCCTAAGTCTCTTGAAGGGATTTTGCTCCTACCATCTCAAGGGCTATTTGTAGGGTCTCTAGGACAGGTTGTGACAAATGTGCATACACCAACATTCCTAAACTCTTTTAGGTCAAGCTACTAACCTCATACCCCCCTTAATAGTACGGTCCAAGGAAAAACAAAGTCCTAGCCTATACTTAGTGCCCTTCTCACACCTTGTGGCACTAAGAACTAGCCTAGTCTTCACCTTGTAGCTCCATCCTTTGAAAAGCGAAAACGAATTCCATCTTGGGGGCATGAATACCATTAAGCTCATTCATCTAGCATCACCTATGACTTAACTTAAACACTTTTGCCTCTGCAAAACACACGTTAGTCATAGTGACCTAGCATTGTCGTTAATCGTCTAAACACATGGGCCATGATTCTTCATACTGGCGACGAACTCCACGTTGCGCTGGTGGAGGCACCTCAAAGCGCTCTTCAGCAGCAACAAACAGGCTAGTCTCGATTCACTCTTCGCTTTAGTCTCCTGGTTCATATGAAAAGAGCGCAACGCAAGATGTTTCAGGGGTGACAACATCCAAATCGAAGATCCTTCAGCTCATTCAGTATGATACGGATACTTGGATGGAGGCCGGCGCGAAGGGATTGATGGCTCTAACTAGAGTTAATTAACCGGTAGTTATCTTCTTGGATGTAATTGTTCAAAATATAGCCTCGGCAAACACTAACGCTCCTCTTGTAATTACTTCTATCCTTCTAATACAAAGATGAGAAAAAAGGACTCAGAATCCGTTGCTAGCCACATTATTATAGTATAATAATCTCTTTGTTCTAAATTATAGTTTATTTTGGCTTTTAAGTCTAAAGTTAATTTGAACTTGTATATGTCAATGTATTTTTTTTCTAAAAGGATAATGTCAAATTTAAAATATGATCGACTGAGTCTGTTGGGCATAATTCATAACTTTATAAGTTATTGTGAGCTGTTTTTTTAATAATTATTTTTAAAATAGTTTTATGGGTGAAGCTATTTTTTATCTCCTCTCACGAAAAGATGAGTTAAAATGAAGCTGGAAAAATGAGTTTATCCTAAATTCACCTCATATTATAGTTATTTTATTTATTGTTCCATCATGTAAAGTTGTTTTATCAATCACCTGTTTCAAATTAGCTTAAATGGTAAAGCTGAGTTGTGTCAAGCAGTACCTTAGAACAGAACTAAAGTAAACATTAATTTGGTACGGAAAAAGTATTTGCTAACTGGTGTTTGGATAAAGTGAAGTTTAGGGGGTGTCACATTAGATATTTAGATATTAATTAGAAGGACTACAATATGACATAATCATAAAGCTAATTACAGAAGTCATGATTAATTCACAAAACAAGTGTATTAAACATAATTAATCTATCGTTAGCACATATTTACTGTAGCATCATATCGTTAAATTATAGACTAATTAGGTTTAATATATTTGTCTCTTAGATTAGTCTCAATCTGTACAATTAGTTTTGTAATTAGACTATGTTTAATACTTCAAATTAATAACAAACATCCAATGTGACAGGATTTAGCGGTGGAAATCAAACAGTTATTGTCCAAGCAAATAGACCAAAATCTGCACACAACTGAATTAAGGAAACATCCCAGCTCCATTGACTCGAACTTAGAGGGAAAACAAAAAAAAAAAGGGAACAGCTCGATTGTCTCGTACTCGGGAAATTACATTTCTTAGCATACCAAAGCTGTATCAGTGTATCTAACAGCACAAGTCACAAGAGCATGGCTTGCTACCTTGGCAACTTGGCAAGAAACTTCATATCCACTGGCTGCTTGGGGAGCACCGGCGTGACACGGGCCAGCAGAGACGTCTTCTTGGGCTTGGCCGGGAAGAGGAACGACTGCAATGGCACCTTTGACTTGTTGGACGGCACGCGCCCCATGGTGCTGCCACTGCCACCATGGGCAGGCGAGCTGGAGTCGTCGTCCTCGGCTCCGGCCCCCGCTGGCTGCGGCGGCAGGCTGACGCTCCTGTGCAGCTTGGCCAGCGCCTGCTCCACCTCCGCATGGAGACCCTTGATGTGGTCCAGCCCCGCCTGCAGCTCGTCTGACACCCTGTTGTTCTCCTGCTGCATGTTGAGGACCTCCCCCTGGAACTTGGCAGCCTGGTACGACGTGAACTCCGCCTCCGCCTCCGTCTCTGCCGGCTCCGTGTCCAGCGCCGCCGTGATCTCCTCCTGTATGTCGCACAGCGACGTGAACCTGCACTGCAGCCCCCCCCGCAGCATCGCGTTCTGCTCCGACCACACCTGCAGCTCCGTCTTGAAGGCCCTCAGCTGCTTCTCCGTTGCCCCGTCCTGCAGCTTGCCGTCTTCGTTGTTTATCAGCTGCAGCTTCCTCTGCAGGCCGTCGTGCTTGTTCTGGAACTCCTGCACCCGCTGCAACGACGAGCTGAATTTCATCCAGAACTCGAGGTTCTCGTCCAAGAGCGTGTCGATGTCCCTCCTGAACTTCTCTTCAAGAGGTGAGGCATTCTCTGCCTCGGCGATAGCCGGCAGCCTCAGGTCATCCAGGCTAATGCCCCCTTGATCGTCACTGCTGCTTATTGGCTTGCCGCTCCCTGCTGCTGGTTCACCACCACCTTCTTGGATGGCCGAGCCCATCCTTATCAACCTTGAAATGGACGAAACGCTTGGTCTCCTCTGATGGATAGATGAATAGCTTGGGGTCCTCCTGTGACCCGGCGGGAGAAGCTACTAGAGCTTCTCTTGCATGAAGAACCCTCACTGCCTCCATCCCCTGCAGAGCTTGTGATTTCTTCACGGAGTGTCCGGATTTCATTCAGGCAATCCTGATTCTTTTTCTCCATTTCTGCAAGCTTCCTCTTTGCGTCCTTGTAGTCCTCAAGGAGTGAGGTGTACTCACCTAAGAGGACCTTCTCCTTATCGTCTAGACTATCTGTGAGCCTCTCCTGCAGCTTCATGATGTCAGTACCAAGGTTATCAGCACAAGACGATAAACCTTCCTGCTTGCTCATCTCTTCCTGTTCATCGCAACCTCCAAGGTCATCTGAAGAAATGTGACGAAGCCGTACCAATGAACCCCTCTCACGTGAAATTTTGTCCTGACCAACGTCTAATTGTTGCTCACGGCATTTAGTGCTACCACTACCTGATGATTCATCATTGGCTACCACGAGTGCATCATTATTAGGATCATCCTCCAGCTTGTTGCCAACACCAGACGCTGCTGCATGGGGTTCAGCAATTTGAACCCCCCCTGCCTTCTCCATGTCACACCACTCATTTGATGATGGCTCCTCTATAGACTCAGCTTGTGGTGGTCCTTCATGGGACGTGTGTGCAGCAGATGCAGAATCCTCGCAAACTGGCGATAGCAACAACTCTGATATATCATGGAATCTTCTTATTGCTTCTACGAAGTTGGAACGGATTGTGCTTTCATCTTTGTGGAAGGAGTTTTCGAGGGCCTGAGCTCTGACAAGCTCCTCTTCTGCTTGCCTAAGCTTCTCGATCAGTTCACTTGATCCACTGGCCAGCTCAGTATTCTCGTCCTCCAGGCTTTGCAGGGAATTCTCCAGCTCATTGTTTTCCTGACAAAGTCGATCAATCTGGGAGGTTTGTGATGAAACCATGAGGTCCAAGTCAACAACTTTGTTGACAATTTCATCAATCCTCTCTGTAACTTCTGCCATGGAGATGTTGCAGTCCCTCTCAAAGTGTTCCTTGATCTTGTCAATTATAGTCTCCATGTCTATTCCACCTTGTTTGACATGGCACACATTCTCCATTTCCGCGCCATGGTTCTTTCGAGTGTTTTTCTCAGGAAAATCCAGAGAATCAGGTAGAGATTTGCCATGTTTGTTCATTATAGACTCGAGCTTCTCTCTGAAAACCTTGACTCTTTCCGATTCCCCACTGCTTGCCCTGCAGATGCCTTCCGCTGTTCTTGCAGTCTGACAATAGTGTCTTCACAGGACTTGAGGGCAGTTGCTGTCATCAAGGCTCTGGCTTCATCATCTTGAATCACCACGCTTTCATCAAACTTATCTTGAAAGTGACAAACTTGTTCCTGCATGTCATTGATTTCCTTCTCAAGATCCCAGTACTTTGCAATGCCGCTCTCATAGGAGCTTTTGATAAATTCTTTCTCAGTCTGCATGGCCAATATAGCTTTCTGTAGCCTGCTGATCTCTTCACGCGCATTCTCCTTATTGATTGGAGCTGAGGTACTATTCTTTGCTCCTCCAATCATCGACCCAGGATGCTCTCCTCCTTTCTTCTTCTTCATCAATCCATCAACAGTTGACTTGTGGATTTTGCGTGGATCAACTGGGGTGAATGCCTTTGGGATGTTATCATCCTCCTCTTCCAGCATTGCATACTGGACCTGGTCAGGAAAGGCTGTGGCAATGGTGTGATTTGCTTTGTGGAGCTCCCCTGACATGATATCATAGCGGTCAGCCAGAGCCCTGTATGCCCGATATACTTCTTCCACCTGAGTGATCACCTCAGGTCGCCTCTTGTAGTACATCTCTGCTCTCTTTGAGAAGGAATCGGCCTCCTCCCCAAGGAGCAAGAGCATGCACTTGACCCTGTGTTCCATATCTGCACCAAGACTAGTTGTTAATTAAGTGCATAAATATACATGTTATTTGAACAGAGATTTTAATTACAAGTGATCTAATTTTCATCATCAAGTGCTGATAGATTTAGAATATCCATATCAGGCTCTGGGGCAAAGCAGGAGAATTAATTGCAACAACTGGAGGTCAGCTGCTGCTCATCCTCTATTCTAACCACAGGGACAGGCAAGAAATGAAGGGCATTTTGAAGAGTATCTCCAAGACTGCCCAAAACACGCTCCCAATCCAGGAATTTTCAGCAAGATTGAAAAAAGTCCACCTCCAATAACTCATCATCCCCCAGTCACAGTCAGTCTCTTGGGGCGCGTATCCTGATCGCGACTGGTTCCCTGCGCCTTGTCCTCTTTCCCCGGGCGTGGAAGCAGATGGACCTCCAGACGGCCTGCATGCTGATGGACGCGGCGATGGTGTAGCCCATGACGATGGCGGGCCCCGCGGCCCAGGGGAGCGAGAGCACGGAGGTGATGATGTGCGCGCTCGCCGTGAGGATCGTGGCCGTGCGGCGCGGGGGGGACGTCGCCGTCGTCTGAGGCTGGGCGAGGCTGGGAGGCTTGACTGGCGCAAGCAGGAGTCGTCTGCTGGGCGCTGGATGGCTGCGGCCACGGCGACGGAGATTCGCCCTCGCGCGCGATCTCCCGCGAAAGATGCCCGGCGTCGCGAAGAATCCAAATTTTTATATATATTTATTTGTTACTCTTGGATTGGAGATGCTCTAAATAGGGGGCATCAGCATCATGGACAGTTGCATTACTAATTTGGATTCTGAAATGATAATGTCCATACTCCAAAAGCAAGAATCACACAGATAGGAAACACATACAGTTCATGAATCAATGTTGAAGAATCCACAAGATTGATCAAATTCCTTGACATGAAAAGTGAAACAAAATTTGATTACCTTGGAGGTGGTTGTCGAGCCATTTTGACTGTTTGGTACGGATGTGGCTTGCCCACCACCATGAATATGCATTACTCGCTGCCCGCTGCAGCATCCTGTCAGTTCCTCCTCCTTCACCTTGTCCAAGATCCAATCTAGCGGCATTAATCTTTTCTTGACATGACAATTACCATGCGAGAGAAGAGAGGCTGGAGACAAAGAGAGCAAGAAAGGAGGAGGGGGGGGGGGGGGGGGGGGGGGGGGGGGGGGGGGGAGGGTCATCGTGAGGCTGACGATGCCAAGTACTTTCATTGCAGATACACAGCAGTGGCTAAAAATAGCAAAGATGGTGAGAGGTTAAAGGAAAGGAGAACACAACGTACACAGCAGCAGAAACAAGCAAACTCATACTGTAAGTAGTACCGCTGTATATCTCTTTGTAGATAATAAGAGCGTTATGATGAAATTCTTAAAGCCTCACAATACGACGCAGCCCACGCACGAGCACTGTGCAAAACACGGAGCTCGCCAACAAGTATATCTTTAGCCATGTCCTTTCGAAAAGGATGCACACTCCTAGATGCAGGGTCATTAGCAATTTCAAGGTGCTGCAAAAGAAGAGGAAAAGGAAATCATGAGCAGATTAAAATAAAATTGACTCTGCCTCCAAACCCCACATGGTTAGCTAGAGTATGCATGGCATACCACCTCACTTACGCGCTCATCTTAATTCATGGTTCATGCACTCTAGACATTATTATATATGTTGAGTTGAGACTTGAGATCACATATAAGTTAGCAATATCAAATGCTTAGAAACATCCTCGGTGATATGTTTCAGCCAAGCAACACTATCTGCAAGTACAGGTCACTTCAAACATCTAAGGATCATAACCAAACTATAAGCATGCTGGTGTGTTACAGATACTCAACAGCTAATATTTCCTACCTGTGAATCTGACAAAATCATGTGATATTTAAAATGCTTTAGTTGCGGGTTTCAACCAGTTAGATCTTCATAAGCGCAGTCTTAATTTATTTTTCAGGTCCCTATTTGGCTTTGCCAAATGAAAGACTGCATTCTTCTGCATGTTCTCTGACATCAGTCAGCTTTTTTTTTGGATAAATGGTGGGAGCATCTCCATACATGTCACGCAGTGTAGGCCCGTACAAAATGCAAAAGCTGTTGTGTATGACATTCTCAACTCTCAGTAATGTTTGGATGTTAGCCAACATTTCTCTATAACTACCTCTGACCTGTTCCCTTGAAACTGTCCTTGCTTATAGCGGGCTTGGTGCTACTTGTACTTGGTAAACTAGATAGCTGTGGTGAGTTACATGTATAAATACCCAGACTGCAATGGGGAGACAGGATTCCAAGTTACTATTAGTAGCCTCACCTCAATAGCTGTAAGATGGCTCTGAATCTCATCATCCAGGTGCAAGAGCAACATGTGGTGAGCATGGATTTCTCTCTCTTTATTTCCCAAAGGGCGTCTGGCAAGTCGACCATCATCTCTAACAGCTTCTGTGGACATCTCTTCTAGTTCTGAAGAAGTGAAGAGGTTCTTATCATGTCATTATCTCATTGATGGAACTCTAAAGGGAAATTGTTAGAAACAAGAAACTGAAGTGAAACAAATACAAAAATTATGACAACAGAATAGAACCTTCAAGTGACGTAGCATGGAAAACTCGGAAAAATGCACGCAAGATCTGGGGAACTCTCACCCCTTTCCCTCCACAGAATTTGACCTCCCTGTTTCCATTCTTCATGTTAAGCGACACGCAACAGGCAATGCTCTTATTGTACTGAAGCTATTGCAGAACTTGTTAATACTTCCATATAATTGAAAACATTTCAAATGTTATATTGCATTCCAAAAAGAATTATCATTTGAAAAAATAAAAGGAAATACCAGCATAGATTTTTCAGAATATCTAGTTTGCTATTTTAAAAGTTCACTTAACCTTAAACTCTATGTTTCTATCTTCCTTCCAAACAAAAAAACAAGTGAAACTGTATCTGATGACCATCATACATATCATTAACTAATACAGGGACTTAGAAAAGCCAATTTTGTAAAAGTAGTTAGATTGCTTACTGTACAATAGGTAGAAGCACCGGCTTCTATAATTTATGTGCTATCTGAAAAGTTTACCCTTATAGCCAGTTTGAAGATTACTTTCACATAAATAATTAAACATTTCTTGGTATTCGTTTTACTAAATCTCGATAGAATTGAGCAAATTATTTAAGGATGGACCCATATAGTTGTGGATAAATACCCAACCACATACTTTATAACAAAATTTTTATTATAGCTGCAACTGAACATGTCTTCATATTTTGGACCATGATGCCTTTCCCATATATCAAGCTTCTTCCTATAAAAAGGATCTTCGTATGGCATGTCCACCCGACAATGTGCCTGGACAGCATATATTAAGTACCAAATATCATGGAGTGATCTCTAAAGAATCAATATGCATTGACAAACACATGATTTCTTGGTCAATGAGAAAAAAAAATATTTAAAACTTAAGAAGTTATTTTTCAACATACTTATTCCATGCGCTCTTAACCAAGGAAAGTTCTCTAGGTGTATCGCATCCTTTTAAGTCCTTTTTTTACTGCCTCCTTCCATGTCAAGATTGGCCAACCCTGCCTCTCCTTACACTATTGCCGTGCCTTGCGAATCAACTATGCACCGGTGCCTCTGGAGGGCTCCACTGGACATGTTGAAACCATCTCAACAGGTGTTCAGCAAGCTTTTCTTCAATTGGTGCTACCCCTAGCCTATAATGTAATATCATTGCGTTGGAGTCGGCCCATTCTTGTATCATCACAAATCTATGCATCGCCTTTTAATAGGCAGTAGGCCAACATTCTACACCATACAACATTGCACATCCAATTGTCATTCTATAGACCTTAACATTTGCGGCACCTTCTTGTCATGGAGACTGTCAAGTGGTTGGTGACATTTCATCCATCCCCCTTTAATTCTACGGCTAGCAATACTATCTTCATCGATATCCCATCGATGCCAAAAACAAAAGATATCCTTCTTGGTCACTGCTCGATCTTACAGACTAGTAGGAGCTTCATCTATGGGGGAGGGGGATGGCTGGGTCTCATGACGTTTCTTAGATAAATATCTGTAGCTCAGACATACATCTCCCTCTCCCTTTATAGAGTATTGTCACACCTCATATACTCAGATCTAGTTATGCTAAATCTAAAACCTTTCAACTCTAGATTCTGCTGCCACAACTTCACAGTTTCCTATTTACTACCACCCGACTTCCATTATCTAGCACTACATCGTCAGTAAAAAGCATAAATCAAGGAATATCTCCTTGTATGTCCCTTGCGACCTCACCCATGACCAAAGCAAATAAGGGCTCAGGGCTGACCCCTGATGTAGTCCTATTTTGATCGGGAAGTCATCCGTACCAGTGACACCATTACTTGTTTGAACACTAGTCACAACATTGTTGTACATAAATAAGATTTCTTTGAAATTTGAACATTTATTTTTCCATATGAAGTCACCTGGTCATATATATTACTGGAAAGTGTGAATCCAAAGTTAAGAGCTAGTGCAGCATTAGAGTATTTCCCGTATCTTATCATAACCTGCAAATGTAAAGGTTTCAGAGCTCTCAGAACTTAAACACACACACAAGTTGGTTGCCTCCATTCCAAGAGACAATGAGACATTTTGTGCAAATGATAAAGATCCAATTCCTGAACTGCCAAGTAAACTGGGAAAAAGGAAACATATCAAGGCATCAAGAATACCTGTTCACCGACAGCATAATTCCTGTCAGCAACGACCTGAAAGTAACAGAAGAATAAGAATTTATAATATCATTTCCATAACTCAGAATGTAAAAAATGCCTTCATAATCACAAATACACAATTAACTGATGAACCACATGCGAGTACCTCAGAAACATCTTTCTGCTCGTCGTAGAGTAATATAGAATTAGAAACCACATCATGGTTAAGAAAATCTGCAAATGGAATCTACATGATATTTTCAGGTGGGTGAAATGTGCAGAAGAACAATGCATGAATTCAATTCAAGCTAATACAACGAGAAAAAATTGTACCAATGATACACCTTTTGAAGTACGCCAAGCTCGAGATGATACTGCAAGTAGCATGAAAATCATAATTTCAATCACACAGAGAGGACCCACTTTCAAAATGAGGTAAATCACACCTACTACACAAAGCAAACATATGGAGAGGGAGGGTTGATTAAAAAAACTAACTGTGTCAGTGAGAAACATGTGCCTACTATTCAACATTTTGAGACTTGGGATGCTAGAACAACATTTAATTACAATGCTGAATGGTTATGTAAGGAATAGAATCAAAATGCATGTACTAAGCTACAAAGATAAAAAAAAATCAGGTTGCATCTGATGGTATACCTAATGCAAAAGCATGCATGAAATCCTCCAGTTTTATTTCTCCAAACAGATGCGGGAAACGTTCAAGAACCTTGCATATTGAAAAAGACAAAAGTAAGCAGGCTAATGGAAAAGGATAGGCGAAAAAGAGGAAGGGACAGAGAGTATGAACTGGCTTCGCTGCTGAAAAGTCCTTCTTAGCCTGTTCCCTTTGTTCAATGGCTTCATTATAAACTGAGCTGGTTCGGACCATATGAACCTCATTTAGATCCCAGAAAATCTGAACAAACAAGAAAAATAAATAGTACACTTAACAATAAAACTATAGCTCTATTGTCATGAAACCTAACAGGGATATAAACCTAGATAGATTTCGATACCAAGATAACCAACTATGATAATCTTAAAAAGTTCAGCCACACCTATAGTTTTACAAATCAACAAGAAAAGGCTGAGTAACAAAGTCCTAGCACACTTGTGTTACAATGTCAATAGTTACATACTGGAACCTAGAATATCAGTTTTTTCCCTCTAAAAATTTAGTAAACCCTTTACAATAGTATGCATACCATGTTATGCATCTCATCCTTGCACGGAAGAGATTTGATATATGGCCCCCATCCAGATTCCTAGAAGAGAAAACAAGCATAAGATTGTATGTTTCCCTTTGTCATTTCCATTTATTTTAAAAGACAATGCATGAGAATCATTTCGCGAATTACATGTCCCAAGTGTTGCTCTATCATGAGGAGCACAGCAACCTTTGCTGTATCTCCAACAAGGTTGTCAAGTAGCATACAAACTTCTTGGGGAAGTTTATCTTCAGTAAGTTGCTGCACAGTATGAGAAAAATAAGTATCAAATAAAAACAAGCTCTTAGATTAGAAAGACATCCTTAGGACAGTGGAACTGTTTAGGAACTTACAACACTATAAGGTACTTCCAATATACAGTCCCCCTCTTTTATAGGCTCCAATGCAACTAGCGACCTGAAAAGAGAAGGTCTGATTCAAGGACCAATGCTTCCAGAAATTGATTTGAACTAGACAAATGAGAATACCCGGGAAGCAAGCTGCAAAAGTAGCTTATGCATATATAACGAACAAGGGCTGGTCCTTACGCCAGGTAATCAAAAGAAGATAAATAAGCAATTGTTTAGAGGCAGGCCTGACCTTCCGAAGGACGAGGTTGCAACAGCTAGCACCGATGAAATGCGAGCCCCTGCCTTCGTCTGCAGCCAATGTAGGAAGGCACTGCAGTGTTCATCCTCGAGACTAGTGGCCTGTGAAATCCAATTGTCAGAAATACTACATGAGCAATGAGGAGATGAATCAAATCGCATCGGGTGGAAATTGGAATGGGGGGATTAGAAACGCTTGGTAGCTCGACAGCTAAGTTCACCTGTTGGGACTGAGACATCGACCTGGAGACGTCGGAAGAGCGGGGAAGGAGACGACGAGGGACACCCAACACACCCCGACCAAGGCGAGACGCGAGCGCGACGCCGCGCACCAAGCTGAATCCCGCCGCCATCAGGAACCTTCTAGATGTGGCTGTGGGCGAAATTTCAAAGAGCAGCAAGGGCGAGCGGAGCGGAGCAAGGGCGCCCGCTCCTCGCTTGTCTTCTCCCGTCGTGTAGTGACCGGTAGGTATCGATTGGGCGGCGCTTCGGGAGTTCGGGGCCTGGGCGCGGTCTAGTCTGTAAACGAGCCTTCACTTACTATGGGCCAACCACTGGGGCCCGGGCCCTTGGGGCCTTTAGGTCCAGGTCCGCCCCTGCACATGTTACCTAACACCGCGTTTGATGTCTGTATTGAGACAATGACATTAAAATCGGTAATGCTTAGGAGCATACGTTTGACGCGTGTCGAATATCAGCGCACATAGTCCATCACTGCCCATCCACTCGCTCACCCACTTGTGTTCGCTTGTCTCCCCCGCAGCGGCGGCCGTCCCACTCCTCACAGGGACGGATGCTCCCACCCCTCCTTCTTCTCCTCCCTCCCTCTCCCACACCGCTCCGCTGCGTGCCTCCCTCCTCTTCGGCCAGCAACCCTCCAGGCTCCTCCACATCAGCGTCCGCTGCTCCGGCCTCCTGTGTGGCAGAACCGCCCAAATTATAAGAGATCAAGTACCAAAGTAGCTGATTTAACTGTCACCTAAGACACTTGAGCTCATATAACCCCGGTAGTCTGGAAATCTCGAAGGATTTCTAACAATCGTATATTCAACTCAGATCGTGCAAAATCAGGTATGCACATTCGAACGAACCAACAATTAAACGAAAATACTTGAAGTACGAAATAAAGTTATTACAATACTTGTTGTAAAAGAAGTAGTACTCACGCCACAACACACGTGGCCAAATAAAACATTGTTTTAAAACTTGAACCCAAAGTCTTACTCCACGCTAATACCATTTAAAAGATAGGGGTGCCCACGAGGTCATGTCCGACAATAGCAAAAGATGAGCTCATAGAAGACCTTGCCCAAAGCCTACTCCTCTTCTCCTTCGACAGGATAGAGACAGTGCTTACAATAGCCAAAGTATACTTGGCCATCTGCAACAAACGGGATAAACTCTGATCACGGGAATGTACTCAGCTAGACTTACCCGTCTAACTGAAAATAAAGACTCTAAGGATATGCATGGCTATTTATGTGGATCTGGATAAACTTTGCTTTTGCGGAAACACGAACAATAAGAAACTTAGAGGTTTAGAGAGCAGTCATTCTCCATCCTATCATTATCTCTAAGTTTGCACATGTACTAGAGCACACACTTGATCTAAGCAATCAATATAATAATATATATCCAATTCTTTTATCAATATTTTATTAGAACCATTACGATATCACATGGAGTTGTACCGTGGTGAAGCTCAGCATAATCCCCCACTATCCGGTGGGAGGCGGCACTCGAATCGATATACAACCAGCTGGCAAGATTACCTTTAACACACGCCCACACTTTCCCCGTCGGGTCCATGCATTGGGTTACCGCTCAACACTGTCCAGGTAGTACGTCGCGGGCTCGCATTGGTCCACCCAATTGTAAAAATTAGTTGGCCACCACGGGGCAGATCGTATCTACAAACTAGAGGGTGCTCACAGCAGATTGAGCGCCGACTCGGACAGTGTTTACTCAGCTTCGGGGTCGATACTCACAACGGCCCCTATGTGAAAGGGCGCATTCAAAGATGTAAGAGGGCCACCATCGTATACAAACCTATACGATCCAACGGACGGACTGTCCCCAAATCTTGACCACTTGGTGCACTTGCCTTCCAGTTGACTACATCCATTACTACCATTGGTTCTTTTCCACGATAGCAAAATATAGCCAACCGTGATAGTATTACCCCATGGGATAATACGAATATAAATATAAATGTAACCATTATTCTAACCAGGCTAAGCGGTTGCTTTTACTTTTATTTAACAAGTTAACAAGGCAGGTAATTGAAATATCAAGGAAGGTAATGCAACAATTGAGATTCAATCAACTCCTAGCACCTAATGCATCACAGTATAAAATACTCAAGTAGATTAATTGTAAATACTAGAAGGCTTAAAAATGCTCCGGGGCTTGCCTTGAGTGAAGGCGGAGGGCTGGTGATCAGGGCACTCGGGGAGGTTAGTGTCGAGCTCGTGGTGCTCCTCGTTCAGCTCCTGCACCTCCTGGACTTCTACTTCTTGAGGTGGCACCTGAAGTTCTTCCACTGATCCTAAATATTTGCAATGCATATAAGTAAATTTGATGGTGCAGGGATGATGCTTGAGCAAGAATTAAAACACTAAAGGTGGCCTTAAGCATTTTACCCATTAATTACCACAAAGCCACTTTACACAGCAAGCCTATTATAAACTGCTAAAAAAATCTACCAAAATTAAAGGGGACAGAGCATGCTCAAAGGGTACCACTGCATAAAATTCACCCATAGAAAAGTTACCATCTAGCAAATACAAAAAGATGAATTTAAATGCAGAAAAAGCACTTTGAACTAGACCTACTGGCTAACATGGTGAAACATGCTATATCTTAATTTTACCAAGTTCTATACTCAGAAACATATTTATCAAGAAAATTCCTTAATCAGCACAAACATATTGTACTCTATATAATTTTCTAAAGAAAACCCTAGAAAAGGACACTTGAACTACAAGTATCTTTTATGCCATACCACATACCTCATGTTATATTTTTTCCTAGACATATCATGACATACAGAGGCTACAAAAAAATGTTTCATGATTTATACATACACAGATTTACCACAGGAATTAATCTAAGAAAACAGCAGAAACACATTTTAAAAGGTGATAAATAAAACTTACACAGAAACATAGCATGTTATATTTTTCCTAGATTCTACACATGATCACAGAGCTAGCATAAAAACCTTACATTTTTATTGGCTCATTACATGCAGTAACACATTTAAATTTGATAAATGCCAAAAGGGATTATTTAAACACTAGTACTAAAGACATTCTCCAAAAATTACTTTTATATTTTTAACAGAAAGGCCATCATTTATAGAGTCTAACACAATTTAATTCATAATTTTTGGATTTACCAAACTCTAGATATAAAATAAATAAGTATTAACAGATTTACTGAAAATAGAAAAAGGAAAAGCATCTCTGCATTCGGCCCATGGATGAACAGTACTGGGCTCGGCCCAGAGCGTGCGGGAGGCCGAGCTGACAGGTGGGACCCCGTGGTCAACTCGGGTCCACATGCCAGCGAGTGCAAGGCAGGGCACCGGCGCTGACCGGCGCGTTCTCGTCGACGGCGAGCTCGTCGGTGGTGAGGCTAGGTTTGGCATGCTCAGGGTGACAATGCGCATAGACTAGGGGTGTCGGTTGAACCAGCGCGACCCTGGAAGTGGCCGGCGACGTGCGGTGGAAGAGCAGCGCGGCGGCGTAACGCGGTCGAACTATTACCGGCGACGTGCTGCCCGACGAGCGTGCGCGTGAACACCGCAGTGGTGTAGTGAGGGTAGAGCAGGTGTTGGTTGAACCGGAAGAGCTCCGAGGAGGTCCGGCCACGTGTGAGCTCCCCGGCTGCGGCAATGGCGCACGACCAACGGAGGTGCGGTGATTGAGGGTGAATTAGGGCTAGCGGAAAGGTGTTCTCACCTCTACTACCCTCGGTGAAGCTTCCACGAAGATGGAGACGACGGAGGCAGGTCGGAGAAGGGTGAACGCAGTTTGGTCGTTGCGGTGGAAACTCCGAGCCGAGGAACGCGATGGCGGTCCGGCAACGGTGGAGCTTGGCTGGCTAAAGCGAGGAGAGCAGGGCGTGTGCGAGGCGAAGGCGAGTGTGAGTGCGAGAGAGATCGAGCAGAGGCGCTCGGATGGTGGTGAATTTGAAATGGGGGCGCTGCGGTGCGTTTGGTGCTCGGCGCGGTGAGAGTAGAGGCAGCGCGAGCGGGAGAGTGAACGCGGGTGAGTGCTGGCGAGTGGGGAAGGCAGAGGGGATGTAGGCGCATCCTTCTGCGCGGTCATGGCCGACCGGCGTGGCCGGTGGGGGCCTGGACGCGACGGTGCGGCGGTGGCAGTGGCGTGGCATATCCGCGGCGCGCAGGGCAGGGACGGCAGCGCGCGGGGCAGGGCGCTACTTGGTCCTAGCGTCGTTAGGGCGGATGCGGCACTCGATCGTGACTGCGACGAGGCGAGTGGCTGATCGGACGCAGCACTGCGGCGGCGTAACGACGACGCGATGGCTCGGCGGGTGGCAGCGGCAGAGCGGCAGTGCGCGGCGCGTCAGGCGTGTGAAGCAGAGGCGAGCATGGGGTGTGCCAGTGCGCGCTTGGTCCTCGCGCCGTTAGCGCGGATTCGCGCTTGATGGCGAACGGGACAAGGCGGGCGTTGGTCGGCGACAGGCGCTGCGGCGGCGTTATGGCGACGCGACAGCGAGGTGCAGGCGCGACGCAGCGCTGCTCTTCTGCGCAGCAGAGGCGGTGGCAGGGCTGACGGCGCGGCGCGGCGCAGAGTGCCCGCGGGCCGGCGAGCAGAGGCCGAGTGGGCCGAACAGGTGAGACTCGGCCCAGTTCAGCTCTATCCCCTTTTTCCATTTTTTTATTTGATTCAAATTGAATTTGCTTCAAAACAGTTTCAAAAACTTCAAACTAAGTTTTAAAACTTAAATCAAAGTTGTTCAGAATATTATTCTCTACATTTTTTATGTAGGTCATAAATTCTGAAAACCATTAGTTAAAGGGTTGTGGATTAAAAACTTATTTAAGCCTTTTAAGAAAAAAAATACTTTTATTCTTTAACAATTAAACTAAGCTTAATTAAGCAGAGTAATTAATCATAAAGCAAACCATACTTTACTCTAAGCATAGCAAACTTAGCTAAACAAGTTGATCAAGAATTAGAACACCAAACACCTATCCATTTTTAGTTTCAAAAACATTATAACACACACAAGAAATGATAGCATAAATAAACATGAATGTAATGAAATGATTATGCTTAGTGACTAACGATAACCCTAATGCAAAGCTTGACACAGGGTGTCACATCCTGCACCCACACCCCTCCTCCGATCTGGTGTCCACCAGGCCCGCTACCATGGTGGATGTGGCGGCTGCGGATTCGCCGGATCCGACGACGACGGCCATGGATCCACCGGATCCGGCGACGGTGACAGTGGATCTGGAGGATCCACGACGAGCTGTCTCATTCGGCTCCCTCTCACCTCGCGCTCCTTCCCTGTTCCTCTTCCTTCCCCTTCGGGCCTCATGACGCTACGACCAAGGTTGCTCCGTCAAGGTAGGTCATGAGGACCCCAGATCTTAGGCCTGCTCCTTCCTCGTCCTTCCCCTTGTCCGCTCCTCCTCCTCCTCCTTAATCTCAGCTTTCCCCCCTTTTGACAGTGCGCCTATTTGTTTCATCATTTTTTTGTTTCATTTTATTGTATCTGTTGTTTCAGTAGTACAAACATGTTGTTCCAAATGCTTGAGCAATTTGTTTCAATCGTTGTCCACATTGTTTCAGTTGTACTTTTTTATGTTTCAGATGATTTTGTTATTTTGCTTCAATATCGTTTTATCTGTTGTTGTAACATTTGGTTTCTCTCTTGTTGCATCACACAATTTTCTATGTTGTTACAGTATTCTTTTGTTGTTTCAGTTCACGTTTTGAATTTGTTGCAGTAGAGTTGGCCCTTTGTTTCATTGTTTTTTTCGTTGTTTGAAGGGGTTGGCACGTTGGAGGCGGAGCGATGGCGGATCCGTTCGCGCGGGGGTGGCAGTATTGCATCACACAATTTTTTATGTTGTTACAGTATTTTTTTGTTTTTCCAGTTCATGTTTTTGAATTTGTTGCAGTAGAGTTGGCCCTTTGTTTCATTGTTTTTTTCGTTGTTTGAATGGGGCGGCATGTTGGAGGCGGAGCGATGGCGGATCCGTTCGCGCGGGGGGTGGCAGTATGGGGAGAAAATCCATGCCCGCGGCAGGTGTTAGAGCGAGGGGGAGCAGATTTGTACCCGCGACAGGTGTTAGCAGCGAGGGGAGCGGATCCGTGCGAGCGCGGAGAGCGGGAGGAAAAAATCCCGCTGGGGGTGCAACCGGATCTGTCAAGTGTGGCTAGCCGGAGCGACGGCCTAGAGGTGTGGCCGCATCGGCGAGGCCGCTGCCGCGCCCCTGCAGCGGGTGCCATTTTTTGTTGTGTGTGTTGGGCTTCAACCTAATGAGCCGTGTTTTACCGAACGAACGTTCGTTCGCCTGTGCTTCCCCATTAGAATTGGATGGTCGTGGCATTGGAGTCTGGAAACTCGACTAATTTCCGTGCGGCATTCGCTTCGCCTGCAGCGACCCCGAAGCGATACCGAGCCGAGACCCTCCGTATTGGCTGGAATCGTATCCCCTCCCGCTTTGCTTGTCTCCTCGCAGCCAGTCCCTCCATCCTCCTCGCCGGAGCTCCTCCGGACACCATCCCGCACGCGGCACGAGCGAAGCCCCACACCGGCACGGCAACGACCCCTAACCCTAGCAGTGGCGGAAGTGGCCCAACGCCGTGGCCTCTAGCGATGGGGAGAGCTGAGCGGCTCCTCTGCACGGCAACACGAGGGCGGGGAGCGGCGCATCTGCTCAGGGGATGGTCGACGGGGAGCTGCGCATTCCACCAAGCGGCCAGGCCAAGGCGCGGCGCGGCCAAGGAGCAACGCCCAGGCGGCGGTGGCCACCAGCGGCTTTGTGTGCTCTCGCACCCCCCTAGCCAGAGGTAGCTCGCTTCTCGGCACCGACGTCGATCTGGATTGCAGGTGCATTTGCCAATTCCATCGAATGAACCATCCAAACATGAATCTGTATTTGCGATGTCATTAGATTCCACCTAGCAATATCAGTTGCGTCCAAACAATAGAATTGGTTTTGTAACACATTTCCAATACTTGTCCGATTTGGTATTGGAACCAAATTCAATTCCTAGAGCTCAGTATCTACATCCAAACGGTAAGAGATAAAAAGTACGGTGGGTTATGTGTGTTTGACAATCTACAAAATATTTAGCGTAACTATGATCAGAATGTGATTCATATGTACAATGTACAACTGTGTTGCTTATAGATACCAATTAAATCAAATATAACAGGTTACATTATTTTTTAAACTATCAATCCAAATGGTATATTGGTATATTTCTATATATAATATAATGTAATATAATAATTTGCACACGAGGAGGATATTCACACCAGCAACATATTCTCACTCGAGAGTGCTCAGTTCACATTAAAGTGCATACAAGCATATAGTTTAAGACTAGTACTTATTTACACAAATCTAGAATTTGGTTCTCTTTATTAAAAAATTGTTGATCATATATTCATGTCTACTCTGATCGAACTTGAAACTTCAAAGCTCTTGATAGGATTATTGTGCTGAAACAAAACTATTGACATAGAAACAAAAACAAAAACAAAAACAAAAATAAACAAATTAGTTGATAGTGCCATTGCCCTATGAACAAAAACAATTATTGATGTTGTTGTCAAGTGTCGACCTAAATTTGTTACTGCCCAGGGAATAATCAAGCTGCCATGCCCAGGTATACCTGCACTACTACTTACCACACGCAGATAAGCTAGCAGCATGGCAAAAGAAAACTAGCTACCATAAGATGGTGAAGACAGATTTCGAGGCACCAATGTAGGAAAGGGCAGTGGAGAAGCCACTTCAACCATAAGAATAATAAACTTTTTACTAAATGACGCTCATCTTAAATAACTTGAGGTTGGTCTCAATGATATCCTTTATCTTGCATATAATTTACTGCTACTTGGCCTTATAGTTTACAACGCTGACTTTTTCCCAGGGTTAGCCACGACCTTGAACAACTATAGCTTCAGATCACTCTACAGATACGGTTAAGAGAACCTCCAACTGAACAACCACTTTGCGCTAGTATTGCGATGAGGGATATTAGTCCGTAGGGGTATCAAATGAGAGAGGAAAAACACAATATGGTAATCAGTTAATTCCTAACATTTATTTAACTTTGAGAACTTTATGTCACATAAAATTTAAACCTGTAGTCTAGAATTACAACCCCAACAAAGATAACAATAAAATTTTGTAAAGGACATCATTGTACTTAGAATATACTCCCTCCGTAACTCGTTTGATTTTTTTTACCACAAGTTTGACTATTCGTCTTATTCAAAAAATTTATGTAAACATAGTCAAATTTAAGTTATTCTTGTAGACTATTCATTAAATAAGTAAGTCATAACAAAAGAAGTGATATTCTGCACAAATTGAATAAAACGAGTGGTCAAATTTGAGGTTGAAAAAGTCAAACGGACTATAATTTAAAACATAGGGAGTATTTCAAAAATATAATTGCACACCAACCCATGTAAACATATATGGAGTAGCTAAAAAGACATGCCTAAGGATGTGACGAAGGTGGAAACACACCTGAAACCAAAACACGTAAAATGGTGGAGATGTTAGGTGGTATTCGCTCTTTTATAATTTAGAATAGATATAATATAAATAGATTAGATATAGATAGATATAAATTATACTCCCTCCATTCTAAATTATAGTTCATTTGTCTTTTTTAACCTCAAGTTTGATAACTTATCTTATTCAAATTTCTGTGCAAAATATAACTTATTTTTGTTATGACTTGCTTATTTAATGAATAGTCTATAAGAATGATGTCGGTGTTATGACCCGGGGGTCAAGACCACCAACGAGTAAATTTGTATATCGCGTGCTCCGTCTCTCAGATGTGATGCAAGATGGACACAAGGTTTATCCTGGTTCAGACAAAGAAGACCCTACGTCCAGCGGGGGAGGATGACTTGCATTATCTCGCACCCAAAGCGTGCTCGTACAGGGGGGTACAAGTTGAGTTACACGGGGTTGCTCAGAGTGAGCTGCGGTCCAAGGCTAGCGGTGCTGCCCTAAGCTGCGGGTTGGCCACTCGAGGGGTCGATCGAGTGGCGGGGTGTGTGGAGTGTGGAGATCAGAGCTGAAGTCCCGTGAGATTTCAGGATCCCCTTTTATTCTACCTCGGCGTCCCCTTTTATAGACCAAGGGGAGGTCCGAGGGTACAGGACCCTAACTGTGGCAGTATGGGTGGTGTGTTCTCGGCACAGTGTTGGCGAAGGGACGACGCTCACTGTGCTGGCATGGTCTTCCCGTCCTTCTAGCGCTCCCGGTCGTGGTGGCAGTGGAGGTCGTCGCTGCACGTCGCGGTACAGCTTCCGCAGACGGGCACGAATCCCACAGCCGAAGCGAGACGGGGCGGATGGGACGGGCCCCATACTGGAGTTGTTGGAGGGTGAGGTCGAGCCCCTCGGTCGAGGGGGGTCGAGCCCTGTGTGGCTCTGCCGTATTTCCCGAAGTCGTCGTCGAGGGTCGCACTGTTCACTTTTCGAGGGGTGCTGCTGGAGTCCATACTCGCGTAGTGGCGACAGTGGCGGCACAGTTGACAGGAATCGGGGACTTGACGGAGAGTTGGCGGATTTGACAGCGGACACGGGCGCCCATATCGTTAGGTGATTTCACTTTAACCCATGCCGGGAGCAGTTGGGTTGGTCGAGCCTCCCGTCCGGGGGTCGTTCGTTCTACCCCTCGGTCTGTCGCTCGTCGTCGAGGCAGGGTCGGAGCGGAGACGAGGTCGGAGAGATCGAGGTAGAGGCCGGGGGGTCGTTCATTCGACCCTTCGTCTGTCCTTCGTTCGTCGAGGTGGGGGTCGGGGGTCGTTCGCTCGCCCCCTCGGTCCGTCCTTCGTTTGTCGAGGTGGGGGCCGGGGGGTCGTTCGCTCGCCCCCTCGGTCCGTCATTTTGCGTCGAAGTGGGGGCCGGGGGGTCGTTCGAACGACTCCTCGTCCGTCCTTCGGCGTCGAGGTGGGCCGACCCGCGACTTGTCGCCACAACTAGTGTAGAGGGGCCCTCGAGTGATGGGTCGTGCCTTACTGAGCAGTGGGCTGGTCCCTGTCTTAAAAATGGTTGCTATGTTTAGCGTTAATTTATCAAAGGGTTTAGGGTACCCCTTACCTTCGTACCCGACAGTAGCCCCCGAGGCCCCAGAGGAGTGATTAAGAACTCCTCTAGGGGCTATGATATACGTTTTCTCGGAGGGAGTAAGGATTACCCAGAGGTTTTGTTCTTGACCTGCAGGGTTAGTGAGAGGTTCGATTCTCCGTGGGGTGCGCGAGAGCGCACCCCGCGGGGGTAGCCCCCGAGGCCCCAGAGGAGTGATTAAGAACTCCTCTGGGGGCTATAATATGTTGTATCGAGGGGTTTTTTAAGGATACCTGGAGACGTGGCGCCCTGTCGAGGGGTTGATTCCGTTCCTTTCCCTGAAAAGAGAAGTGTTCGAGGGTGGCTGTCGAACCCTACCGAGGGCCAGCCTTCGCTCCCTCGAACATAACTGGAGTCAGAGCGCCCCGCCCGAGAGGTCGACTCTGTCTGCCAGGTCACGAGTTTTTCGACCCTCTTTCGTCGAGGGGTGCCGTGCGTAGTCGGGCCCTCGAGCCCTCGAATGGCTAGGCCTTCACTACCTCATAGCGTCCTTCCCACGGATCCTTGCGTTCGGATTGTGGGGGGAAGAGCATCGTGCTATCCTCGTTAGGACGAGCCCGAAGTCCTCGGTGAGCTGTTCTCGGGTATGAGTCCATTAGAAATGGTGCCCAGTACGGGTAAAAATCCGAGTGAGAACACGTGCCCCATTCGATAGGGGTCGACTAGTGGCCCGGAGGCGTTCTCATTTTTAAGTAAGACCGTAAGGCTTACTAGCACGACCATATGGATTACCAAGGTGCCAAACCTATTCGATAGGAGTTGGTGGCTCGATGCCTCCCAGCGTAGGGATCCTTAGGTGTTCCTAGGTTATGCCTCGGATATGTCCCAGGGAGCCTCGAGAGTTCGTTCTCGAGCTAGGGGCACGCGCCTGGCCTCTCCGGGACATCCCTGACTCGGGTACTCGAGGGCGGTTGTCGAACTCCGTTCGTGGAGCCAGCCTTCGCTCCCTCAAGATTTGGGGGTGGACCGGAGTCTGTTAACCATGGGTCCTTCCTGACCTCAGGTACTCGAGGGCGGCTGTCAAACCCTATGTAAGGGTCAGCCTTCGCTCCCTCAAGATTTGACGGATGGTTCATCATCCGACGCTATCCTCAGGAGGAGGAGTCCTGCCTTGTGGAACGCCGAGGGGGAAGAATGGGTAATTATATTGAACTTGGAGGCATACCTGTGTTCTTTGCCCCTCGGGCTGGAGCTCTCGAGGGAGGCTGTCGAACCCCACGAAAGGGCTAGCCTTTGTCCCTTCGAGGCTGGGTAGTGGACCGGAGTCGACGACCCGAGGTCTGCTCCGACCTCGGGTACTCGAGGGGGGCTATCGAGCCCGTTCGTGAGCCGTCCTTTGTCCCCTCGAGATTTTGGGGGTGGACCGAAGTCCTAACCCGAGGTCATTTCTGCCCTCGGGTACTCGAGGGTAGCTGTCGAACCCTCTTTCGAGGGCCAGCTCTCGCTGCCTCAAGATTCCTTACCTCCGAAGATAACGCTTCCGGCCGCGCGCCTTTTTAGGCGATGTCCGTTCGGCGCACCAGTGGCGGTTGCAGGGCGGAGTGCGGTGCGGAGCCCGACGATGGGACAGAGTGCCTTATCCTGGAGGAATACGAGGAAGGGGAGTACAGGCGCATTAAATGCAGAGATTCTCTTGCGTGTTTCGCCAGATCCGTCCGTTGGCCTCCCGCGTATAAGTAGTGAAGGTGAGGAGTCGGGTGTTCTTTCCGCACACTTGCCTTCCTTGCCTCCTCGCCTTCGTCTTTCCTACCTCCTTCTCCCCGCCATTGCCTTAGGCGTCCCGCGAGCCGGAACTCTGCGCAAGCGAGAGAGAGAAAGAGAAGGGAAATAGGGAACGTACCTTCCTCCCCTAAGCCCGAGCGCACCATCATCCCCGATCCCATGGCCAAGTTTAGCCTCGTCCGTCCTGATGACTGGCCCGCGTCCTCGGTGACCGCTTCGTGCCTGGTGGGCTTGGTGGAGAGCAGCCTCCTCCGGCCTGTTACCTCGACGGAGCGACCGGAGTGGTTGTTGCCATCGCCGGACCATGCCGAGCCCAACCCGCCGGAGGGGTACGTGGTGACCTTCGAGATCTTCCACCGGGCGGGGCTAGACGCGTCACCCAGCCGTTTTCTGCGCGCACTTCTCCACCACTACGGCGTGGAGCTCCAACACCTCACTCTCAACGACGTCTGCCAAGCGGCGGTCTTCGCCGCGGTGTGCGAAGGCTATCTCGGGATCGAGCCCCACTGGGAATTGTGGCTCCACCTCTTCGAGGCGAACATTTTCCACGCATCGGCCGTCAAGGGTATCCGCAAGATGGTCAGGGCCGGGTGCTGCTGCATCTCCGTCAAGCGGACGGAGTGCTGGATCCCGGGGAAGCTGTCATCGAGCCACTCCGGATGGCACTCCGGGTGGTTCTACCTGAGGAACGATGACGACCTGTTCCCGGCGTACACCGGGAGGACGATCGACGCGCAGCCAGACCGCTGGAGGTACGGCGTCGCGACGAGCAAGCAGCACCGCATCGCCCACCTGCTGGATGCGCTCAGGCGTCTGAAGAAGGAGGGACTCACGGTGGAGATCGCCGCGTCGGCGTTCCACCGGCGGCGGGTCGTGCCACTGATGGCTCGACCCCTCCGCATTGACGAGATGGGTCCGGGGGTCGACCTCTCAGGTTGTCGCCTCGCCGAAGACGAGCTGACCCCGGATAGGGTGGTCCGCTGGGTCCGTTGCTTCTTCGCAGGCTCGTTCGCCGCCAAGAACGTCGCAAAGATCCCCATGAAACCGGACGAGGGCTTCTTCGAGCTGGTAAAGTTCTCTCCCCTCGTTAGAGTTCTTGTATTTGCCTTTTCCATCTCTTTTTCCTGCGTTCTGACTGCCTCTCGTTCCGCAGGGGAACGTCACCTTCCGGCCCTCGCCCCCACCGGTGAAGGAGGACCAGGCCGCGAGGCAGGCGAGGCGCCTCCAGGCGGAGAAGGAGAAGGCGGCCAAGGACAAAGCCAAGGAGGCCACGGCTAAGAGGGTCCGGGAGAAAGAGGCGAGGGATCAGCGCCGGGCCCGACAGAAGCGGGAGGGCCTCCCTGAGGAGGAATCGCCCTTGGAAGAGGCGGACGAGGAGGAGGAGGAGGACGAGGAGGTGAACTGGAGCGAGGAGGAACAGACGGCGCCTGAACAGGTGGCCGTCGGAACCGGAAGAGGGGAGGAGTCAACCTCGAGGTCGGCCCCTACCGTCGAAGCCGAGCCACGGGGGGAGCACCCCGTGGCCTCTCAAGATGAGTTGCAGCGGCAGACGCACGGGCGGTCGTCGCGATCCCCATCGGGGGGTCGAGCGGACGCTCCCTCGGTGCCTGCCGCGTCGAGCGCACGGGCGTCGGGCCCGTCGGCGCGGGAGGAAGTCAGCAAGGGGACGACGGTGGCGCCGTCGGCCCCTGCCCAGGAGACGGTGCCGAGGGCCGCCTCGACCCCCGCCCCCCGGGCGGTGGTGTTCAAGAGTTCGACCAGCCCGATGGTCGCCGGGCAGAAACACCGGGTCCCGAGGGGGTAAGTCGCCTTCGAGAGTGTTGTTCGTATTCTTCTTTTTGTTGATAATGACCCGTGCTTATCGTTGCGCATGGGTTTCTTTCTCAGGTCGAAGCGCCCGCAGGGAGACGCGTCCTTCGCCCCCGCCAAGAAGCTGAAGGTGGGAGCTGCGGCCGGGGCGGCCATCGAGGCTAGTCTCGTTGCTCCACCCCCTTCAACGCTCACCCCCGAGGCGGCATGGGCAGCCAAGGCTCGGGAGGCGATGGAGCGGGGGACGGCGCAGGGTGCCTCAGCATCTGCCCAGACGGCAGAGGAGACGGGCCTGCCGGTGGGGGTCGCCGAAGCGACGGTCGCGGCGCCTGCGCGGCCGTCGGAAGGAGTCGCACCCGGTGCCCCGGGGGGCGCGGGGCTTTCGTCGATGGCGGTTGCGGCCGAGACGGTGGAGGTGGTCGGGCCCCAGGCCCCCGTGAACGAGGGGGAGGCTCCGGCTCACCCAACGCCGGGGCGGTGGCCCGAGGGCCTAGCCTCGCTGGAGGCTCGACTCCGGCTCGAGCGCGAGGGCACGACTGCCGCCGCGTCCGAGGGCCCTTCGACGACGCCGGAGCTCGAGGTGGGGGGTCGGGTCGAGCGGCCTGAGGTGACGCCCGCGCCGGAGCAGGGTGGGATGCCGACGGAGCCTACCGAAGAAGAGGTGGTCGAGATGGTGGCCGAACTGGTGGGCTTGGAGGAGACGACCGCCGTCGCGGCCCCTCGGACAGAACCGGAGGCGGCTCGGCCTCGCCCCGAGGCTAGGGGCTCGTCGTCTCGAGGTAAGTTGTGCTCTGACTTACCCGAGCCGTAGTGGGTCTGTGATGCCAAGTACTGATTTCTTCGCATCTTTCCCCGCGTAGGGCCGTTTCGCCGCCCGGGACTTCCTCTGGCCGGGGGAGGTGGGTCGACGGAGCCGTCGACATCCTCGCGGGGGGGCCAAGAGAGGATCGCCCTCCGTATCGCATTCTGGGGGCAGGAGGTCCTGGAGCTGGCCGACCCTCGCGACCCCGGGCGAACTCTCCTCGAGCTCGATGACCAGGCCGAGCTCCACACGTGGGAGTACCTGGAGGAGTATCGGGCCTGGTTCGAGCACTCGGTACGCCGCGCCGCGGAGGTTGCCGTCGTGGACATATGTCGGGGTATAGAGGTGGGTCTCATCTTCCCTTGGATTTTGCTTGGGTTGCCTGACTGTTCCTTTCTAATGATCTTCATTTTTACCCTGATCAGGAACTGCGGACGAGGTCGTACGAGAAGTCCCAGTTTATCCTCCGATCGCACGAGCAACTCCCGGCCCTTCACGCCTCGCTGGATAGGGCGGAGGGTGAGGTCGCCCGGGCGAGGGCTGAGGCAGCAGCCGTCCGGGAGGATGCCGAGTCAAAGGTTGCCCACGCGAGGGCCGGCTTTGAGGCCGTGCAGAAGGAAGCCTGGGCGGCCTTGCAGACGGCGCAGTCGAGGCTCGACATCGCCCTTCAGTCGACCGTCACAGTCGGGCGGGAATGGGACGCTGCCCTCGAGGCCAAGCGCAAGGCCGAGGAGGAGGCCGCTCGGCTGAAGGAGGAGCTGGCCCGGGCGACCGAGGGCATCCGAGGGCTCCGGGGAGACCTCGACGCCGTCTCCCACGAGCCCGACACGCTGGCCGCCTCGGAGGAGAAGGCTCAGACCCGCGCGACCTCCCTGGGCGTGGTGGCGATGAACCAGAAGAGGGCCCTCGATGACGCAGGCAAAACCGTCGAGGGCCTCGAGGCCAAGGTCAGGGGTCAGGCCTCCGACCTTGTCGACGTCCGCCGCTAGCTCAAGGAGACCGAGCAGGCCTACACCACCCTGGAGGCGCATGCCCAAGGTGAGTGTTTCGAGAGTGCTGTAGAATCTGTCCTGCCTCGACCCTCTTCCTGCTCTTTTGGGTTTTGACCGTGTTGTGTGCTTGTTTTGGCAGAGCTTGCAACGGATAAGGCCCGCGCCCACGAGGACCTGAACAATCTTCAGGGCCTCCTCGGGACTGAGGCGAACCTCAACGCGAGGCTCGCGGACGTCATCAACACCTTCTGCGACGACCTCTCGGTCAAGCCGGAGCCGGAGGTCGAGGGCGACGCTCGAGGGGACTCCCTGCTGCGCCGCTTCTACTCCATGACGCAGGAGGTGACAGAGCACGTCCGTTTTGCCCTGCATGTGGGCGTGAAGCAGGCCCTCGCGGTCATCAACTCGGTCTACAATTATGACCTCAACCTCGTTGTCGACGGGTTTGCCACCAACCCGAGGCTGACCGATGAAGAGAACGACGCGAGGTGCCAGGAGTTGATGGATCTCGCGGAGGTGCCCGGAGGCGAGCTAGCGAAGCTCTTCGAGCCCGAGGTGATCCCCTCGGCGGACGAAGATGGCGCCGAGTAGCCCTCGGAAGGTGTCGATGAGCTTTTGCAGACTTTTCACCTTCCGCTGTGGCCAACGGATGATGCCCAACTTCCTGCATTGCTTCTTAAGGACGGCGACCCCCTCGATGAGTAGTCCCGAGCCTGCGAGCCATATCTGGACAGGAAGGTCTATGTAATAGTTAGGCTTTTGTACTGATACAATGCCGAGCCCCCGAGGGCTTCTTGTGTATAATGCATTTTAATCGAGATGCACATAGTTATTTTTGTTTTTCGAGCTCTCCCTGCTTTTCTTTGCCTGAGTCGACGCTTGTGGACTTAAGTGTTCGACGCACGCTCGTATCCCTGGAAGGGGGGGAGCGAGCGGGGATACCGTAGCCCTGGGGCGTAGGTGAGTCCCTGGCTCGACGACGCCCTCGACCCTTAGGGAGTTCGAGGCCCCTTTACTTAGTCGCGAAGCGTGCTCGAGGGAAAGAACGAGAGGGAAAGCCGAGTTTCGAAAAAACGTTCGAGTTTTTCGAGGACTTAGGAGGGGGGTGCCCCCCTGTTAGCCCCCGAGGGAGGCTCGACTTTGCTGGGGCAAAGTCGAGGCTACCTTAGTGTTGTAGACGGATGCGTCTCGTTATTTCTACTTCTCGAGCTCTCTCTGCTTTTCTTTGCCTGAGTCGACGCTTGTGAACTAAGTGTTCGACGCACGCTCGTATCCCTTGAAGGGGGGTGGCGAGCGGGGATACCGTAGCCCTGGGGCGTAGGTGAGTCTCTGGATCGACGACACCCTCGACCCTTAGGGAGTTCGAGGCGCCTTTACTTAGTTATGAAGCGTACTTGAGGCAAAGGTTGAGAGGGAGAGTCGGGTTTCGAAAAAACGTTTGAGTTTTTCGAGGACTTAGGAGGGGGGTGCCCTCCTGTCAGCCCCCGAGGGGAGCTCGACTTTCCCGGGGCAAAGTCGAGGCTACCTTCGAGCTACGAACGAATGTGAAATGTGTTTCGAGAACATTTTATTCATTCGAGGATTTGTACATAAATGCGAAAATGTACAAGGCCCTGAGGCCTTAGGGATAGAAGCGACGTAGTTGTTCGATGTTCCACGCGTTGGTGAAGATCTCGCCCTTCTTGTTCTTCAGCTTGTAAGTGCCGGGCTTCAGCACCTCTGCCATGATGAAGGGTCCCTCCCAAGGTGGCGTCAACTTGTGACGCCCCTTGTTGCTTTGTCGACGGCGCAGAACGAGGTCGCCGACGTTGATGTCCCTTTTGCGCACGTTTTTGTCATGGTAGCGCCGCAGCGTCTGCTGGTACTGTGCCGACTTGAAGAGGGCCATATCACGGGCTTCCTCGAGCTGGTCGAGGGAGTCCTCTCGGGCTACCGTGTTGGCTTGCTCGCTGTAGGCTTTTAGTCGAGGGGACCCATACTCGAGGTCAGTGGGGAGGATGGCCTCGGACCCGTAGATCAAGAAGAACGAAGAGAACCCCGTGGCTCGACTCGGTGTCGTTCGGAGACTCCATAGCACAGCGGGCAGCTCATCGACCCATCTCCTGCCATGCCTGTTCAGCCGATCCAAGATCCTTGGCTTGAGACCCTGCAAAACCATACCATTGGCACGCTCGACCTGACCGTTAGTTCGAGGGTGGGCGACTGCGGACCAATTTACCCTGATGTGGTGATGGTCGCAGAAGTCCAGGAACTTTTGGCCGGTGAATTGCGTGCCGTTGTCGGTGATGATGATGTTGGGGACCCCGAAGCGGTGGATGATGTCGGTGAAGAATAGCACGGCTTGTCGAGATTGGATGTTGGCGATGGGTCGAGCCTCGATTCACTTCGAGAACTTGTCGATAGCCACGAGAAGGTGAGTGTGGCCACCCTTGGTTCTTTTCAGGCGGCCGACCATGTCGAGACCCCATACTGCGAACAATCAGGTTATGGGTATCATCTGAAGAGCTTGGGTGGGTAGGTGGGTCTTCCTGGCGTAGAATTGGCATCCCTTGCAGGATCGAATGAGTTTGGTGGTGTCGTTGAGGGCCGTCGGCCAGTAGAAGCCCTGTCGGAAAGCACTTCCTACCAGCGTTCTTGGTGCCACGTGGTGGCCACAAGCCCCCGAGTGTAGATCCTCCAGCAATGCCCTCCCCTCCTCGAGGGTGAGGCAACGTTGAAGTACACCCGATGGGCTACGTCGATATAGCTCGCGGTCGTCCCCGTACAAGATGTAGGTTTTGGCACGTTGAGCTACACGACGGACCTCCGTGCGGTCCTCTGGGAGTTCACCTCGTGTCAGGTACTCGAGGTAGGGTGCGCGCCAATCCGTCGGGGGAGTTGGCGCAGCGGTAGCCTCGTCGATCTCCATGACCTCTTCCCCGCTTGAGGGGGGATCGGTCGAGGGGGGTGGATCGACCCCTTGCTCGAGGGCGGGAGCCCCCGAGTCCAGGTCGATGGATGGCTTGTGAAGATCCCTCGAGAAGATGTCGGGAGGGACCGTACCTCGAGTAGACGCGATTTTGGCCAGCTCGTCGGCAACTTCGTTGTACTGACGGGCGACGTGGTTGAGCTCGAGGTCGTAGAACTTGTCCTCGAGTTTTCGGACCTCCTTGCAGTAGGCTTCCATCTTGGGGTCGTGGCAGCTCGAATCTTTCATCACTTGGTCGATCACCAACTGAGAGTCCCCTCGCATGTCGAGGCGTCGAACCCCGAGCTCGATGGCGATGCGCAGGCCACTGACGAGAGCCTCGTACTCGGCGACGTTGTTGGAGGCGGGGAAGTGGAGGCGGATGATATAGCGCATATGGACCCCTGAGGGTGATATGAACAACAATCCGACGCCTGCTCCCGTCTTCATCAACGACCCGTCGAAGTACATGGTCCAGAGCTCGCTCTGAACCTGCGCTGGGGGTAGTTGGGTGTCGGTCCATTCTGCAACGAAATCTGCCAGTACCTGAGACTTGATGGCCTTCCGCGGGGCGTAGGAGAGAGTCTCCCCCATGAGCTCGGCCGACCACTTGGCGATCCTTCCAGACGCCTCCCGGTTCTGGATTATCTCTCCAAGGGGGAAAGATGAGACCACAGTAATCGGGTGGCCCAAGAAATAGTGTTTGAGCTTACGCCGAGTGAGGACGATCGCGTACAACACCTTCTGGATGTGGGGGTACCTCGTCTTGGTCTCGGAAAGGACCTCGCTCATGAAGTAGACAGGCCTCTGAACCGGTAGGGCGTGTCCTTCCTCCTCCCTCTCGACTACTATGACCGCGCTGACTACCTGGGTAGTTGCTGCGACATAGAGCAAGAGGGGCTCGGCCGGACTCGGGGGTACCAAGACCGGGGGCGAGGTAAGCAAGGCCTTGAGCTTCGAGAGTGATTCCTCGGCTTCGGGGGTCCACGCGAAGTGTTCCGCCTTCTTCAGGAGGCGGTAAAGGGGTAGGGCCTTCTCTCCGAGCCTCGAGATGAACCGGCTGAGGGCGGCGAGGCACCCAGTGACTCTTTGCACGCTCTTGAGGTCATTGATCGAGCCCATCCTCGTGATTGCGGTTACCTTTTCGGGATTGGCCTCGATCCCGCGCTGGGAAACTATGTGCCCCAAGAGCATGCCTCGAGGGACCCCGAAGACACACTTCTCAGGGTTTAGTTTTATGCGATTAGCCCGGAGGCACTCAAACGCGATTCCGAGGTCTCCGACCAGGTTTCCGACTATTTTGGACTTGACCACGATGTCATCGACGTAGGCCTCGACGGTCGGCCCTATGTGTTTCCCGAAGACGTGGAGCATGCATCGCTGGTAGGTGGCCCCGGTGTTTCGCAAGCCGAAGGGCATGGTGAGGTAGCAAAACATGCCAAAGGGAGTGATAAAGGAAGTCGCGAGCTGATCGGACTCCTTCATCTTTATTTGGTGGTAGCCAGAATACGCATCAAGGAAGCAGAGGGTTTCACATCCCGAAGTGGAATCCACTATTTCATCGATACGTGGCAATGGAAAAGGAACTTTGGGACATGCTTTATTTAGACTAGTGTAGTCTACACACATCCTATCCTTCCCATTCTTTTTATTTACAAGTACTGGATTAGCTAACCACTCGGGATGATGCACCTCCTTGATGAATCCGGCCTTCAAAAGCTTGTCGACCTCCTCCCCGATGATCCTGCGCTTCTCCTCGTCGAAGCGACGCAGGCGTTGCTTCACCGGTTTGGACCCGGCTCGGATGTCCAAGGAGTGCTCGGCGACCTCCCTCGGAATGCCCGGCATATCCGAAGGACTCCATGCGAACACGTCGGCATTCGCACGGAGAAAGTCGACGAGCACTGCTTCCTATTTGGGCTCGAGGGTAGCGCTGATCGTCAGCACCTTCCCATCCGCGAGGCCGGGGTCGAGTGGGACGGTCTTGGTGTCTTCCGCCGGCTTGAAGTTGCCAGCGTGTCGCTTGGGGTCGGGGATCTCTCCGGACAGGTCGTCGAGGGCCGCGAGGATGGCCGAATCCTCGCGGGCCTCGGCTTTTTCCACGCACTCGACATCGCAGTCGTACACGTGCTCGTAGGAGGTGTCGACGGTGATGACCCCCGAGGGCCCGGGCATCTTGAGCTTGAGGTAGGTGTAGTTCGGGACCGCCATGAACTTGGCGTATCCCGGTCGCCCGATGATGGCGTGGTAGGTGCCTCGGAACGCAACCACCTCGAAGGTCAGCTCTTCCTTTCGGAAGTTCGAGGGGACGCCGAAACAGACTGGTAGCTTGATGTGGCCGATCGGGAGTGCCTTCTTCCCTGGGACGATCCCATGGAACCCCCCCGCGCTGGGCAGGAGCATGCTCCTCGGGATTCCCAGGAGGTCGAGGGTCTCGGTGTAGATGATGTTGAGGCTGCTCCCCCCATCCATGAGTACCTTTGTGAGGCGGGTGTTGAGAATGATCGGGTCGACGACGAGCGGGTGGACCCCTGCGTTGGGGATGTGCTCGGGGTGGTCGTCCTGATCGAAGGTGATCGGCGTGTGGGACCAGTCGAGGTACCGAGGAGCCCGGGCTCGAACGGAGAAAACCTCTCGACGCTCCCTCTTGTGCTGGCGTGTGTGGTGAGGCGAGTCGAGGGAACCCCGTAGATCATGTAGCAGTCGTGGACTTCGGGGAAGCCTCCTTTTTTGACATCGCCCCTGACGTGGACGTCACAGGGCGGGTCTTCCTTGCCGTCATCTCTCCTGAAGCCAGGAGGGATGAAGTGCTTTCGAAGCATGCGGCAATCCTCGAGGCGGTGGTTGGCCGGCCCCATATGATAGGGGCAAGGCTCCTTTAGCATCTTATCGAAGACGCCCCCGTCGGGAGGGGGCCCTCAAGGCTTCTTCTTGTCCGCCGCAGCGACAAGGTCGTCGGGCTCGTCGTCGGGCTCGACGTTGGGCTCGACGTTGCGTCGGCCCAATTGGTTCTTCTTCTTCTTCTTCTTCCTGCCGCCGTTGCCGTCGTTGTTCCTTCTGGGCCCATTGTTCCTCTTGGGCCCATCGTCCAAGCCACCGGGCTCATCCGCCTTGCCTTTCCCCTTCCCATGGGGGTATCTGGAAGAACGCGCCAACGGCCTCTTCGCCAGCTGCGTAGTTGGCGATGATGTCCATGAGCTCGTTGGCGGTATTGGGGGTGTTTCGCCCCAGCTCCCGCACCAACTCCTTACAGGTTGTCCCAGCGATGAGCGCTGCCTCAAGAATCGGCGGGTGAAGGCGCGGAGGGTCTCCCCTGGCTTCTGCTTGCATCTGCGAAGGTCCCAGGGGTTGCCCGGTCGCTCGTAGGTGCCCTTGAAGTTGCCCTCGAAGATCCGAACCAGGTCGGGCCAGTCTTGGATCAAGTCCGGGGGCAGCTCTTCGAGCCACCTTCGAGCGGTGTTGGAAAGGAACAGTGGGAGTTGCCGAATGATGATGTGATCATTGTCGGCTCCTCCCAGCTGACACGCCAGCCTGAAGTCGGCAAGCCAAAGCTCTGGCTTGGTTTCGCCGTTGTACTTGACCAGGCTGGTGGGTGGACGGAAACAGATGGGCAAGGGTGTTCGCCGGATGGTTCTGCCGAAGACTCATGGCCCCGGTGGCTCCGGAGACCGACATCGGTCTTCGTCGCTATCGTAGCGCCCACCTCGGTGAGCGTTGTAGCCTCGAGCCTCGGCGTCGCCGTACCGGCGTCGGTTGTTCACCCAAGGGGGTCGATCGTCGACGAGGCATTCTTGAACCGGTCGTCGCTCGACTTGGCCCTAGGGTGCCTTGTTCTGGTGGACGGAGACCTCTTGATTTTGTCGAGGGGTCGCTCCCTGTCGCTCGGAGGCAGCCCCTCGACGCCTCGAGGCCGAGCTCTCCGCCTGCTGCACGGCCGCAGTCTGGAGAAGCCCTTGGATCTCGTCCCTGATACGCCGTGCTTGGGGGGTCGATGGTGCAGGCATGTCGCGGAGCAGCATCATGGCCGCTACGACATTCTGGCTGGCGCGGTTGAAGACTCGGGGTTCGACGACCCCCTCCTCGACGATCTGCCGATGGACTTCCCGGGCCCGCTCGCGAGCTCCTCCACCCTGCGGACGCCCTCGATCCCGCTCGAGGGCGTGCTCAAGCTGTTGAAGATGCAGGCGCTCCTCCTCGAAATTGCTGAGAAGCTTTCGGACTTGCGTAATCTGAACGTCTGGGGGTGGATCGGCTCTATCAGGACTCGGGGGGATGGCATCTCGTGCCGGTGTAGCGTTGGCCCCTCCTCCTTCTTCGGTGGCCGCGCTGTCGTCGACGTCGTCCTGCGGGCCGGCCTGCTCGTCGAGGTGGAAGCACTCCCGGGTGGAATCGTAACTCTCGTCGGGAGAGTCCGAGTCGGGGTCGGCGTGGTAGAAGTGGGGGAAGGACCCCCTGCGCTCCTCCGCCAGGCGCCGCCGCAATATGCCCCATGTACGGGGTAGTCCTGGCTCGCCTGGTGAAGAGGCGGTGAAGGGAACGGCTGTCGCACGCAACGGAGTCCCTGGAGACCCGCTATGTGTCTGTATCTCCAATCCTACGAGGGTGGAAGAGAGCCCTACACTGTCGCGGAGCCCGTACGAGAACGGGTCACGCGGGGGGTGACGGGGTCGAGTGTGTTGGAGGGGCCACGGGGACCCCCGGGGACAACGGCGTGGCAGAGCCGAAGTCCCACTCAGAGGGGCGCCCGCCCTCGGCCCACAAGCATGGGTCAAACGGACTCCCAGGAGGAGGGACTGTATCGCCAGCTGGGGCCGGGGAAACGGCATCCGGCACCTCGGAATCCGCACGACGACAAGCGCGTCGGAGCCGCTCACGCCTCCTCCTGATCGCAGGCCAGAGGCGCAAGCGGAGGGGCCGTCGCCTGACCCTCGCTGGCCCCGGCGTACCGGTGCTGCTGACGTCCAGGCCACGAGTGGAGGGAAAGACTATGAAGTCGCCCTTGTCCGTGGATACGAACCCTAGACTACCGAACCAGACGACGGCGGTGAATGGAAACGGTGGGATGGTGGAATCCATCTCAGAGAGTAGTTCGGAGTTGATCGACACGCAATTCCCCCTACCTGGTGCGCCAACTGTCGGTGTTATGACCCGGGGGTCAAGACCACCAACGAGTAAATTTGTATATCGCGTGCTCCCTCTCTCAGACGTGATGCAAAATGGACACAAGGTTTATCCTAGTTCGGGCAAAGAAGGCCCTACGTCCAGCGGGGGAGGATGACTTGCATTATCTCGCACCCAAAACGTGCTCGTACAGGGGGGGTACAAGCTGAGTTACACGGGGTTGCTCAGAGTGAGCTGCGGTCCAAGGCTAGCGGTGCTGCCCTAGGCTGCGGGTTGGCCACTCGAGGGGTCGATCGAGTGGCGGGGTGTGTGGAGTGTGGAGATCAGAGCTGAAGTCCCGTGAGATTTCAGGATCCCCCTTTTATTCTACCTCGGCGTCCTCTTTTATAGACCAAGGGGAGGTCCGAGGGTACAGGACCCTAACTGTGGCAGTATGGATGGCGTGTTCTCGGCACAGTGTTGGCGAAGGGACGACGCTCACTGTGCTGGCATGGTCTTACCGTCCTTCTGGCGCTCCTGGTCGTGGTGGCAGTGGAGGTCGTCGCGGCACGTCGCAGTATAGCTTCCGCAGACGGGCACGAATCCCACAGCCGAAGCGAGACGGGGCGGATGGGACGGGCCCCATACTAGAGTTGTTGGAGGGAGAGGTCGAGCCCCTCGGTCGAGGGGGGGTCGAGCCCTGTGTGGCTCTGCTGTATTCCCCGAAGTCGTCGTCGAGGGCCGCACTGTTCACTTTTCGAGGGGTGCTGCTGGAGTCCGTACTCGCGTAGTGGCGACAGTGGCGGCACAGTTGACAGGAATCGAGGACTTGACGGAGAGTTGGCGGATTTGACAGCAGACGCGTGCGCCCATGTCGTTAGGTGATTTCACTTTAACCCATGCCGGGAGCAGTTGGGTTGGTCGAGCCTCCCGTCCGGAGGTCGTTCGTTCGACCCCTTGGTCCGTCGCTCGTCGTCGAGGCAGGGTCGGAGCGGAGACGGGGTCGGAGAGGTCGAGGTAGAGGCCGGGGGGTCGTTCGTTCGACCCTTCGTCCGTCCTTCGTTCGTCGAGGTGGGGGCCGGGGGGTCGTTCGCTCGCCCCCTCGGTCCGTCCTTCGTTCGTCGAGGTGGGGGTCAGGGGGTCGTTCGCTCTCCCCCTTGGTCCGTCATTTTGCGTCGAAGTGGGGGTCGGGGGGTCGTTCGAACGACTCCTCGTCCGTCCTTTGGCGTCGAGGTGGGCCGGCCCGCGACTTGTCGCCACAGCTGGTGTAGAGGGGCCCTCGAGTGATGGGTTGTGCCTTACTGAGCAGTGGACTGGTCTTTGTCTTAAAAATGGTTGCTATGTTTAGCGTTAATTTATCGAAGGGTTTAGGGTACCCCTTACCTTCGTACCCAACAAATGACTTAAATTTGACTATGTTTGTACATATTTTTTTAATAAAACGACTGGTCAAACTTAGGGTAAAAAAATCAAACGAATTATAATTTGAAACAAAAGGAGTACGTAACTTATCAGTTGTGGAAGAATGTTTTCTCTCACAAATGCTTTTTGGTGAAAAGTCTCCTTGCAAAGTTATAATAAAAAATAGCAGATTCCGATAAAAATGTAACCCGAAAAAGACAAACTCAGGTAGACATATCGGGGGTGTTTGTTTCCGATTGACTAAGGTTTAACCTTGTCATATCAAATAAAACATAAATTAATTATAAAACTTATTATACAGATTGAGACTAATTTGCGAGACGAATCTATTAAGTCTAGTTAGTTCATAAGTTGATAATATTATGGTATAGTAAACATGTGCTAATTATAAATTAATTAGATTTAATAGTTTTATCTCGCTGATTAGTGTACTCGTGCGAAATTAGTTTTAGATTTATTTTTTTTCTAGTTAGCATTTGATGTGAAATCGTACATGGTCTCAGACTCTCTCAAGGTCGATCCTTCTCCTATCTTTGACTGGTATAGGTTGTCCGCCAACCTGGACCTTGACTAATATTATTATTAATAATAATAATATTATATATATATATATATATATATATTTTATTAACAGAAACAAAGAAGAAAGCCAGAAAGGAAAAGGTAAAAGATCCCACAGTGGCAGTGGCAGTGGCAGTGGCACAGCACACAGGCACGCAGCACACAGCGCAGTCCCCAACGGCTCGCCGGCCGCCACCTCCTCCTCCGTTCCCCCAGCGATCCGGCGGCCGCGAGGTCTCTCGTCGCCCCCCAGAGCTCCCCTTGCTTGACCCACCCACCCACCCACCCCCACTCTCTCTGGCTCCTTCCTTCCCAGACCCATTCTCCCAGTCGCGTCGCACGCCATTCAAATCTCTCGCTCTCGCCCCGCCGCAAGCGTAAGCCACTGACTTCCAAGCAACCCTAGCTAGCTCTGCTCTGGCCGGCGCCCATGGTCTCGCGGGGGCTCTTCGGCTGGTCCCCGCCCCACGTCCAGCCGCTCACGCCCGTCTCCGAGACCTCCGAGCCGCCCGAGTCGCCCTCCCCCTACGCCGCCGACCTCGGCCTCGGAGGGGACGGCGCTCCGCCGCCTAACGACGACGCTCAACCGCCCCTAGACGATGCCGACGACGACCCCGACCCGCCGCCCGCCGCTGTCCCCTTCAAGCGCCTCTTCGCCTGCGCCGACCGCCTCGACTGGGCGCTCATGGTCGCCGGCAGCCTCGCAGCCGCTGCACATGGAGTCGCGCTCGTCGTCTACCTCCACCTCTTCGGCAAGGCCATCAATTCCCTTCATGCCCATGGGCGGCATACCCACGACCTCTTCCACAATATCAACCAGGCAATTGCACATGCTCTCTTCATTCCTCTTCTTACCCACGCTGCCAGCTACTTCTACTTGTCAACAACACAAACATTGTTTTTCCCACGATCTTTGAGCAGTTTCCTAATGGCCGTTGTTTCCTCTGCAGCACGCTTTGTACTTCCTCTATATAGCCATTGGCGTTTTCTTTGCTGGATGGATAGGTAAGACGAGCTTATACATGCTTGGTTGCCGCATGTTCACAAGAGTGGAAGTAATGAATCTACCAAATTTCTCATATCTACAGAGGTTTCGTGCTGGATTTTGACTGGGGAAAGACAGACGGCAGTGATTAGATCAAAGTACGTTCAAGTCCTCTTAAACCAAGACATGAGTTTCTTTGATACATACGGCAACAATGGTGATATTGTCAGTCAAGTACTGAGTGATGTCTTGCTCATTCAGTCAGCTCTGAGTGAGAAAGTTAGTTCTGTGCCAAACCTTCCTTTGCTCAATTGTCTTTTGGTCATACATATTTGGTCTACTGATTGCTTTTATAACTTGTTGTTTTTAGGTTGGGAACTACATTCACAACATGGCTACATTTTTTGGTGGCCTTGTCATTGGTCTGGTCAACTGCTGGCAAATAGCTTTATTGACATTAGCAACTGGGCCCTTCATCGTTGCCGCAGGAGGAATATCAAACATATTTCTCCACAGGCTTGCAGAAAATATTCAGGATGCTTATGGTGAGGCAGCAAGCATTGCTGAACAGGTGTGTAGCATACATGATTTTGCAATTTGAGTACACTTTCTTTCTTTTGACTTCCCCAAAATATACAATATTTACACAAACCAAGCCTGTATGCTAATTTCCTAGGAAAAAGTTTCGAATCCTGGGTCATTAAACAAGGAGGAATAACCTATTAAGAGAGATTGAAAATATTTCTCGAAACTGTCATTATTTTCCAATGAAGAGCACATTTGGACTGCACTTAATTCTTGCTGCTATCTACATTTTCTCTATGATACTAATTAAAGTTGTGACACAAATTGGCAAGTTAAAATGTATTTTCAAAAAGCAAGCTTTATTCAGTTAACAGGATGTGCATAATCAGGTATGAAGATTGGACCAAATGAAGATTTTATCTAATTTCTATATTATATCATCCACTAAACTGCACCTATATGTATGGTTGCATAATAGACTCAAGGATCTGTTTAACTTACTTGTAGGGGTGCATCATTAGGCTAGGTTCCTCACAAGATCACCTCTTGAATTTTGAAAGCGCCACAAGACAAGGGTAACATAAATAAATAAAAGCACATATATATTCTTTGGATAATGTCTGCATGGAGCACCTAGGCCTTGAAAATCTGCAGATTTGCCTTAGTTCAAGCAATGACTCGGTGCATTATTTTAGCTTGGAAAATCCACTGTTTCTGATCAACTGGTTTACTGGAAGCTCAAAAATAAACTAAGCATCAGTGCTTGTTTTGCAGGCAATCTTGTACATTAGGACCTTGTATTCCTTCACAAATGAGACCCTTGCAAAGTATTCTTATGCTACTTCACTTCAAGCAACACTGCGCTATGGAATCCTTATAAGTTTGGTGCAAGGTCTTGGTCTTGGATTTACATATGGCCTTGCGATATGTTCTTGTGCCTTACAACTGTGGGTTGGGAGGTTCCTTATCGTTCATGGAAGAGCTAATGGTGGTCAAGTTGTAGTAGCACTGTTTGCTATTATCTTGAGTGGACTGTAAGCATGCGGCTTTTAAGAGTTTGTTTTTTAGTTAAATTTAAAATTTTGCCCTAATATTCATAAAAGCTTTGAATTCATTGTAGTGGACTTAATCAAGCAGCAACAAACTTCTATTCCTTTGAGCAAGGACGTATAGCTGCATACAGACTATACGAAATGATAAGCCGTTCAACATCTACTGTGAACCAGGATGGCCGTACCTTGTCTTCAGTGCAAGGCAACATCGAGTTCCGCAATGTCTACTTCAGTTATTTGTCCCGCCCTGAAATCCCCATCTTAAGTGGATTCTACCTTACCGTACCTGCTAGAAAAACTGTTGCTCTTGTTGGCAGGAATGGTTCAGGAAAAAGCAGCATAATTCCTCTAATGGAACGCTTCTATGACCCAACCTTAGGTATTATAGTTGCCATCTATTAGTACCTTTATTTTTACATTAGTTATGGTTTAATGATTACCTGTGGGGCTATGCTTATATGGTACAGGCGAAGTGCTTTTGGATGGGGAGAACATAAAGAATTTGAAGCTAGAGTGGTTAAGAAGCCAAATAGGACTTGTGACTCAAGAACCAGCTTTGTTGAGCTTGAGCATCATGGAAAATATTGCATATGGTAGAACTGCCACAACTGACCAAATTGAAGAGGCAGCCAAAACAGCTCACGTGCATGCTTTCATCAGTTCACTAGAAAAAGGATATGACACACAGGTTCTACACCTGATATATCACAGTTGTCTATTGCATTGTGCTTTTTTAACAGCTGTAACATGGTTATTTGATTAAAACTAAATATCACATAGGTTGGTCGGGCTGGCCTTTCTCTGACAGAAGAACAAAAGATAAAGCTTTCCATTGCTCGTGCTGTGCTCTCAAATCCATCAATTCTTCTACTGGATGAGGTCACTGGTGCTCTTGATTTTGAGGCTGAGAAAGCAGTCCAGGAAGCACTAGACATTCTAATGCTTGGGAGGTCTACCATCATTATAGCTCGGCGCCTCAGTCTTATCAGGAATGCTGATTATATAGCAGTAATGGAGGAAGGCCAACTTGTTGAAATGGGGACACATGAAGAATTGTTAAACCTTGATGGTCTTTATGCAGAACTTCTTAGGTGTGAAGAAGCCGCAAAACTTCCAAAGAGGTTTGTCAATCTATCCTCTTGCAAGCAGCAACTTTTTTTATCGAACACGCAGGAGAGCTGCGTATCTTTGTATTAAGAAGAGAAAAGGGGCAAGAGCCCGTACAGAAAACACCCACACACTTAACACACGCACCACTTTCTAAGTAACAGACCAAATACACCTCCACACAATGGTCCTACTGTCTACCACACAAGTTGCAAGCAGCAACTTGTTGATTCCTTAGCTCTGTTTTTTTAATTCTCAGTCAGAACACCGCCAACTTCTTGATTCTCTCTGCCAATAGCTGATGTCTTTGTTCAGTGTAAATTTCAATGCCAGTGCAGGCATGTACTAAAAGAAAATCTGCTTAACTGGCATCATCAGTTTTGAACTACCTTATTTGCTCTATCCTAGTGGTTGAAATACTTCAATCATACTCATTTTTTACTTTATTTTTCTTCAGGTACCTTGTCATATAATGGTTGTTCTTTGTGTTATGATATGATGTACTTTCCTCATTTAAACCATTGCAATCTTTGAGTTTATGTTTACCTAGTAAATGTGGTAACTTCATTGCCACTATTGTTATTTTATTTTTATTATTTATGCTAAACTAGATGTATGGTTTGGCATGCATAATCTATATACTTTAATTGTCTGTGCATTTGCTTTTGTTTAATTGTTACTTGTGACTTGCATTAGCCTTCCTACAGCAACTTGCTTAGAATTTAATGGCTTTGTTGCAAGTGACTTGCATTTTGAACTTACGTTTACACAGGCATTAGGGTTGAGTTGTTTGTGCGAAGCATTTATGTCTAATGGTCAGTAAAGTTTGTAAAGTGCTGGTAGCTTCTAATGTATATTCATGAATGGCACGGTTAGGGCCACTTTAACTATTATTATGCTATTTTATGTTGTCTTCGATGTAATTCAGCTCTTTAGATGCACCTCTTTTACATAGCACCTCTTTTACATAGCTACATTAAAGGGGAATTAATACTTTGTTTTATTGATTCACTAATGGGACCTAAGTTTTTTTCTGGGCTAATTGAGGCAATTTTCCCTCATGTTTCAGAACACCAATAAGAAATTATAAAGAGCCAAGCTCCTTCCAAATTGAAAGGGATTCGTCAGCAAGTCACAGCTTTCAAGAACCGTCTTCTCCAAAGATGTCAAAATCACCATCACTTCAAAAAACACATGGCTTTCTCACATTCCGAACTTCAGATGCCAATCATAACTCACATGAATCACCAAATATTCAAAGCCCCCTTCAGAGCAAATGACAGAAGCCAGACTACCAATGGTTGCTTCTGAGAGAGCTCCATCCATCAAAAGGCAGGACAGTTTTGAAATGAAATTGCCTGATCTCCCCAAAATTGATGTCCCGCTGCACCGACAGTCCTCAAATACATCAGACCCAGAATCTCCAATATCTCCATTATTGACTTCTGATCCAAAAAATGAGCGATCCCACTCTAAAACTTTCAGCCGACCTCTCGACATATTTGATAGTTTTCATGCTGAGGATTCCAAGCAGCAGCACACAAAAGCACCATCTTTTTGGAGGCTTGCAGAGCTTAGTCTTGCAGAATATTTTTATGCTCTGTTAGGAAGTGCTGGGGCTGCTTGTTTTGGTTCATTTAATCCTCTTCTTGCTTATACAATATCTCTAATAGTAGTGGCCTACTACAAAATAGGGGTCCGTGATGTACATACCGAAGTGAATAAGTACTGCTCATTCATTGTTGGCATGGGTATAATTACTGTACTAGCCAACTTCTTGCAGCACTTCTACTTTGGTATAATGGGAGAGAAAATGACTGAGCGTGTCAGAAGGATGATGTTTTCAGGTATGACTGTCTTTTACTTTATATGACTTTTGTAGTCCCATAGTTGATGGTGCAACCTCACCTCTTATAAACTATCCAGTTCAACATCCGTAGATAAAGCACATATTCATGAGTATCTAACACAACACATCCTGTTTATAGATTATAGTAAAACCGATGTTGAAATATCAGACTTCTCACATCCTGTTTACTGTATTCCAGCAATTCTGCGCACTGAAGTTGGTTGGTTTGATGACGAAGAAAACAGTGCAGACATATTATCAATGAGACTTGCAAATGATGCAACATTTGTCCGCGCTGCTTTCAGTAACAGACTTTCTATATTCATTCAGGATACATCAGCCATTCTTGTTGCACTTCTTCTTGGTATGTTACTGCAATGGCGCGTTGCTCTTGTTGCATTGGCAACATTACCCATCCTTGTCGTTTCTGCGATTGCACAGGTTAGCTCTCATCCATTTCAACATCCAACATGATTTTACTGTGATTCCTCAACATGTTAAGGTCTATTATATGGAAGTAAGCCTTTCCTTACCTTCATCGATGTATTTTATTATGACTCTCTCTCTCTCTCTCTCTCTCTCTCTCTCTCTCTAAGTTTTGAAGTATGCATTTTATGGAACTTAATGTGGAATAGCATAAACAAAAAATTCTCGAACACGCAAGAGAGCGGCACATCTTTATATTGTAGAGAGAAGAAATAACGGTCCCTTACAATTTACGAACAACCTTCCCATCTTAACTATAAGACAAGGAAGGGTTGTTGTACATCACGAGTTAAAAAATCCTGAAACAGAAATGAAAAAACTACCCGACCTCTGACCTGGACTAAGTAAACTAGTCCTGTAGCCTGACCTAAGACCAACTCTAGAAGATTTTGGGCTCCAACCAAGCACCAGATTCTCATCTCCTGGAAGTAGTACTGAACATCAGTGAGAGAAGGAGAGGCGCCATTAGAGATACACATGTTCCTTTGAATCCACAGAGTCCAAGCACCCAAATCCCAGCACTGTTAGCCCCCTTCCTTTTGGCCTTATCAATCCTTCAATTTTCCTTAACAATCCTTTGAATAGCATCAAAACTTAATCTTGCAGTTACAGGTAGGCCGAGTTAAGGTCCCTGTAACAGGTTCCGCAATACCTTTTGTGCTTCTAATAACTTTGAATAAAGTGAGACTGACTTCTAGTCTCTATGCAACTGAAAAATATTTGATAGCATGCAGTTATTTTAATACTTGCTTCAAAAAGCTTAGTAAACCTCCTTGTCGATGCTTAATTGAGCTCACACTTGGGTTGCTCTTCTGCAGAAAATGTGGCTTTCTGGCTTTTCCAGAGGAATTCAGGAGATGCACAGGAAAGCTTCTTTGGTTCTTGAAGATGCCGTGAGGAATATCTATACTGTGGTGGCATTTTGTGCTGGTAACAAAATAATGGAACTTTATAGATTGCAGCTTGGTAATATTCTCAAGAAAAGCTTTATTCATGGGATGGGCATTGGTTTTGCCTTTGGCTTCTCTCAGTTCCTTCTTTTCGCATGCAATGCACTTCTGTTGTGGTATACAGCCGCTGCTGTGAAGGATGGACATCTCAGTCTGGTAACCGCTGTCAAGGAGTACATTGTCTTCTCTTTTGCGACTTTTGCACTGGTGGAACCATTTGGCCTTGCCCCTTATATACTGAAACGCCGGAAATCCCTGACCTCAGTATTTGAAATTATTGATCGCGTGCCCAAGATTGATCCAGATGATGCCAGTGGCCTGAACCCCCCAATGTGTATGGGAGCATTGAATTCAGGAGTGTTGATTTTTGCTACCCTACACGCCCTGAGATGATGGTTTTGAGTAATTTTAGCCTCAGAGTGAATGGAGGACAAACTGTTGCTGTAGTAGGTGTATCAGGATCTGGGAAGAGCACTATAGTTTCTTTGATCGAGAGGTTCTATGATCCAACTGCTGGGCAAGTTTTGTTGGATGGCCGTGATTTGAAGTTGTTCAACTTGAGATGGCTGCGGAGCCACATGGGGTTGGTTCCTCAGGATCCTGTTATATTTTCAACAACCATAAGAGAAAACATAATATACGCAAGGCACAATGCAACTGAATCTGAGATGAAAGAAGCTGCCAGGATCGCGAATGCCCATCACTTCATCAGTAGCCTGCCCCATGGTTATGATACACATGTGGGGATGCGTGGTGTGGATTTGACTCCTGGGCAGAAGCAGCGTATTGCCATTGCTCGTGTGGTGTTAAAGAACGCCCCCATTTTGCTGCTTGATGAGGCCAGCTCCGCTATCGAATCTGAGTCGAGTAGGGTGGTCCAGGAAGCCCTCGACACATTGATCATGGGGAACAAAACAACTATTCTGATCGCACACAGGGCAGCGATGATGAAGCATGTGGATAGCATCGTTGTGTTAAATGGTGGTAGGATTGTCGAGCAGGGGACTCATGATTCGTTGGTGCAGTTGAATGGTTTGTATGTGAAGTTGATGCAGCCTCATTTTAGCAAAGGGTTCCGCCAGCGTAGATTAATATAGCGGGTCTGGTAGATGGTGTACATTAGCCCGCCTGTGGAGCTAAGCTAATCAGTTCTGCTTGACTGACCAGATGTCGTATGGCCTTTCCTTTATTCTTTGTTTTTTTTTGTTATCACTTTTTTTTGTTGTATTTGATGATCATGAGCTTCTGAGGGTCTTACTCTGTTTGGTGTAGTATTTTTGGTTAGTTTATTTTCTTTTGCGGGAGTCTTTAGAATGTACTCTCCTACTCTATATTCTTGCTGATGCTGGGTGTGAGGTGTAGTTTGGAACTGGAAGTGTAATTGTAATCAGCGCAGTGGTGGATGAGGAAGCGGGCATTGTTTTGCAGTAACTGTCTAGTAAGCATGATGTTAGGAGATGGTTTTGTGGTAGGCAGCCTAGGAGGGCCATTGTAACCTCTTGTGATTGTTATTTGCAGAAAATTCAACTACATTTTCCCATGTACAGTATTTGTTTTTTCTGGTGTAGAATGGAATACTAAGAAGATCGCTGTGCTTATTATACACTAAATAAATTATTAAGCGGTGAAGCAGCTCGAAACAGATATATGCTTTTCCTATATTAAAGTAGTCAAAACGGAAAGGAAAAAATAAATCCAATTTTCCTCCTTCAATTTTGGCGTGTCTACTTTTCTTCCCTAAACTAGAAATCTTTTCTTTTCAACCTTGAAAACCATTCATTTTATCTTCTATCTTCCCGATCGGTTTTGGATGGTAAATTTGCTAAGGCGTCTTTGGTCTTTGGTTCCGTTGAAAATTTATTTGACGTGTCACATCGAATCTTTCGGCACTAGTTTAGTTTATTAAAAATAGACTACTTATAAAACTAATTATATACCCATACGGGAATTAACAAGACGATTCTATTAAGTCAAGTTAATCTATAATTAACAAATATTTACTGTAGCACAACATTGTCAAAACATGAATTAATTAGGCTTAAAAGATTCGTCTCGCGAATTTGCCTCCGGCTGACGAATTACTTTTTTAATTAGTATATTTTCAATAGACCAAACTAGGGACGGAAGATTCGATGTGATAGGAGCAAAACTTTTGCCGTGGGAACCAAACACCCCCTGACTCTTTTTTTTATTTATTTTTTTTCAATCATATGGTTTGATATAAACCTGATCAACAAAAAAATCATGTAAAAATTGTACTATAAGTTATAACATACCATAATATGTGGGTCTAGGCTCAAGATGTAACACCGTCACCGACGACCAGTCAAGTCAAATAGAAAAAAAGATGGGTGAATGGTAGATCTGGGATCCGAGCACAAAAGTTGTTGGATTCACATTAAAATATATATGCACATACTCCTGCCGTCTTTAAAAGAGTGTTGTTTCGCTTTCAAAAAACAACTTTGATCAAATAAATAAATATATATATATATATATTAAAAATATTAATATTTATAGTATATAATTAATATTATTAGAAAAATCTTTAAATATAGTTTTAATAAATTTATTTGGAGATATAAATGTTACACATATTTTTTAAAATCAAGTTAAACTTGTGATATGAATGCTAAAAACGATGGTCTTTCTGGATAGAGGGAGGGAGTATATCTTAACATAGGTTCGTATTAAAATATGATCTAACGGTCCACAACACGCTTAGTGAAGGGCACATTTAGGACGTGTTTGTGCACCTGGCCGTGCCCAGCTTGGCCCGTCCTATCGGACCAGGCCATAGCAGGCCAGGCTCAATAGCTGCAATGCACCTTGTTTGTGCAGTTGTAGGAAACGATCCCGGCTGGGGCAAGTTGGTGTTTGGCACCCATGAGCCGGCCGGGCCAATAGGCCAACAACCACCAACTGCTAAACTGAGATTGTGTTTGACAGCTGGTTGTGATCGACCCATGCCAAGTGATCCAATTCACTCAAATGGCCAGACAATTTCACAGCCATAGAAATTAATAGGCAACAAGTGATCCAACAAATATAAACCTTTGAATAACAACAAATGGCCTCAGACAATTTAACAGTTCTTAAAATGAACATCATAGGAAGGTACATGGTACAATTAAACAAAACAGCAAGAAAGAATGTCATTTCTGGCAATGTGAACCACCACTAACAAAGCAACATTCCAGAAGCATGGGAGCAGGGCGTGTTTGTGCCCCTTGTGGCAACACCAGCAAGTCAATAAGCTGACAGGATCAGAGATGCAAAAGCTCATGTACTGAGTTCCTTGAATCATGGATTCTGTCATCACTGGCTAAGATAGATCGTCACATGAGGATGTAAATAAGAAGCAACATTACGATAACAGAAAGCAGAACACAGGCAACAGCTAAGACAACTGATTTGTTAACCAGCCATGGCTGAGCATCGACCAAGTGTTGGATTGGTGGAGGAGCATTATCCAAAAGAGGCATCGAAACAAATAAAGCAAATAAACATCAACATTGAAACAGCTAATGCTCACTTGCACTCTAAGCCATCAGTCATCAGAATAAGATGTTGTTGCTTAGGGCTACAACTGAGCCAGACTGTTTGGTGAACAAAGAACAAGGCAAAATAACAAAAAGAACAACAACATTTATCCTTTTTTTTGCACCACAAGTCTTTAAATTCCCAGTCAATACCACCAAAAGATAAACATTAAATAGAAACCCAACATGTCAAATACAAACAACCAACAGAGGCTTCAGATCATATTAGCAAATTCATGTCAAATAAAAGTAGCCAACAAAGGCTACAAATAAGTTTTTACAATAACTGATGAAGCCCAACCTCCAAGTCCAACATCCCATAGATAGCCACCCTCCTAGGAAACATCAACAAAAGGTCAGGTGTCATAAGATCTACCTAGACTGTACAAAAGGCTCTACAGTCAACCCAGCTGTAGTCAAAAGAAGAGAGAGTGGGTGAGGGGGTGGAGGAATTATACATCTTAACAGTCAACCCTCTCCTGTCCTAGGACCATCATGTACTGCACCTACACTGACATGTGTTTGGCAAGGAAGTTCCTAAGCCAAATGTTCCTATGGGCATCACTCATATTAACAAAGCCTCTGTCTTAGGCCTTGTTGTCCAGAAGATATGCGTAAGCAACAATAAGTTCATCCTCAGTAAACCCAGATATCTAAAAATGTAGTGAACCATTGGTAAACATTTACCTTTAAGTACGAATACCATCTATGGCTTCTATGGATCTTTGGGTGAGTGTCATTGCTAGGTGGTTTGATCATTTCAGTCCTAAGCTCACCAACAACGTACAAAACCTGATGGAAATGCTGGTGTATTGTTTGGATGGACCTCCTAAAGGACTGATGGACAACTCTAAACTTTTGGTTGTGGCCTACAACATGCAAAAACATGGCTACCTGCTCCTCTACTGACACCCCTCCCTATCAGTTACCAAGCTCCTCTCTCTAAATGTCTTAACTAACTCAAAAAAGTGCTCTCTTCATCCTAATCATGGAAATGTACTCTGTATCACTGGAATTGTAAATCATGTTCAATGTCCTCTGTCTGTGATTCTCATTTTCATCCCTAAGTGCATGTGATACAGGGTCATGGAGGGATGTTTCAGGTTCAGGCTGTTTTCTTTTCAACCTAGTGGATACAAAGAAAACCATAACTATAGTCAAAGCAGCTGCCTGTCTACACATCATGTCACGGCTCAAAGATGGATCCATCTACAAGCACATATAGAAATGGAACAGGAATTCATTTCATAACATCCTGCTAGACGTAAACATGCTTGTGAATTGAAACTATGGGAAAATGCACGGCTGCATCATATACATGATGCCTCCAGGTGCACAATAAGGCACACATCATCGACCAAAATCAAGAAGGCAAGAATATAACATATGAATAGCAAAAAATAGTACGAAACTCTAACAAATCATGAACAAAATGTAGTACGAAACCTTAACAGATCAAGGTCACATATTAAATATGATACCCTAACAGATTAGAAACCAAATCAACTTGGAAAACCTAACAAATCAAGAACAACAACTTGCACCAAACCCTAAGAGATGCCAGAACAAGTACAAATCGAAGATTGGGGGTCGATTTCACCTTGGGCTCAGAGTCGTACCAACGGAGAGGTGGATCGACTACAAGCACCAGATCCAGCACCGAGACGCACGGGACAAGCGGGAGGAAGACGACCGCCTCCACGGAGTCCAGGCGGGAGAAAGAGCGGCGACGTGTCTGGAGCACCAGCAACCACCAGATCTACCACCGAGAGGGACGAAAGAAGCGGGAAGAAGACGACCGCCTCCACGGAGTCCCGACGGGAGAAAGAGCGGCGACGCGTCGGAGCACCAGCAAGCACCACGGGGACGGAGGCCGCCGCGACGCACACCAGCTCTCAGTCGCCGGTATCTCACGTGGAAGAGGAAAACGAAGAGCAGCGAGAGGAAGAAGGGAAGAGCACCACCTGCGCAGGCTTAAATAGAGAGAGGGAGTTTTCGCCGGCGGGTGAGCGCGCGCAGAGGTTTCACCTTCCCGCGCGAGCCACCCGAGGCGGCCGAAATCGGCCAAAAATCGCCGCCATCGCGCCGCGCGGAGCCGAGCTCGGGAGAAACGAACCCGGGGCCAGGCTGAGGAGACGAATATGGCCGCGCTGAGCCGGCCTCCCAGCTGGGCCAGGTGCACAAACACGCGCCTTTACAGCCCGGGGGCGCAGCCGGGCTGCTGGGCCGGGTGCACAAACACGTCCTTAGCTTTTCTGATCCGATATTCCGATCAAGGATCAAGTTAGCCCGGGGTGGCTCGTGTTGTGCTTATGCTACGCGGTGAGGAGGAGGAGGAGGAGGAGGAGGGGAAGGGCACACGAGGACAATTTGGGATTCTCTCTGCTCTTCTCTGGAGGTGGAGAGGACTGGAGGGAAAAGCCTCTGGACAGCCATGGATCCACCCAACCCTAACCCTACTAACCCCATCGATGCCCCGTCGCCCTCTGCCGATTCCGCAGCCAGGCTCGCCGCCCTCTCCCTTCGCGGCACCAGGGACCTCCCCCCGGACTTCCACACCTCGGAGATCCACGACCTCGACGATGACGACGACGACTACGAGGAGGAGGAGGGTTACCTCACCGCCGCGTCCAGAGGCGGGAGCAGCACCTCCGCGTGGAATGAGGCGCCCGAGGGCCTCCACGACGATGACAAGGACGGGGTCGACGTCTCCCAGCCCAGCCCCAGCAGCAGCGGATACGCTGGCGAGCGCGGAAGCAGCCTCGATGACGACCCCGACGCCGACCCTGACCCGGACCCCGAACCCGCCCAGGATTGGCCGCGCGACAAGAAGCATCTTCACGAGGTGAGATCGTTACACACCTTCGTCAACCCCCCATCACTCGGACTTTGCCTCAAGTGGCCGTGGGTCACCAACCCTGCCGCTCTCATGTTTCAGGACGATGCTTCATCTTCCTGGAGGAACAGGAAAAAACATTTCTTCATCCTGAGCAATTCTGGCAAGCCAATATATTCCAGGTATGGAGGAACATAAATTAAGTCTTGCAGTGAGACGCTACATCTACTATGCACATTTCCCCAACCAACCGAAACCATGACAACCACCTTTTGCAACTTTCAGGTATGGGGATGAGCACAAGCTAGCCGGATTTTCTGCTACATTACAAGCAATCATTTCCTTTGTTGAGAACAGGTATATATAGCAATAGCCTTACTTTTCTGGCATTCTTTAACTCTGTCTCACTTTATTTCTTCTCATTCCAGTGGCGACCATATCAAATTTGTGAGAGCCGGCAAACATCAGGTCCCCTTGCCTTCCTTGTCGCATAAGTTCATATTAAATCTTAGTACTTTAGATTGTAAGACATGCTTTATCCCTTCGAGACGAATAATTAATGCCACACGCTACTAAGTTCTTTAACGCTGTCTTTCAGATAGTTTTCCTTGTGAAGGGGCCAATATATTTAGTTTGTATAAGCTGCACAGAAGAGTCATATGAAGGATTGAGGGGGCAACTAGAGCTCATGTATGGTCAGGTGCTTCCGCTGCTGCATTCATCTCTTGATACTATTATTTCTTTTCTTTATGGACTTTTAGCCTGGCTAAATTTATGCAGATATTCCTTCTTCATCCTTATACTGACATGTCTCTGAAAACATGACTTTGCAGTTGTTGCTTATTTTGACAAAGTCAGTCAATAGGTGCTTTGAGAAGAATCCCAGATTTGATATGGCAACATTGCTTGGTGGCACGGATGCAGTTTTCCTATCTCTTATACATGCATTCAGCTGGTCAGTCCGTTTTTTCCTTTGCTTGGGACTCATTTTATGCCACATATGTGTTTGGACATGTAGCGCTCACTGGGAGTCTCATTGAAACAACTGTACAGGAATCCTGCAACTTTTCTTCATGCCTACACATGCCTTCCTCTTGCTCAATCAACAAGGCAGGCAGCTAGTGCAGTTTTGCAGGACGTTGCTGATTCAGGGGTTCTATTTGCGCTATTGATGTGTGAACACAAGGTTCGCCCAACTTCATGACAGCTTGCACTAAGATACTAATTATATAAGTCTTGATAACCACAAATTAAGTGTTAAAGTTCATTCTTTATGAAGTACTGACACTTTGTTGTAGTGTAAAGCAAGTTTCCATAATAGTTATTTATCAACACACTTCATGTTCCACTTGCACCTTCAACAGGTTCATACATAGGTGTGTTTCTATTTTGTACTGTGAATCTGTGTTTCTAGTTATCTGTGAACACACTTAGGTTTCACACGCACCTTCTAGAGGTGCATACATCTGTGCACTTATTTTCTTCCAGTTATCCATGTTGATTTGTCCTTTAGATGTATCTATGCTAAAATTCTGTGAACTTCTGTGTAAGGCTTGCTACTTGCATAGAAATACAATGGTATCTGGTATCTGATATCTCTAGTCTCTCGACTTAAATTAATAACTTGTGCAAGGTGAATGGATGAGGATTATGCTCTTGCTCTTGCTACCTGTGGTTACTATCTTTAGGGATGTTTCCTTTTTTGTTTCCCTAGTTCTGTTTTTTTTAAATGTTTCTTATACAGCGTTCTGGATTATTTTCAGGTTATTAGTCTTGTTGGAGCGCAAAAGGCAACTTTGCATCCTGATGATATTTTATTGCTTGCGAATTTCGTTCTGTCCTCTGAATCTTTTAGGTTATCATGACATACTCTGAAATGAAGGATTTTAACCTTCAACAATGTTCTTACAGTTTGTCTTTTTATGCAGAACTTCAGAGTCTTTTGTACCCATATGTTTGCCAAGATACAATCCTATGGCCTACTTGCATGCTTATGTTCATTTTTTTGACGTGAGTGAAATTTATACATGTAAATAGCTGTATTGATTTATACCATTCTTATGAGCAAGAAATACATTGCTAACAAGAATAGATGTTTATGTTTTTCATTAATAAAATGAGGACAACTGAGTTTTTTTTATCTCAGACTACTTGGGTGTCATCTCGAGCTTGTGCAGAGACATTTTGCATTTCATTGTCCCATGCTACCGCGACCTTTATTGTTCTTGTTGACCTCTAGCTTAGAAATTGTCAATACTGAATGCTGACTGAAGACAAATTAGGGGATTTTCATCAATACCTCTACTTCAAGAGCACTCTTCATCTATACAACCAACACCAAGCTAGCGAATGACATGTGTGGTCTGGTTCTACGTGTGCGTGTTTTTACTGGAGTTCGAGGGAAATTTAGTGTGGTATTGGCAGTGAGGAGATGAGACTTTGAAAATAAAAGAATACATGGACTAAGGTAGATAACTAAATCAATTTGTTGAGGATCTAAACAAACAGTAAATCACAGATAATAGCACATTGAGATGTTTCTCCCCTGTTTTAGTGCACATGATGTTGGACAAAAATGTAGGAGTAACTAGGATTTTGACCTCAGCCATTTTTATGCACAATCTCTCTTTTCTTAGTATAGAGGCTAAAAGGATTGCAGCTTAAATGTGGGTCTCTTCTTGACAGGAACATACATATGTGACTTTGCTTACTACGCGATCAGATGCCTTTTATGATCTCAAAGATTCCAGGTGAGCTAGCCAATAAATGACTAAGCATTTTTAATGTGTGCCAGCAAAAACTAAACTGACATAGCCTATTCTTTTGTGAACAATGTCTAGGGCCCGCATTCAAAATGTTCTCTTGAAGTCAAATGTCCTCATTGAAGTCCAAAGATCTTTAAATGAGAATGCATTGCGTGTTGAGGATCTCCCAACCGACCCGTCTTCTCAATCTGCATCACACCCTCCAGAGTCCTCTCGAGACATGATTTCACAATCTTTATCTTCTGAAATGGCAATTGGAGGACCAGGTGGACTCTGGCATTTTATATATAAAAGTGTTTACCTTGACCAGTTTGTGTCATCAGAATTTCCCTCACCCATAAGTAATAAAAAGCAGCAGAAGAGGTATGAATATTGCCGCTACTACACATTCACTTCTATATTAGTGATTCTTCTTTGTATGACATCCTCATATGTGCAGATTGTACAAAGCTTACCAAAAAATGTATGCATCCATGCATGATAAAGCAACTGGTCCACACAAAACTCAATTCCGAAGGGACGAGGATTATGGTAAGTCGATTGTAGCACCCCCAAAATATTCAAGTCCCACTATTTGGAAGCACTAGCAACAGAACTTCTGTACTATAGAAAATTCAAAATTGTGATTCATTTTTCGTAAATTTGAATGCTCAGTTATTCTAGAAAGTAACACATTCCATTAGCTGCTCTTTCGAAACCACCGGGATTCTGGTACATACTCATCAAGGCCAGGTAAACTATGACAATATGGCATACTGTCATAGTGACTTAACTGGACAAAACTGATTGAACTGTACAGTACACATGTGGTTATGTAATGTCACAGAAGTACTGGTGGGCGGGGGCTGATTTATGGGGTAGTTGACGAGTTGCAGAATTTTGCAAAAACATTCCAATCTTCAGGTTACTGTTCATTTGTGCGCTGGAGCTAGTTACCTCAGATAATGATAAAGAATGACTCACTAGAATCGCATGGTTCCCTCTGTTCATTTGTACCTATAGTAGATATCAAACGCTTGGTAATATGACGCAGCAGAGAAATAATTTATTATCAAGCATCCTCTATCACAAGAGTGCAGTGCATTCCCTGTCAAGATGTCAAATTCGTCAAATTTGCTTGCTCTATTGATTATCTATTGAGTTTCATAATCATCTGGGTACTTAATGTGATAAGTTGTTCACTTACCTTTTCTCTTTTCTTGCAGTTCTCTTTTGCTGGATAACCCAGGATTTTGAACTATATTCAGCTTTTAATCCACTGGCTGATAAGGTCAGTGCATGTATATTCAGTTGTGATGCTGAGGGTGCTTTTTTTTTTTATGGATCATAGCACAAGACAGTTGCTGTCATCTTTGTGTAGGGCTAAGAGTAAATGGGTTAATGCAGTTATCGTGATTGTATAGGGATAATGATCTAACATGGATTATACTTGTTTGCAGACTCAAGCAATCAAGATGTGCAATAGAGTATGCCAATGGGTGAGGGATTTAGAAAATGAGATATTCGTGTATGGAGAAAGCGCCCTTTCCTGGTGATATATTGTCCTGTGTGTAAGTTGATATGTCTATGTTTCATTTTTTATTGAAAGTTTTTGATGGTTGATGTACTTGTACCGACACAGGCAGTACCATCGTTGTTGGGGAGGTATATGAGGGGCTAGGTTTGTCACACTTTGACATTTTCTCAGGAGAGGTGCTCTTTTTGGTTTTTTTATCTGTCTGATGAAGTGGAACTTTTTCTTATTATTGTCTACAGCGCCATTTCCTGTCTTTTTTCGTAGCAGTTGGTTAAGTTGTACTCTATCAATTTGGGAAGGATCTGTTCTGCGTGTATTAAGGGAAGGTTAGGTTAGGAGTAGGAGTAACGCAGTCCCAGCTAACCTTTGATGGTGAAGTCAAGAAGCTGCATTGTGGTGGTGGTTGAAGGGGTAGCCGAGGCATCTGCCCGCTTAAGAGTAATTGAGTAAACCTCTATGTACCCCGGTTGCTGTCTTAAGTTTATTTATAGAGGGCGAGATTGCATATTGATGATAGTAGTATGCTTATTGGTTGACTTTGTTGAGCTGCTTCCTATATTCTTGGATGAGGGTACCGGGGGGGGGGGGGGGGGGGGGGGGGGGGGCTGTGTTCGATGCAGTGATGATTTAGAGAAGCGTGGTCTTTTTATTTACGGATGAAAAATGATCATCTGATTTCAAGCTTACTAGGACCGACCCTCAGAGCTCGAGCTATCTCGACGACAGCAAGGCCGGACTGGCTTGTGCGTGACGGTACGGAGCTCGCACAATGTCGGCAGGCTATGACCTGGGACTGGGAGTGAGGCCCCACTTCTTCCTTCCTCACGGCTGCCACTCCCCTTCTCTTCCTTTGAGCTCAGCATGCGTGTGTGCACTCGCCCAGCAACGTCGTCCCAGTTCCGTTGACTTTGTCCGTTCGATTTCTGAGGGTAGAGTCATCACTGAATCGTTTCACCTCTACCCGAGACTTTGAACCAAACACCATGACAACATGGGATATCTCTTGTAGAAGGATTTTGTCCCTTGAACCACCACTGTCTAATGGTCATTGTTTGTGAGCAACCAAACACCCAAGAGAACGGGGTCTCTCGCTTGAGTTTTCTCTAGCAAAGAAATAGCATCATTCGTAAAAAAAAAAAAAAGAACTATCAACCAAGCAGGCCGGTACCCACTCATCTCCATAAAAAAAAAAAAGGTGACCGCTGCGTCGGTACATCAATAACAATAGGTTATTGCTGCGTTTAGTTGGCTATCTCACCTTCCTGCGCAATGTAGCACAGCTTCCGTGCATCTTTAATTTATTCGTCGGCGAACTTATGGCATGTTGTGGCCTACTAGTTCATGTTCTTGGATATGCTCTGTGTGTGTGGCTGCCTTTGTTTTTATTGAATTGATTGAAGCGGTCGTGTCGATGGTCATGCATGGGCAAATCATCCGGCGGCTCTCTCCTGCAGAATGCAGCTTTCATTCCATTCCATGCATGCCCAATAATCCCGGCCGGCCTGTCGTTCCTGGCCGTGGCCGCCCCCTATATATATATATATATATATATATATATATATATATATATATATAGCATTATTAGCAGTATATAATATAACCGCAACTGACTTGACTATAGCAATAGCCAATAGCAGCAGCAGCCAGCAGCCTGATCTGAGCCAGAGGCCCTCCGGAGGCTTCGTACGTCATCAAGGCAGCTCCATCCTCTCATCGATCCATCGGAACAAAGTTGAAGACAAGAAGCAAGAATGCCGGTGAGCAGGATCGCCGTGGGCGCTCCGGGCGAGTTGTCCCACCCCGACACCGCCAAGGCCGCCGTCGCCGAGTTCATCTCCATGCTTATCTTCGTCTTCGCCGGCTCAGGATCCGGCATGGCATTCAGTAAGGTCACTGACGGCGGCGCCGCCACTCCTGCCGCCGGCCTCATCGCTGCGTCTCTTGCGCACGCCCTGGCCCTGTTCGTGGCCGTGTCCGTAGGTGCCAACATCTCCGGCGGGCACGTGAACCCGGCCGTGACCTTCGGCGCCTTCGTGGGCGGCAACATCAGCCTCTTCAGGGCCGTGGTGTACTGGGTGGCCCAGCTCCTGGGCTCCGTCGTGGCCTGCCTCCTCCTCAGGATCGCGACGGGCGGCGCGGTGGCCGTGGGCGCCTTCTCGCTGTTGGCGGGCGTGGGCGCATGGAACGCCGTGGTGCTGGAGGCCGTGATGACCTTCGGGCTGGTGTACACGGTGTACGCGACGGCGGTGGACCCCAACAAGGGCGACCTCGGCGTCATCGCGCCCATCGCCATCGGCTTCATCGTGGGCGCAAACATCCTGGCGGGGGGCGCCTTCGACGGCGCCTCCATGAACCCGGCCGTGTCCTTCGGCCCGGCCGTCGTCACCGGCGTCTGGGAGAACCACTGGGTGTACTGGGTCGGCCCGTTCGTCGGCGCGGCCATCGCGGCGCTCGTCTACGACATCATCTTCATCGGACAGCAGCGCCACCCGCATCAGCAGCTGCCGGCCACCGCCACAGACTAGACTAAGACTACTGATCGATCATGGATGCATCCCTTTTTTTTTGGTTGGTTATTAATTAATATTAGATTACAAATTGAGTTTTGTGTGGTTACTACACATTTTATTTATTTTGTAACAATAATAATAAGTGCTGGTTTGATTCTCTAGCTTGGAGATGAAGCTGGATTTATTTCCGTTTATCTTAATAAAAAATAGTTGCAATGGGTTAGTGCAATTAGCTTATATATATTAGTTCTGCTTGTGCATGAATAAAAAACGGTTTTCCTATTCTTTTTTCCCCTTCAGTCCTTGTTTTGATGCGTATGTATCTAACTCAAACCATATGGGTTGAAATAGATTGAAGTATATATTTGTTCAAATACACTTTAACACATGTAGTTCATCCAAACAAGGCCTCAGCTCAGCTGTATTGTTCTGTCAGCGTGACGGTCCGCCCTGACCTGTTTTTGGAGAAGTACTGCAATGGGCCCAATATAAGCCCGTCTTCCGTGTGCTATGGGCCCATGGTCTCCACATCGTCCTCTGGCTCATGTGCTGATGTGCAGCAGCAGCAACCCTTTAGTTTTTGTTTTCTTTGGCAACAAAAAAAAAAAGAAAGAAACGAAAAGCAAAGGCCGACGACACCTTTAGCCATGGCGGCGGCGGATCTGTCGAAGCTGGTGAAGGAGAAGCGCTTCTGGGTGGCCTCCTTCCTCGTCGTATGGGCAGCAGCCCTGCAGGTAGGTCGAGGCTTTCCTCATCGACTCGGGATCCGGAGGCTCCTGTTCCCCTCCAGTCCTTGATGATTCCCAATCCAAATGAATTCCTTCCTTTCCTTGCTGTATGTAATGTATCAGGGCCACATGATGTGGATGCAGCGCCAGGATGCCTTCAAGCACAAGTTCGACCTTGACCAAGCAGACGAACCCGACGCCGTTGATTCCTCCTCCTCCTCCTCTACCTCTTCTTAAATCTTAATAGGTCCATGTCCATCCCCTTGTTGTTTTCTGATCCCGTGCATCAGATGGGACGGTTAATCATTACCGCCTGCTTGTAATGTAGTTGGGTAGTTCAGTTCATCAAGTAACAACATCCTATACAGCACCCATCCGTGAGCTTTCGCACTACCGTATCTATTCCTCAAATCAAATCATGGCATTATTGTTTTATTTGTTTTTTCTTCAACCTTTTCCTTTACCATCAATACTAGTATATCGTAATTTCATCTCATAAATCTATTACTAGTGTGTAATTGTACAACAACAGTAGGTAGGCACCAATAGCATCTCTTTTTTGGATTCTGAGAAATTCATTCCAAATCCATTATGAGTCCTGTCATGTACCTTTTCAATTGGATGGAACAATATAATACTCCAACAATCGAAGCAAGGATCGATCAAAGCTCCAATGCAAAAAAAGAAGAAGATGTGTCTCGGTGTTGTTTCCCAAGTCATGTATGCATGCTAGTTGTCAAATCTGAATCGAACTTCGGTAGCATGCATGGGTCAACATGCACTTGCTAGCTTGGCTGTGTACAAGTAGCAACAATGCACCGAGGCTCTTACCAGCTGAGTTTTGAGTGGTGACAAATGCCAATGGCAGTAGTACTGAAAGAGGATGTAATAAACGGTCAGACAAATGCCATGACCCACATGTATTTGAGTTGTGTTTTCAATAGATGGATGCCTAGTAACTATAGTGCTTACAACGGCTGCTGATTTCTGAGTTGAAGCCCACCTCTTCGATTACATGACTTGTTGAACTGGGGAAATCAGACAAGAAGAATGAGAACAAGGCGGTTACCTGTAAATGACTCCCTGCGAGTGCTGCTTATGTAACCATAAAACATTCCATGTGAGTTTTGGTTCTTGATTACAAGTTCTGAACGCAACTATTTCAATTTTCATGGAGCTCATGTGGTACCACTTTGGTTTACATTGCTGGGATCTCTATGCTAGGTTGCTGCTTCATCATCTGTGGCTGGAGCCTTGTTACTAGCAGGAGGAAGTAATGTGGAGATACTGCAAGAAACTGCAATTCTTTTGTTTCCCTTGACTTACATACATCCAGTACTCTAGCACTGAGCTGCAGATAATGTCATTTATTTTTCAGCACCTGTTCACAATATGAATGGTATTGTTGATTAAAGCATAAGATGATGAAGTGCAATATCAACTAGTCTGGTGATATATTTCCAAAAATAAGGAAGTATGGGCATTGTCGCCAGTTTGTTCGTAAGGTGTTGCAATATCAACTTGTATCGTTCTTATCTGGTGATATATATTCTCAAAGTTCCACTCCAATCTGGTATTGTTTTCTTTTCAGTTCTCAAAAGTCAGGAACATCTTGTCTGGTGATATATATTCTCAAAGTTGCACTCCAATCTGGTATTGTTTTCTTTTCAGTTCTCAAAAGTCAGGAACAACTCGGGGAATGCTAAACTCTTTTTTTTTTTGGAAAGCCAAAGGCTTCATTCATTATAACACTGACTGGGAAGATTACAAATCATCACCCGTTGGTTTTGTTTGTGTCCTGGTCACGCCTGATCTTGGTCAACGAATAATGTCTGCCATCTTCTGTTTTGTTCAATTTCCGCAAGCAATGGCCTTAGAAATCAGTGTCCTGGATATTGGCGACAAGCAGCAGCTTGAACAGCAGAGGCGAGAATTCGATGGCCTCCTTGCAAATTAAGAGCATCAGCAAGCTTAACACCAAGGCAGACTAGAGAGCATGTGTTTCACAGGTTCAAGCTACAACCTGCAAAAAAAATGAAGCTGAGCAGAGACTATACGAGGCATGCTGCAGAATGGAAAGTCCACCATGCGTATGAGGAAGCATCAGCCCTCAAGCCCAGTGTTTGAACTTTGAACCAAACCCACATGCCCATGCAACGTGAGCAGGCTTCACCGGGAAGCCGTGAGAAGCGTAAGCCAAAGAAGCCTCCAGCCCTAAGAACACTCTTGGTTGGATTGATTTGTTCGCCCAAACAATTCCAAGAATGCCCATCACTTGTACGCGCTCTTAGCGGAGCAATGTCCATCAGCAGTATGCTTTCAATTCCAACTGAGAACAGACTGTATGTGTATTGGGAAATATGGTGGTTTCTGGCCAGTTTCTTTGCCAGCACTCACCGGTTGCTATACAGAGAGAGAGAGAGAGAGATTGAAGTTCATCAGGTGTTGCTATTTTGTTTTCAACTCTCAGAAGTCAGGAACAACACTGAGAAATCAGCAGACTGCTTATTCGTGAGGTGGACAACAAGGCTGGACTGAACAGCAAAAACTGTATGGAATGGTGCTCACTGGATCCTAATAAGACTAACGGATAAGCACATTACACATCAAAAAAAATTCTAAACCATCAGTCCTCAGTGGCAGCAGATCCCCAGTACCATTTGCGTAGTGCACCCTAATGTTCCTTCCATCAAGCACCTGCAAAGATTTTAGTGTGGAAATTTGTGTTGGTGACAGATATATACAGAGGCAGGTGCAGGGAGCAGCCCATACTACATGCATATTCTTGTCAAGGGAGTTGGCATGAGAAATACATGCTCCATAATACTATATATGATGCATGAAAGAAAGAAGATAGGGAAGAACACTTGCCTGACCGTTCATCTCTTGCAATGCAGCGGCTGCTTGGTTTTGTGAAGAAAACTTGACAAAACCAAATCCTTTTGACTTGCCGGTTGTGGGATGGCATATAACCTTCACTGCAGTGTGCATATTATATATTATTATTAATGAATCGTAAATGCAATTTCAGGAGGAAGGAGAAAAAAAAAGAATATAGGAGCAGCCAGTATATATATGATAGTAACAATATATACAGTACCTGCAATAACATCACCATGTTGAGAGAAAGCAGCCTTGAGAGCTGTTTCGTTAGTGTCGTGAGAAAGACCTGCAATAACAAAAACGAGCTGAAATGTCTGCTGTAATAATTGAAAGCTAGGTCTCCTCCCCCATCCGGACCCAGTTTGAACTAGCATTGGGGTGGTGAGTGGAGATTGATTTGATTGTTACCGTACCGCCGACGAACAAGTTGGAGCTGCTGCTGCTGCTGGATGCGGAGGAAGACGCGGTGGTCCGATTCCCAGGTAATGGAAGCGCAGCGTTGCCGTTGCGCAGGCAGCAGCCTCCTCTCCTCCTCTTCTCCAATTTAGGAGTAGCTTTAGCTTTAGGGCCATGTATGTTATGTACTGGCACTATGAACCCTAACCAAAGTTATCCCCACCCGCAGTCCCCGCACCCAGATTGTTGTTTGGGTTTTCTTCTTGTTGGGATGGCCCAACAGCAGCCTTGTCTGTTGTCAAGTGATTGTGGGCTCTTGTCAGTATTGTCTGAGGTGCTGTTTGGCTCTCCAACCTCGCCTCGGCTTGTTTAAAAATAAAATAAAAATAAATTAAGAAGCTACTGTATGACCGTGAGGATCGGACTCGTCTCCGTCGTCGTCGGAGAAGAAGAAGAAGAAGAGTGTGTAGTGTTGTACTGTCGCATCAGCCGCCCGCCGAGCCTCAGATCCACCACCGGCACCGATGCCGGCCCTCTCCACCCACCACCTTCAGCTCCTCCGCCTCTGGTGGCGCCGTCTCGGCGCCGCATTCGCCCTCGCGCTCCTGGCCGCCGCCCTCGTGGTCACGCTCTCCCACTACGCCGATGGCCCTTCAGCCTCCCCGCCCCTGTCCCCGTCCTACGGGCATCGCCTCGCGGCCCTCGTCGACATCACCCTCGTCTACGGCGCCGCCGACAAGGGCGCAGGTCAGTCACGCTCACGCACGCTAGCTCTTCCTTCTTCTTCAGCCTCCCGCTCACTTCACTTCACTTCACTTGGGCCGCCTGCTAGTGTGCTTCCTTGGATGGTACGCCGCCTGCCTACCACTTCCTTCCAGGATTCGGGGACGGATCCCACAACTGGCTCCTCCACTTGGAGGGCGGAAGCTGGTGCCGCAGTTTCGAATCCTGTGCTCGCCGTAAGAAAACAAATCTCGGTTCCTCTGCCCTCATGGATACTCGTGCTGAATTCGTCGGCATCCTCAGTGATGATCACTCTCAGAATCCAGGTAATGAGGCGTCTCCAATGCCTGCCTTTCCATTCCAGTTCCAGTGTTTGCTGCTATCAGTCACTCTACACTTCAACTCCACATACATTCTCTGAAAAAAACATATGGCTAGGTTTGCTTTCTAAGTAATAATGGTACTCTGGATACCCAGCTTCTTCAAATACAATAAGCTATTCACGACTATTTGCATGTAGTAATAAATAATGATCCTTCGTGCAGATTTTTACAACTGGAACAAAGTGAAAATAAGATACTGTGATGGTGCATCATTCTCTGGACATGTCCAAGATGAAGTTAAGGTGTGCCTGCCCACTTCTTCTCCCATTTAATTCTGTGTTTCCTTTTCTTCTCAGACATTCTGATTAATGTTTCTGTGATCCTCCCAGAACGGCACAGGTTTCTTCTTCAGAGGCCAGCGTATCTGGGAAGCAGTCATGTCCGAACTTCTGTCAAAGGGGCTAGCCAGATCCAAACAGGTTTGCCTTTCCAATAAAATAGCCACGTTTGTTGAAATACTAATCAGTCTTCATACATCAGTGCATTGATCTAGCATGTTTATGTATTCCACGGCCTGCCATGCGGCTTGAACACATGGCAAAAGTTCATTCCCAGACCAAAACAACGAACATGCATGACAAAGGCTACAGTATAGTTACGGTGATTTCCCTTTGTAGCTAGTCATGTGGGGTTCCCCTTTGTAGCTAGTTATGGGTTTCTACATCTCTTTTGGAGGCATAAAAAGATTGTTCCCTTGCATTATCATTACAGAATTTCTAGTTTTTTTTTTAAAAAAAAGAAAATATATGCATTCAAGACCTGGTCTTTCTCCTTCCTCATTTTAGGCAGCTATTACTATTCTAGCACCAACAGGATGTTTGGGGCCTAGGATGAATCAACAACCACAGTGACATTTTACTCTTTCATTGGGCTACTTTGTATCTTCTCATAGGAGTCCTCCAAAATTATTTATGCCTTGTTACAAAGGGATTCCCTATCACATTTTACTCTCTTATCCTGTTGTATTCACATTGACTCGTTAACTAATTGTAGAGGCCGGGATTGTTCCTTTTTCTAAAAAACCTATGCCCTAGCAAGTTAGCGAAGCAAATTGCTAAACAAATAGATTGTTATTATGTCTTTGATGGCCAGTCATGTGGGCAATTTACTTGAATGTGAATTGGATAACAATGCTAATATATTCCCTACTTGTAGGCTTTTCTGACTGGATGCTCGGCTGGTGGCCTTTCTACATACATTCACTGTGATGATTTCCGGGCACTTCTACCAAACACGCCTACTGTCAAGTGCCTCGCGGATGGTGGATTCTTTCTTGATGTGTATGCTAACTATTTTTTTAGTGTTTCTGCTCCATGCATAAATTCACTTGCTCTGTGCCACTCGAGATTGACTTGTTTTCTGGATACTTTGTTGAGAAACAAGTAGAATTATGGTATAAGTTAACTGTAAATTTCTGATTGATACAAAATAAGTTTTAGTACTTTTTTCATACTTCTTATGTTCAAATTAGCTCTTTGTCACAACTATTGCCTTTTTACTTGAGGATACATAAAGCAAGTTCTGTCCTGGTTGAATTTGGAATGATCTATCAACATTTGTGTATTTTCTGCCACCATTTTGGCCTAATCTTCTAACACTATTGAAAGGTCCTAGATGGCTAGAGGGGGGGTGAATAGCCTATAAAAATTCTACAAACCACTAGAGCAAAGGTTAGAAAAACACTTAAGCGAAGCTTTTTGCTCTAGCTCTACTAGGGAAGCGAAGCCACCTATCCAAACAATTATAGTTAACTAAGTGCCTACACACAATAGCAAGAACCTAAGTCACTTAGCTCAAGCAAGCTAGAACAACTAAACAAGAACTAACTAGTAAGCTAACTAGGCAAGATATGAAGAAGTAAATACAAGAGATGCGATGATTGTTATACCGATGCCTTGTGATGTATGGATGTCAATGTAGAGAACCATTCACAAGGATATCAATGAGTAGCCGGGAGACAAGATGACAATCGATTTTTCTCCCGAGGTTCACTTGGTTATCACCAAGCTAGTCCCCGTTGTGTCGACTACTCAAATGGTGTTTCGGTGGCTAATTGGCAATTCACAAGCCAAGCCCACTACCCAGGCGCCACAAGAAACTACCCAAATGAGAGTAACTCAATGACACGAGCAATCTATTAGAGTTACCCTTTGGCGCTCCGCCGAGGTGGGTACAAGCCCTCTCACAAGTCGATGAAGCCGGCCGCGAACAATCACCAACACGCGCCGAAGCTTCTCCTCAATCGCCGAGCCGTCTAGGTGTTGGCAAACACCAAGAATAACAAGAAATCCCGCGGCGATGACTATGACCAAGTGCCACTAAGATGCAATGCAATGATCAAAGCACTTGGATCACTCAAACTCTCACAAATATGCAACACAAGCAAAGAGAGATAAGTTTGGGGGCTTCTCAAGCAAGCACAATGAGTGAGAATGAATGAGAGGTGCAAGAGAGTGCTCCTTGAGCCAGCCAAAACATATAAATAGCAACCCCAAAGTCACTAGCCGTTTTGCCCCTTCACTGCCACTGACTGCGTGCCTCCGGACGCTGTTTGATAGGGGGGTCCGGACCATCGCGCGCGCGTTCGGACCCTCCTCCACTTTGAATTCAGCCGTTGGCGCCCTTTCTGGTGTCGACGTGTCGCATCCAGACGCAGCCAACAGTAGTGTCCGGACCTTCGTCGCCTTGCGTTTGGACCTCAGCAGAGAGCATCCAGGGAGCCATTTCATGCCCGGACAGCGTCCGGACTCTGGTGTCCGGATGACACTTAGCGTCCGGTCGCTCAGCAGAGAGCAACCAGAGAGGGGTTTTCATCCAGACGGTTGACCGGAGCCCTGCATCCGGACCTTCATTTGCGTCCGGACCTCCTGTCCAGAGAGGCCGAGGGATAGGGTATGCGACCGGACGCATCTGCGTTAGTCCGGACAGAGCATCCCTAGCGTCCGGACCCTGCGTCCGGACCACTGTCTCGTGTCCAAATGAGTTGCTTCTTCTTCTCCAAGCTTCCATATGCTAACACCTTGTGATCCATGCCTTTGTTCACCTGTGTTAGCTTTTTCATGATTTTATCTTGGATTTAATTCTATGTTTCATGTCACTTAGGTTCATTTTAATTAGCATGCAATGCAAACCTAGTGGCACATGATAACTGCAATCGAAACGAGTTTTCCCTTCTAGTGGCACACTTGTGATCTTGATATCACCCTTTTGTTGATGATCCCTTATGAAGTGATGCCTCACATCAATGTGCTTGGTTTTTGAATGTTGAACCGAATTGTTGGTTAGCTTCACCTCACTTTCATTGTCACATAGTGTCGGGTACAAAGGTAAGGGGTACCCTAACCTGCGATAATCTAATGCTTAACATAACAACCATTTTTGAGGCAAAATCCGATCAGCCACCCAATCAGTGGGAGAATGCCCATCAAACGAAGGCTTACCTCACCAACAACAGTGATCAGTCGTGGGCCGGCCCATTACTGGAAAAACAGTAGGCAGGACATCCCTCCGCGTCGACCTCAGCAGACGTACAGGGGTCGAACGAACGACCCCTTTGCCTCGCCTTAACCCCTCTACTGACGGATAGGGGTCGAACGAACGACCCCTCCGCCTCGACCTCAACTGATGGACAGGGGTCGAACGAACGACCCCTCCGCCTCCGCCTCAACCTCAACCCCTCGAATGACGGACAGGGGGTCGATCGAACGACCTGCGCGTAGGAGGCTCGATTAGCTTACCTACTCCCAGTATGGGTAAGGAGAATCCAATGCGCCTACCTGCTCCCGCCTAACGCCATGGGCACCCTCTGCCACGGTCAAATCTATCAACTCGCCGCCCATACCCGGACTCTCCGACGATCGTACAACCACTGTGGTCGTGCCTGGAGTACGGAGGCCAAAGGCACCCCCTTGAATATTGAATGGGGCAGCCCTCAGCCGTGTTTGCAGGGATGTGTCGGGGTCACGTAGGCCTGGACACCCCTTGACCCAGGGGCTCGACCGTCACCTCCAACCACTCTGACATGGCTCCCGTCCAGTCTGCTCCGCATCGGCTGTGGAGCTCGTACCCATCTACAGAAGGCCAACCGTACTGCGCCATGCTGCATGGCGGTGTCCAGTCCGCTATCGCCATGCCCTTAAACACCGGAAGGACGGGGAGGCCGCGCTGCTACAGCGGTCGACGTCCCACCGCAAACATGGCGCCATGGACACACCTGCCATGCCGCTACAGTCTAGGACCCCTGTACTCCCGTGCCTCCCTTGGTCTATAAAAGGGGACGCTGGGATAGTGGAAGAAAGGAAGGGAATGAGAACTCCACCTCCAAGCCGAGCAGTGGGTCAGATCTTCGGACATCTGCTCATACTCGCAACACCACTCCTTGCCTGCTTGATCAACATCCCAAGCAACCAAGCGACTCTCCTAGGATAGCTCTGCTAGTCCTAGGCCTCAGCTCATCCTGAGCACCCCGTGTAAACTTGCTTGTACCCCCCTGTACGAGCACTTCGGTGCAAGATAATACAATCCATCCTCCTCCGCTAGACGTAGGGCCTTCTTTGCCCGAACCAGGATAAATCTTGTGTTCTTCTTGCATCACATCTGGCAGAGGGAGCACGCAATATACAAATTTACTAGTTGGTGGTCTTGACCCCCTGGGTCATAACACCGACAGTTGGGCGCGCCAGGTAGGGGGCTTTGCGTGTCAATCAACTCCGAACTACTCTCCCAGATGGATTCCACCGTCCCACCATTTCCATTCGCCACCATCACTGGTTTGGGAGTCTAGAGTTCATGTCCTCGGGCCACGGCCACAACATGGTTCTACTCTCCAGTGGTGGCATGGACAGCAGCGGCTCCGGTACGCCGGGGCCAAGGGGGACCAGACGATGGTCCCACCACTCGCGCCTCTCGCCTGTCACCAGGAGGAGGCGTGAACGACGTCGCCGCACTCTTCACCGAGCGGATCCCGAGACGCCGGACGCCATCTCCCCGGCCTCAGCTGGCAACACAGTTCCTCCCTTCGGGAGCCTGTTTGACCCATGCTTGCGGGTCGGGGGCGGGTACCTCGCCGGGTCTGACCTTGGCTTTGCCATACCGTCATCTCGGAGTGTCCCTGTGGCCTCTCCGACGTACTCGGCCACGCCGCCGCGCAACCTGCTTCCGCATGGGATCTACAACAGCGCCAGACTCTTTTCTGCTTTTGTAGGCCCACAGATGCAGGCACGTTACGGGTCCCTAGGGAACCTACTACGTGCGACGATCAACCTCGTCACCACCCCTCCACCGGACGAGCCTCCGGAGCCACGACGAGCCCCGGCCCTAGGGTACTACACCTGGGGCACGCTACGACGACAATTGGAGGAGGAGCGCAGGGGATCTTTCCCCAACTTCTACCAGGGCAACCCCGACTCAGACTCCCCCGATGAGAATTACGATCCCACGCGGGAGTGCTTCCACCTCATCGAGCCGGTTGACTCCCAGGATGAGACCACCGACGCCGCAGTTGCGAATGCAGGAGGAGGAGGGCGCAACGCTACTCCGCCGCGAGACGCCGCCCCCCGGTTCCAGGTGAAGCTGGTCCACCTCAGGATGCCCAGATCGCGCAAGTCCAAGTGCTGCTCGCCAAGGTCGAGGAGGAGCGCCTACGGCTCCAACAGCTCGACCATGCCCTCGAGCAAGATCGCGGGCGGCCACAGTGTGGAGGAGCCCGCGAGCGGGCTCGGGATGTCCATCGACAGATCGTCAACGAAGGGGCGATCGAGCGCCACGTCTACAACCGCGCTAGCCAGAACGTCGTGGCAGCCGCGATGCTGCTCCGCGACATGCCGACACCATCGACGCCCCAGGCGCAACGTATCAGGGATGAAATCCAGGGGCTTCTCCAAACCGCGGTCGTACAACATGCGGAGAGCTCGGCCTCGAGGCGCAGAGGAGCTGCCTCCGAGCGGCGGGACGTGCCCCCTCAACAAGATCGAGAGGTATCTGTCCACCAAGACAAGGCGTCCCAAGGCGGAGCGGAGCGGCAACCAGTTCGAGACCGCATCCTCTACAATTGACAACCGTGAGACGTGCGACGCGACATCAACGACAACAAACGATGCCGACATGGTGACGCTGAGGCTCGAGGTTACAGTGCTCATCGAGGTGGGCGCTACGACAGTGATGAGGATCGACGTCGATCTCCGGAACCACGAGGGCCACGAGTCTTCGGCAGGACCATCTGGCAAACCGTCTTGCCTGTTCGTTTCCGTCCACCCACGAGCCTGGTCAAGTACAACGGCGAAACCAAGCCGGAGCTCTGGCTTGCTGATTTCAGGCTGACATGTTAGCTAGGAGGAGCCGAAAACGACCACGTCATCATTCGGCAACTCCCGCTCTTCCTCTCCGACACCGCTCGAAGATGGCTCGAGGAACTCCCCCCGGACTTGATCCATGGCTGGCCCGACCTGGTCAGGATCTTCAAGGGGAACTTCAAGGGCACCTACGTGCAGCCAGGAAACTCCTGGGATCTCCGCAGTTGCAAGTAGAAGCCAGGGCAAACCCTCCGCGACTTCGCCTGACGGTTCTCCAAGCGACGTACTGAGCTAACCCACATCTCCGACCACGACGTCATCACGACGTTTGTCGCCGGGACAACCTGCAAGGAGTTGGTGCGGGAGCTGGGACGGAACACCCCCAAGACCGCCAACGAGCTCATAGACATCGTCGCCAACTACGCAGTCGACGAGGAAGCCATTGACGCGTTCTTCTATGCATCCCCAAACAAGGGGAAGGCCAAGGCGGACGAGCCCGGTGGCTCGAATAATGGGCCCAAGAGGAAGAAGAAGAAGAAGAAGAAGAAGAAGAAGAAGAAGAACCAGCCGAGCCGACACGACATCGAGCCCGACGATCTTGTCGCTGCGACAGACAAGAAGGAGCCTCAAGGTACCCCTCTCGAGGGGGGCATCTTCGACAAGATGCTGAAAGAGCCCTGCCCCTATCACAAGGGACTGGCCAACCATAACCTCGAGGACTGTCGCATGCTCAAGAAGTACTTCGACTCTCTTGGCCTCAAGAAAGACGATAACAAGGAAGACCCACCCTGCGACCTTCACGTCAAGGGCGATGGCAAAAAAGGGGGCTTCCCCGAGATTCACGACTGCTACATGATCTGCGAGGGACCCTCGACCCGACTTAGTACACGTCAACGCAAGAGGGAGCGTCGAGAGGTCTTCTCCGTTCGAGCCCAGGCCCCTCGATACCTCGACTGATCCCACACGCCGATCACCTTCGACCAGGACGACCATCCCGAGCACGTCCCTAACGCAGGGGTCTACCCACTCGTCGTCGACCCGATCATACTCAACACCCGCCTCACCAAGATACTCATGGATGGGGGGAGCAGCCTCAACATCATTTACGCCGAGACCCTCGACCTCCTGGGGATCCCAAGGACCATGCTCCTACCCAGCGCGGGGGGATTCCACGGGATCGTCCCAGGAAAGAAGGCACTCCCGATCGGCCGCGTCAAGCTACCCGTCTGCTTCGGTACCCCCTCGAACTTTTGGAAGGAAGATCTGACCTTCGAGGTGGTCGCATTCCACGGTACCTACCACGCCATCATCGGTCGATCTAGATACGCCAAGTTCATGGCGATCCCGAACTACACCTACCTCAAGCTAAAGATGTCAGGGCCCAAGGGAGTCATCACCGTCGACACCTCCTACGAGCACGCTTACGACTGTGACGTCGAGTGCGTGAAAAACGCCGAGGCTGTCGAGGAGTCAGCCGTCCTCGCGGCCCTCGACGACTTCTCCAAGGAGATCCCCGACCCCAAGCGGCACGCCGGCAACTTCAAGCCTGCGGAGGACACCAAGACCATCCCGCTCGACCTTGGCCACGCGGATGGGAAGGCGCTGACGATCAGCGCCACCCTCAAGCCCAAATAGGAAGCCGTGCTCGTCGACTTTCTCCGCGCGAATGCTGACGTGTTTGCATGGAGTCCCTCGGATATGCCAGTGCCGGGCATTCCGAGGGATGTCGCCGAGCACTCCTTGGACATCCGGGCCGGATCCAAACCGGTGAAGCAACGACTGCGCCGCTTCGACGAGGAGAAGCGCAAAATCATCGGGGAGGAGGTCGACAAGCTTTTGAAGGCAGGATTCATCAAGGAGGTACATCATCCCGAGTGGTTAGAAAATCCTGTACTTGTCAAGAAAAAGAATGGAAATGATAGAATGTGCGTAGACTACAGTAGTTTAAATAAAGCATGTCCTAAGGTTCCTTTTCCGTTATCACACATTGATCAAATAGTAGATTCCACTGCGGGATGTGAAACTCTCTGCTTTCTTGATGCGTATTTTGGCTATCACCAAATAAAGATGAGGGAGTCCGATCAGCTCGCGACTTCCTTCATCACCCCCTTTGGCATGTTTTGCTACCTCACTATGCCCTTCGGTTTGCGAAACGCCGGGGCCACATATTAGCGATGCATGCTCCATGTCTTTGGAAAACATATAGGGCCAACCGTCGAGGCCTACGTCGATGACATCGTAGTCAAGTCCAAAGAGGTCGAGAACCTAGTCGGGGACCTTGAGATCGCGTTCGGGTACCTCAGGGCAAATCACATAAAGCTAAAGCCAGAGAAGTGTGTCTTCGGGGTTCCTCGAGGCATGCTCCTAGGGTACATAGTTTCCCAACGCGGGATCGAGGCCAACCCTGAGAAGGTAACCGCAATCACTAGGATGGGCCCGATCAACGATGTTAAGGACGTACAAAGGGTCACAAGGTGCCTCGCTACCCTCAGTCGGTTCATCTCACGGCTCGGGGAGAAAGCACTTCCCCTTTATCGCCTTCTTAAAAAAACAAAACACTTCACATGGACCGTCGAGGCCGAGGAGTCGCTCTCCAAACTCAAAGCCTTACTCACCTCGCCACCTATCTTGGTGCCCCAAGCCCAGCTGAGCCCCTCTTGCTCTATGTTGCAGCAACTACCCAGGTAGTCAGCGCTGCCATAGTAGTTGAGAGGGCAGAAGAGGGACATGCCCTGCTGGTTTAGAGGCCCGTCTACTTCATAAGCGAGGTGCTCTCAGAAACCAAAGTGAGATACCCCCACATTCAGAAGCTGTTGTACGCCATCGTCCTCACTCGGCGGAAGCTCAAGCACTATTTCCTGGGCCACCCGGTTACTGTGGTCTCGTCTTTCCCCCTCGGGGAGATAATCTAGAACCGGGAGGCGTCTGGGAGAATCGCCAAATGGTCAGTCGAGCTCATGGGGGAAACTCTCTCCTACGCTCCTCGGAAGGCCATCAAGTCGCAGGTATTGGCAGATTTCATTGCAGAATGGACCGACACCCAACTACCTCCGGCACAAGTTCAGACCGAGCTCTGAACCATGTACTTCGACGGATCGTTGATGAAGACGGGGGCAGGCGCCGGATTGCTGTTCATATCACCCTCGGGGGTCCACATGCGCTATGTCATCCGCCTCCACTTCCCCGCCTCCAACAACGTAGCCGAGTACGAGGCCCTCGTCAACGGTCTGCACATCGCCATCGAGCTCGGGGTTCAAGGCCTCGACGTTCGAGGGGACTCGCAGTTGGTAATTGACTAAGTGATGAAAGACTCGAGCTGCCACGACCCCAAGATGGAAGCCTACTGCAAGGAGGTCCGTAAGCTGGAGGACAAATTCTATGGCCTCGAGCTCAACCACGCCGCCCGCCGGTACAACAAAGCTGCTGACGAGCTAGCCAAAATCGCGTCTACCCGAGGCACGATTCCTCCCAACATCTTCTCGAGGGACCTTCACAAGCCGTCTATCGACCTAGGCTCGGGGGCTCCTATCCTCGAGCAAGGGGTCGATCCACCCCCCCCCCCCCCCGACCGATCCCCCCTCGAACAGGGAAGAAGCCATGAAGATCGACGGAACGGCCGCGACACAAACCCCCTCGACGGACTGGCGCACACCCTACCTCGAGTATCTGATACAGGGTGAGCTCCTAGAGGACCGCACCGAAGCCCGATGCATAGCCCGACGCGCCAAAACCTACGTCTTGTATGGGGATGGCCGCGAGCTGTATCGACGCAGTCCTACCGGTGTACTTCAATGTTTCCTCACCCTCGAGGAGGGGAGGGCACTACTGAGGGACCTACACTCGGGGGCTTGCGGCCACCACGCGGCGCCAAGAATGCTGGTAGGAAACGCCTTTCGACAAGGCTTCTACTGGCCGACAGCCGTCGCCGACGCTACCAAACTTGTTCGATCTTGCAAGGGATGCCAATTCTACGCCAGGCAGACCCACCTACCCGCCCAAGCTCTTCAGATGATACCCATACCTTGACCATTCGCAGTATGGGGGCTCGACATGGTCGGCCCCTTGAAGAAAACAAAAGGTGGTCACACCCACCTCCTCGTGGCCATAGACAAGTTCTCGAAATGGATCGAGGCTCGACCCATCGCTAACATTCAATCTCGACAAGCTGTGTTGTTCTTCACCGACATCGTCCACCGCTTCGGGGTCCCCAATGCCATCATCACCGACAACGGCACGCGGTTCACCGGTCAAAAGTTCTTGAACTTCTGTGACCACCACAACATCAAGTTGAACTGGTCTGCAGTCGCCCACCATCGAACTAATGGCCAGGTCGAGCGCGCCAATGGTATGGTTTTGCCGGGCCTCAAGCCAAGGATCTTCGACCGGCTAAACAAACACGACAAGAGATGGGTCGATGACCTGCCCTCTGTCCTATGAAGTCTCAGAATGACGCCAAGTCGAGCTACAGGGTTCTCCCCGTTCTTCTTGGTCTACGGGTCCGAGGCCGTCCTCCCCACTGACCTCGAGTATGGGTCCCCTCGATTAAAGGCCTACAACGAGCAAGCCAACGCAGCAGCTCGAGAGGACTCCCTCGACCAGCTCGAGGAAGCCTGGGACACGGCCCTCTTCAAGTCAGCAAGGTACCAGCAGACGCTACGGCGCTACCACGACAAGCACATACGCAAAAGGGACCTATACGTCGCCGACCTCGTACTACGCCGCCGACAAAGCAACATGGGGCGTCACAAGCTGACGCCATCTTGGGAAGGACCCTTCATCGTGGCAGAGGTGCTAAAGCCAGAGACTTACAAGCTGAAGAACAGCAAGGGCGAGATCCTCACCAACGCATGGAACATCGAACAGCTACGTCGCTTCTACCCCTAAGGCCTCGAGGCCTCGTACATTTTCCGCATTATGTACACTTATCACATTATGAATGAATAAAATGTTCTCGAAATACATTTCACATTCGTTCATAACTCTGAGGTAGCCTCGACTCTGCTCCTGCAAAGTCAAGCCTCCCTCGGGGCTGACAGGGGGGACCCTCCCTCCTAAGTCCTCTAAAAACTCGAACGTTTTTTCAAAACTCAGCACTTCTCTTTCAACCTTTGCCCTGAGTACGCTCCGCAACTAAGTAAAAGCACCTCGAATTCCCTAAGGGTCGAGGGCCGTCGAGCCGGGGGCTCTCCTACGCCTCCGGGCTATGGTACCCCCACTCGCTCCCCCCCCTCGAGGGATACGAGCGCGCGTCGAATACTTAGTCTAAAAGCAACGACTCAAGTAAAAACGCCTCGAACTCCCTAAGGGCCGAGGGCCGTCGAGCCAGGGGCTCTCCTACGCCTCCGGGCTATGGTACCCCCACTCGCTCCCCCCCCCCTCGAGGGACACGAGCGCGCGTCGAACACTTAGTTAAAAAGGTACAACTCAGGCAAAGAGAAATAGAGATGGTGTTGACACCGTTTTTCAACACGTGTCAAATGGACTGAGGCTTGACTGGTCAGTGGCCGTTCTCCATCGGCATCGGGAAAGTTTTGAGCCGATATTGCCGATGGGAGAGTGCTGCGGGAAGACCAAGTGCGTTGCCGATGGAGGCTAGATGATCTTTGCCGACAAAGGTTAATTGGTGAAGTCTTGCTGAAGCTGATTGCCAATGAAGAGTCATTGCCGATGGCCGATGAAGAGTCATTGCCGATTGCCGATGAGGGGTCATTGCCGATTGCCGATGAAGAGTCATTACTGATTGCCGATGAGGGGTCATTGTCGACTGCCGATGAAGGATGGTTGCCGATTGCCGATGGGGGATGATTGGTGAAGAGTTACCAGCACAAGGTCGCTAATCGGAAATGTTGCCGATTGCCGATCAGGAAAGTGTTGCCGATGTCGATGGGCGTAACTTAGCGCTTGGTGGCAGCAGAAGGTTATCGGTGGTCAAAAGAAGGAAGGCGCGGATTAAAGGGATCTGCCGATGGAAAGTTTTCATCGAGGAGGAGAATAAGGAAACTGGTGTTTTGTACCAGTATTATTATAGTAGTTTGAGTCTGACTCTTGCATGAGTCGTTTATTTTCCTTTAAAATAGGTGTGTTTGTTTAGGATATAAATATTGTCATCCGGCTCCTGCGCGAGTCAGTTTCCTTTAAAGTAGGAGTTTTTTTAGGAAGGATACGTGTCGTGTCTTTGTACAACTCTCCATGCGGGAGTATAAATATGTGCCCGAGGGCCACGGAAAAAAATAATCAATCAAATTCAAAACAAACCAATTTTATCTTATTCTACTTTTTATCGCAATTTACCCTTTTACTGCATTAGCTGTAGTTTTCAACGAGTTCTTCAAGCTTTCGACGGGCTGCATCATCCTGATCTCCGTCAAATCCTTGCTAGTTCCGCGTGGGAGTACCTCTGAGCTTTGGCAATCCGGGCGCATCGCTGTTTGCCTCGTTCAGCTCTGCTCTAGTTATCCTTGATCAATCTGAGCCTTGACGTCCGGACGCATCGCTGTCGTCTCGTTCAGTTTGTTCTAGTTATCATCCTTGTCGATTGATTGGTCAAATCGACTGGCACGCCTCCGGAATACCGAGCTTTGAGTAATAGCCCGAGGTGTTCACAGATCTGGCGCTTTTTGTGTCAACAGATGGCTCGAGAAATAAAAACACTCAGATGCACCCCGAATAAAATGCATTAAAGTTAGGAAGTCCCCAGGGGCTCGACATCATATTGTCATAAAAACTAATCTATTACATGGACTTTCTTGTCTAGATTTGGCTCACAGACCTCGACTACTCATCGCCATCGCCGTCCAGCAAGGGAAACACCTCGGCCTCGAACAGCTTCGCCAACTCACCGTCGGGCACCTTTGCGGCGTCGATCAGCTCATGGCATCTCGCCATGTTCGCTTCATCGGTCAGCTCCGGGTCGACGACGAAGCCGCTGGCAACGACGGCGAGGTCGTAGGAGTACCCCGAGTGGACGACCGCGAGCGCCCGCTTCACGCCTATGTGAAGGGCAGCACGGACCCGCTCCATCACTCCACGGGTCACGGCGAAGAGCCAGCGTAAGAGGGAATCTCCACACATGTCTCCCGCAACCGGCAGCTCCGGCTCGACCCCATGCCGTCGCAGAAGGAGGAGATGGCGTCCCCAAGCCTCTCGTTCAGGCTCGTCTCCGCCCCGAGGAGGTTCTGAAGACTGGTCAGATCCTCGTGGGCTCGGGCCTTATCCCCTTCGAGTTCTACCAGAACAAATAGAAGACTCCATCAAAACCAAAAAGCAGGGGAAGGGTCGAGACCAAGCGAGCTCAATAACACTTCTAAAAAACTCACCTTTGGCGCGTGCTTCCAGGGTGACGTAGGCCTGCTCAGCCTTCTGCAGTTGGCGGCGGACGTCGACGAGGGCTGCAGCTTGGTCACTGTTCTTAGCCCGGAGGTCCTCGATGATCTTGCCAGTACCATCGAGGGCCCTCTTCTGGGCAGCCGCCGCCTCCTCCAGAATGGAGATCTGGGCTCGAACCTTCTGCTCTGCAACGTTCATCGCGTCGCGGTCGCGGGAGACGACGTCGATATCCGACTCGAGCTACCGGACCCGCTCTCCGAGGGAGGCGCAGTCGGTGCCTGCCTGCTCCAGGTTGGCCTCGAGCTGTCGGACCTGCTCCTCCGTTCGAGCCAGCTCCCCCCTCAGCGAGGTGGCCTCCTCCTGAGCCTTACGCCGGGCCTCCTGGGCGGCGTCCCGCTGCTGCCCGACCTCGGCAACCTCCTTGAGGGTGGCCTCGGCCCTCGACTGTGCCTGGGAGGCCTCCTCCTGAGTGGCTTTGGCCCCCTCCTGTACGGTGGCCGCCTCGACCTTCGCCTGGGTTGCCTCGGCCTCCGCCTTCTCCAGCGAGGCGCGGAGGATGGGGAGCTGACTCCACTGCTCCTGCGCCCGGAGGATGAATTAGGACTTATCGTACGACCTCACCTTCAACACCTGACAGGGATAAAAAGAAGGTCATAAAAAAAGAACAGCAAAATGACCCAAGCAAGATCAAAGAGAAAACGAGGCTTACTTCCATCCCCGGTACAAATCCGCGAAAGCTACCTCCGCCGACACGCGTACCACATGGGCAAGCCACGCCCGGAACTCCTCCAGGTGCTCCCACTCCCCGAGCTCGGCTTGATCATCGAGCTTGAAAAAAGTGTGCCCTGGGTCTTGGGGGTCGGCCAGCTCGAGGGGCTCCTGCCACCAGAACTTGCCGCGACGGTCGATCCTCTCCTTGACCTCCCGCATGATGCCCTGGCGCATCTCGAGGTCACCCGCGTGGAGCATCACCCGCTCCGCCAGAGTGGGGAAGGAGGTCACCCCTCGAGCCAGACACTCCTGGCCTTAGAGTCATCTTGCAGGGCCGCCGCCGGCCCCTCCGGGTCATCGCCTCTAGGCAGAAGAGGTCCCCGCCATGAGAATAACCCTGTGCGGTGAACAAAACACACGTTAGCACCCAATGTCGCAGGCTCACTGCGGTCCCCTCCCTCCAGTCGACCAAGTTAGAGGGCGGAGCACCTCGAGTAGACGGCTGCCCGACCTCGAGGATAGGCCGAGCTGACGCCTCGGACATAGCCACGTCCGGTGCGCCGCTCCCCCGCAGCACCACAACGGTCCCCTCCGGCTCCTGCCGAGGGGTCGTCACCACCACTATCTCCGCCAGCTCCGTCGTCGTCGCCGTCCCCGCCGCGGGCGACGCCGAGGCCCCTCGACGAGGGTCTCCACCGACGGCGGCACCTCTGGCGCAGCGACAATCGCTCCCTCCTTTTGCCGCGCCTTCTCCTCGCGCTCGCGCCGCTGACGCGCCTCCCACGACGCAAGGTTCTTGGGCCACCGCATCGTCACCGGGCACTCCGACGTCTCTTCCTCGCTGGTGGAGGTCAAGTCGACCACCTTCATCTCTACGGCGGCTTGGGGCTCAACCCCCTCAATCACGGCCGTTGTCGACGCCGGCTCCACGCCTTCCGAGGTTGCTGGCGTACCCCCCTCCGACAGGGCGGTGAGCACGGCCTCGATGCGACGGGTCGACCCGCCTCTTCCTCGCTCGAGCCCACTCGGCGGTAGACTGCGCCTGCCCGTGCCCTATCGCCTCCCGCGCCTTGGCCACCCACGCCGCAACTGGGGCGGGGGTCGAAGGGGACGAGGCAGCAGGACTGGCTCCGGCGGGCATCTTAGCCACAGCCTCCACCTTCATCTTCTTGGCCGGAGTGGGGGTCGTGGCCTCCAACGAACGCTTCACCCTGAAAAAAGAAACACATGCGCTACGGTTAGCGCAAGTTGCAACCCAAGTGGAAGGGAGTTCAGGACCAGAAGGAAAAGACCTTACCCCATTGGGATCAGGGGGGGTCCGGCCGGCGGATCTCGAACCGCTCGAGGGCTTCGGGCCGACACCCCGGGAACCGCTTTTTCCTCCACCGGGGGTCGAGGCTGCTCCCAGGGCCGTGACCTTGGCAGGGGCCGACGACGTCTTCTTCGCCGCCGTCCTGGTCTCCTCCTAGGTCGACGGACTCGAGGCCCGTGCGCTCGACTGAGCAGCCACCGGCGGCGTGCTCGACCCACCCCTCGACGGGGACTGCGACGAGCGACTGCGCGTTCGCCGCACCTCTTCGCCCTAAGAGGCCGCGGGGCGCTCGCTCCCCGACTCGATCCGGGCGGTCGGGGCCGACCTCGATGTCGACCCTTCCCCCCTTTGCTACCAGCGACCGCCCCTTGTCACCTGGGCACCGCTCTGTCTTCCTCGAGCCCTTTGCGCGGCTCGACCTGCTCCTCCTCTTGCTCCGACTCCTCTTCCTGCACAAAGAACAATATCCGTCAGGACCGAAGTAATGGTCACAACCCTACACCACTGTGTCGTGCTGCCAACAACCTCGCCACTACTCGTCCCCTCATCCTCATCCTCCTCCGAGGGGGACTCCCCCTCGGGAAGGTTGGCCTGTCGTTGCTGCGACTAGCGTTGCTCATGTTCAACTTTCTCTCGGGCCCTTCTGCCCTTATCCTTCTTGGCTTTATCCTTGTTCTTTTTGTCCTGCTCGGCCTAAAAGCGTCTCACCTGGGAGTCGTTCTGCTCGTCCTTCATCGCGGCGGCAGCGACTTCCGATAAACGACGTTCCCCTGAGGAACACGAGGTGTGGTCAGAAAATGGGCAAAAGGGGACAAACAAGACAAACAAGGGGGCATTGACAGAGAAGAGATGTCGTACAAGCTGGACGTGGCCCTGGACCGGCACCATGGGGACGCTGGTGACGTTCTCCACCTCGAACACGTCGGCAAAGGAGGCGCGCACTCGGTGGACCACCCTCTTGAGGGGCAGTTCGTCCCCCATGAGGCGGCACCCGTGAGGTCTGTCCCGGGCGCATCTCGTCAAGGCGTAGTGGGCGGACCATCAGCGGTACGACTCGCCGCTAATGAAACGCCGACGCCATGATGGCCGCCGTAAGCCCCGCTTTCTTCAGACGGGCAATCGCCTCAAACAGGTGGTCGAGACGCTTCTGCTTCTTCTGCTCGACGCCGTACCTCCAGTGGTCGGGCCTCGAGTCGATCGTCCTCCCGGTGTAGGCGGGGAACAGACCATCGTCGTTCCTCAGGTAGAACCACCTGGAGTGCCATCCTGAGTGGCTCGACGTAAGCTTCGCTAGAATCCAGCAGTCCGCCCTCTTGAGGGAGATACTGCAGCACCCAGCCCTGACCATCCCGGCCGAAGCGTGGAACAGGCCCACCTCGAACAGGTGGAGCCACAACTCCCAATGCGGCTTCATCCCTAGGTATCCCTCGCACACGGCGGTGAAGACCACCGCGTGGCAGACGCCGTTGGGGGAGAGGTGTTGGAGCTCCACGCCGTAGTGGTGGAGGATCCCGCGTAGAAGACGGTTGGGGGGATCCCAGCCCCACCCGGTGGAAAGCTTCGAAGCTGACCACGTAACCTTCCGGCGGGTTGGGCTCACGATCCTCCCTCGGTGGCACTATCCACTCTGGCCGGTCCGCGGAGGTGATAGGCCGGAGAAGGCCGCTCTCCACCAAATCTCCCAAACGCCCCACGGTCGCCGACGATGGAAGCCAGGCGTCAGGGCCGCACAAGATGTAGCTGGCCATGCGAGCAGGGAAGCGGATGCGCTCGGATGCGGGGGTGGAAGGTATGTTCCCAATCTCCTCTCCCTGCTCTCGCGCGCGCAGAGATCCGGCTCGGTGGGTGACGAAGGCAATGGCAAAAGGGGAAGGAGGCAAGGGAGGCAATGGCAAGCGTGCGGAAGCCAAACCCCCATCCCCGTATTTATAACCAGAAGCCCAACTGGCGGATCCGACGAAAAGGCAAGTAAGTCTCCGCACTTAATGCGCCTACCTACCGCCCCCTCGTATTCCATAAAATAAGGCGCACCCGTCGCGTCATCGGGCTCCGCGCCGCGCTCCACGCCGCACCCTACGCCTGCTATGGCTGCAGTCGAACGGACATCTCCTAAAAAGGCGAGCCTACGGTGGACAACGTGCAATAGTGGGCGTTATCTTCGGAGGTAAGCAACGGACGTCGACCCGTCCGTCAAAATCTCGAGGGAGCGAAGGCTGGCCCTCGAACAGGGTTCGACAGCCGCCCTCAAGTACCTAAGATCAGGGAGGACCCAGGGTTATGGACTCCGGTCCACTCCCAAATCTCGAGGGGGCGAAGGCTGGCCCTACGAACGGGGTTCGACAGCCGCCCTCGAGTACCCGAGTCAGGGATGACCCAGGGGGAGCCATCACGAGGCCCAGCTCGAGAACGAACTCTCGAGACCCCCGGGACATATCCGAGGCATAACCAGGGAATACCCAAGGATCCCTATGACGGGAGGCATCGAGTCACCGACTCTCATCGAACATAGTTGGCACCTAGGTAATCCACACGGTTTTGCTTAATGAGAACGCCTCATGGCTTCTATCGGCCCCTGTCGAAGGGGCACGAGTTCTCACTTGGATCCCCCCGTTACCAGCTCACAGATGACTTTGAGGCTCGTCCGAACGAGGATAGCACGATGCTCTTCGCCCTACAATCCGAGCGTAAGGATCCGCGGGAAGGACGCTATGAGGTAGCAAAAGCCCAGCCGCACGAGGCTCGGGGGCTAGACTACGCACGGCACCCCTCGACGAAAGGGTCGAAAACACAACGGACGTCGAAATCTCGGGGGTCGATGGCTGGTCTAGCGATCACAGGTTCGACAGCCACCCTCGAACGATCCTTCCCATGGAAGTAAAACGGACTCCGGTCCACCCTCAAATCTTGAGGGAGCGAAGGCTGGCCCTCGAGTACCCCGAGGTCAGGGAGGACCCAGGGTAAAACGGACTCCAGTCCACCCCCAAATCTCGAGGGGGCGAAGGCTGGCCCCACGAACGGGGTTCGACAGCCGCCCTCGAGTACCCGAGTCAGGGATGACTCAGGGGGAGCCAGTACGAAGCCTAGCTCGAGAACGAACTCTCGAGTCCCCCCGGGACATATCCGAGGCATAACCACGGAATACCCAAGGATCCCTTCGACGGGAGGCATCGAGCCACCAACTCTCATCGAACAGAGTTGGCACCTAGATAATCCACACGGTTTGCTTAATGAGGACGCCTCAGGGCTTCTGTCGATCCCTGTCGAAGGGGGCACGAGTTCTCACTTGGATATCCCCGTTACCAGCTCACAGAGGACTTCGAGGCTCGTCCGAACGAGGATAGCACGATGCTCTTCGCCCCACAATCCGAGCGCAAGGATCCGTGGGAAGGACACTATGAGGTAGTGAAGGCCCAGCCACACGAGGCTCGAGGGCTAGACTACGCACGGCACCCCTCGACAAAAGAGGGTCGAAAACACTCGTAGCCTGGCAGACAGAGTTGACCCCTCGATAGGGCGCTATGACTCCAGTTAATATTAATCCCCTCGATAAAACACACATCAAAGCCCCAGAGGAGTTCTTAGTCACTCCTCTGGAGCCTTGGGGGTTACCCCCGCGGGGTACGCTCGCGCGCACCCCTCGGAGAATCGAACCTCTTACTAACCCTGCAGATCAATGGCAAAAGCCCCTATGCGGATTCTTCTTATCCGCATAGAGGCTCGGGGGCTACTATCGGGTACAAAGGTAAGGGGTACCCTAACTTGCGATAATCTAATGCTTAACATAGCAACCATTTTTGAGGCAGAATCCGATCAGCCGCCTAATCAATGGGAGAAGGCCCATCAAACGAAGGCTTACATCACCAATAACAGTGACCAGTCGTGGGTCGGCCCATTACTGGAAAAACAGTAGGCAGGACACCCCTCCGCGTCGACCTCAACAGACGGACAGGGGTCGAACAAACGATTCCTCCGCCTCGACCTCAACTGGCGGACAGGGGTCGAACGAACGACCCCTCCGCCTCGACCTCAGCTGACGGACAGGGGTCGAACGAACGACCCCTCCGCCTCCGCCTCGACCTCAACCCCTCGAATGACGGATAGGGGTCAATCGAACGACCCACGCGCAAGAGGCTCGATTAGCTTACCTACTCCCAGTATGGGTAAGGAGAATCCAATGCGCCTACCTGCTCCCGTCTAACACCATGGGCACCCTCTGCCATGGTCAAATCTATCAACTCGCCACCCATACCCGGACTCTCCGACGATCGTACGGCCACTGTGGCCATGCCTGGAGTACGGAGGCCAAAGGCACCCCTTAAATATTAAATGGGGCAGCCCTCGGCCGTGTGTTGCAGGGATGTGTCGGGGTCACGTAGGCCTGGACGCCCCTCGACCCAGGGGCTCGACCGTCACCTCCAACCACTCCGGCATGGCTCCCGTCCAGTCCGCTCCGCATCGGCTGTGGAGCTCGTACCCATCTACAGAAGGCCAACCGTACTGCGCCATGCTGTACGGCGGTGTCCAATCCGTTATCGCCATGCCCTGAAACACCGGAAGGACGGGGAGGCCACGCTGCTACAGCGGTCGACGTCCCACCGCAAGCATGGCGCCATGGACACACCTGCCATGCTGTTACAGTTTAGGACCCCTGTACTCATGTGCCTTCCCTTGGTCTATAAAAGGGGACGCTGGGATAGTAGAAGAAAGGAAGCGAATGAGAACTCCACCTCCAAGCCGAGCAGTGGGTCAGATCTTCGGACATCTGCTCACACTCGCAACACCACTCCTTGCCTGCTCGATCAACATCCCAAGTAACCAAGCGACTCTCCTAGGATAGCCCTGCTAGTCCTAGGCCTCAGCTCATCCTGAGCATCCCCATGTAAACCTGCTTGTACCCCCTCTGTACGAGCACTTCGGTGCAAGATAATACAATCCATTCTCCCCCGCTGGACGTAGAGCCTTCTTTACCCGAACCAGGATAAATCTTGTGTTCTTCTTGCATCACATCTAGGAGAGGGAGCACGCAATATACAAATTTACTAGTTGGTGGTCTTGACCCCCTAGGTCATAACACCGACAGATAGCATTGGCACTTGCTTGAAATTGATTTCATAGTCATTCAAAGTTGCCTTCATCCAAAGCAATTGAGCACAACAACTTCCCGCACTTATGTATTCGGCTTCGGCGGTAGAGAGTGCAACACTATTTTGCTTTTTTGATGACCAAGATACAAGTGACATGCCTAGCATTTGACATGTGCCCGTTGTGCTCTTTTTATCAATCTTGCATCCCGCATAGTCGGAGTCCGAATATCCAATCAACTCAAAGTTAGACCCCTTGGGATACCACAATCCAACATTTTATGTATGCTTCAAGTACCTCAATACCCTCTTTGTAGCCTTCAGGTGACTTTCTCTTGGAGAGGCTTGGAATTTTGCACACATGCATACACTAAACATCACATTCGGCCTAGAAGCGGTCACATAGAGTAGGCTTCCAATCATAGACCGATACAACTTTTGATCCACCATGTTGCCACTAGCATCACTATCCAAGTGTCCATTAGTGCCCATAGGAGTGCTAATGCCTTTAGACTCACAAAGGTGTCATTCTTCAATTGCTTGATTTGGAGACCAAGTAAGTAGCTAAGTTCACCAATCATTGATATTTCAAACTCATTTGCCATCATCTTGCCAAATTCTTCACAAAAATCTCGATTGGTTGAACCGAATATGATATCATCCACATAGATTTGGAGCACAAATAGATCCTTGCCAAGCTTCTTGGTGAAGAGAGTAGTGTCAACCTTCCCCATGATGAACCTTTTGGATAAGAGGAAATTCCTCAATCTTTCATACCATGCTCTAAGTGCTTGCTTCAAGCCATATAAAGCCTTTCTCAACTTGTACACATGGTTGGGCTTCTTGTCATCTTCAAAACCGGAAGATTGCTCAACATATACTAGCTCATTGATGTATCCATTCAAGAAAGCACTCTTCACATCTATTTGGTATAGCTTGATGTTGTGTGCATATGTATAGGCCAATAGAATTCTAATTGCCTCTAATCTTGCAACCGGTGCATAAGTTTCTCCAAAGTCAAGACCTTCAACTTATGTGTAACCTTGAGCTACCAATCTTGCTTTGTTTCTCACAACTATACTATCTTAATCTTGCTTGTTTCTAAATACCATCTTGTGTCAATCACATTGTAGTTCTTGGATCTTTCAACTAGCTCTCAAACTTGATTTCTTGTGAAATTATTGAGCTCTTCATGCATTGCATTGACCCAATCAACATATTGTAAGGCTTCTTCAATCTTTGTGGGCTCTATGGATGACACAAAGAAATAGTGTTCACAAAAGGATGACAATCTTAATCTTGTTTGAACACCACTTGCAATATCACCAACTATTTGGTCAATAGGGTGATCTCTTGCAATGTTGGTTGGTTGGAGGATAGAAACTTGATTGCTTGAGCTTGGTTGAGATGAGCTAGCAACTTGTTGATCTTGCACTTGAGAGCTACTAGCTTGCGCATTGGGTGAGTTGAGCACTTGATCTTTGTTATCTTCAACATCTATGTCTTGCCTTGGCCGAATATCACCAATATCCATACTCTTCATAGCATTGGCCAATTGAGATCCACTCACATCTTCTAAGTTCTCATGATCATCTTGTGAGCCATTGGTTTCATCAAATTCAACATCATGAACCTCCTCAAATATACCACTAGCTGAATTTTACACTCTATAGGCTTTGCTACTGGTTGAGTAACTAAGTAAGAACCATTCATCACATTTTTTGTCAAACTTCCCAAGTCTTGTGTCTTTCTTCAAGATGTAGCATTTACAACCAAACACTTTAAAGTATGTAATGTTGGACTTTCTTCCATTTAATAGTTCATATGGTGTCTTCTCCATCAATGGGTGACAATATAGCCGGTTGCTAGAGTAGCAAGCAGTGTTGATAGCTTCGGCCCAAAAGGAGTGACTCACATTGTACTCACTAAGCATACACCTTGTCATATGAATCAATGTTCTATTCTTTCTCTCAACAAGGTCATTTGATTGTGGAGTGTACTTGACCGAGAATTGATGCTTGATTCCAAAGTGATCACATAGCTTATCAACTCTTGTATTCTTGAATTCACTTCCATTGTCACTTCTCACTTTCTTGATGGTAGTTTCAAACTCATTGTGATATCTCTTGACAAATGACTTGAATGTGATAAATGTATCACTCTTGTCATTTAGAAAGAATACCCAAATATATCTCGTAAGATCATCCACTATCACAAATTCATACTTGTTGCCTCCAATACTTGTGTATGTTGTTGGTCCAAATAAATCCATGTGCAACAACTCAAATGCTCTACTAGTGCTCATCATGCTATTCTTTGGATGGGTGTTACCAACTTGTTTGCTGGCTTGACAAAAACTACAAAGTTTGTCCTTCTCAAACGCAACATCTTTCAAACCTCTTACTAAGTCATGCTTGATTAATCTATTCAATTGCTTCATGCCAATATGACCAAGTCTTATATGCCATAACCAACTCATACTTGATTTAGTGAGCAAGCAAGTTGACAATTGAGCTTCACTAGCATTGAAATCAACTAGGTAGAGGTTCTTATATCTAAATCCCTTGAAGATCAAGTTTGAACCATAAACACTAATGATCTCAACATCATCTACCCCAAATATGTATTTGAATCCAAGATCACACAATTGAGTCACAGATAGCAAATTGAAGTTCAAGCTCTCAATTAGCAAGACATTTGATATACTCAAGTCATTGGATATTGCAATCTTACCAAGACCCTTGATCTTGCCCTTGCCATTATCACCAAAAGTAATACTATCAATGCCATCATTGGTGTTGGAGTTGATTGATTTAAACATTTTAGAATCCCCGGTCATGTGTTGAGTGCACCCACTATCAAACACACAATGCTTTCCTCCGGCTTTGTAATTTACTTACAAAACAAATTAGTTCTTCTTAGGTACCCACACTTGTTTGGGTCCTTCAAAGTTAGTGACCAAGGATTTTGGCACCCAAATAGCCTTCTTCTTTGGACCAACAATGGGTGTGTCAACATACTTAGCCATGATACCTTTAACACTTTTGGTAATCATATAAGATGAATCAAAATGCATGGAGGTAGATTTAGCAAACTTGATTTGGCTCATGTTAAGTTTGCAATATTGGTCAACATGCCCCACTTGCTTGCAACTATTGCAATACCGACCATTGCTTCTCACAAAGCTAGGCTTTGGAATTACAAAGGCGGCCTTGCCTTTCTTGGGGGTATAGCCCAATCCCTCTTTGTAGTGGGAAAATCTTTGACTACCCAAGCACTTTAGCAAGCGGGCATCTCCACCATATGCCTTACTCAAAGCATGAGTGAGTTCATTAATATCATTTTTCAATTTTTCATTTTCAATCACTAGTGTTGCATCATCCTTTGAGCTATCACTAGTAGATGTGCAAGTGGATGTGCTAGTGTCGGTTGGTGCAACAATGATAGAAGTGAAAAATGATTCATCTAAAATATCACAAGTAACTCCAATATCACATGATGCAACAATCTTATCCTTGTTTTGATCAAGGAGGGCGGAGTGAGTTTTTTCAAGCTTGTAGTGAGTCCTCTCAAGCTTCTCATGAGCTTCCATTAACCTCTCATGAGAGCCATTGAGCTCATCAAAGGATTGTTTAAGAGCCTTAAGCTTCTTGTTCAATTCTTTGCACTCCTTCCTCTTCTTCTCAAAGCACTCATAAGTTTGCTTCATCATGTCTACTAGTTCTTTCTTGGAGTACTCCTCTTCATCATTACTACTATCATCATCACTATCACTATCATCATAAGATTGTACCTTGGATGGCTTAGCCATGAAGCATGATGGAGTATCAAAGATAGATGACTTGTTGTTGATAGCAATGCTAGCCAATGTCTTCTTCTTAGACTTCTTGCTCTCATCATCATTAGAGTCATCATCGGAGGAGTCACTACTATCCCAAGTCACCATATAAGATTCACCCTTCTTCTTCTTGGTGAATGATAGCTTCTTCTCCTTCTTGTCATACTTGCCCTTCTTCTTCTCATTATCATCATTATGATTGGGACAATTCGCAATCATATGACCAGTGCTCTTGCACTTGTAGCATGTCTTCTCATAATCTTTGTTCTTAAAGTTGTCTCTTCTCTTTCTAGCACCATAGCCCTTTTTCTTCATGAACTTGTCAAACTTGCGCTCAAAAAGGGTCATCATCTCATCATCAAGGTCACTTGCTTCTTCATCATCACTTGATTCTTGCTTCTTTGCTTTGCCCTTACTCTTGGATGATGATGCCTTAAAAGCTAAGCTCTTCTTTTCTTTCGTTTCTTCCTTGACCTCTTCTTACTCACTTTCTTCATTGTATTGCTTTTCGGTCATGATTTCACCAAGTACTTCATTAGGAGTGATCTTGTCTAAACCATCTCTCCTAATTATTTGCCTCAAAGTTTTGTATTTCTTGGGCAAACAACCAAGGAAGCGGTTTGAGAAGTCTTCATCTTTGACATTCTCACCCAAGCTCTTGAGATTATTGATGATCACTTGGAGCCTATGAAACATCTCCGGGATAGACTCATCATCTTTCATCTTGAAATGAGATAGCTTGTCCTTGAGCATATACAACTTGACATTCTTTACCGTTGAAGTGCCTTCATAAGTATCTTCAAGTCTTTTCCACACTTCACTTGCCTTGTCAAGATCTTTGATTTGCTCAAACATTTTGGAATCAATGCCATTGTAGATCACATTGAGTGCCATGGTGTTGCATTGCCGGTTCTCTTGCTCTCTAGGTGTGGGAGCGACTTCATCAAGAATGACAAAGTCATGTTCGGTCACACTCCACACCTTCTCATGTATTGAGCCTAGATGCATCTTCATCTTTCTCTTCCAATAATCAAATGAGGTGCCATCAAACATTGGCGGTTTGCTCCCCATATGGTTGAATTGTATTTGAGCCATCACTAACACCGAAGGTTGTTAAACCTTGATAATAGCGGTGATCACGGCTTTGATACCACTTGAAAGGTCCTAGATGGCTAGAAGGGGGTGAATAGCCTATAAAAATTCTACAAACCACTAGAGCAAAGGTTAGAAAAACACTTAAGCGAAGTTTTTTGCTCTAGCTCTACTAGGGAAGCGAAGCCACCTATCCAAGCAATTCTAGTTAACTAAGTGTCTACACACAATAGCAAGAACCTAAGACACTTAGCTCAAGCAAGCTAGAACAACTAAACAAGAACTAACTAGCAAGCTAACTAGGCAAGATATGAAGAAGTAAATACAAGAGAGGCGATGATTGTTATACCGATGCCTTGTGATGTATGGATGTCAATGTAGAGAACCATTCACAAGGATATCAATGAGTAGCCGGGAGACAAGATGACAATCGATTTTTCTCCCGAGGTTCACTTGGTTGTCACCAAGCTAGTCCCCGTTGTGTCGACTACTCAAATGGTGTTTCGGTGACTAATTGACAATTCACAAGCCAAGCCCACTACCCAAGCGCCATAAGAAACCACCCAAATGAGAGTAACTCAATGACACGAGCAATCCACGAGAGTTACCCTTTGGCGCTCCGCCGAGGTGGGTACAAGTCCTCTCACAAGCCGATGAAGCCGGTCGCGAACAATCACCAACACGCGCCGAAGCTTCTCCTCAATCGCCGAGCCGTCTAGGTGTTGGCAAACACCAAGAATAATAAGAAATCCCACGGCGATGACGATGACCAAGTGCCACTAAGATGCAATGCAATGATCAAAGCACTTGGATCACTCAAACTCTCACAAATATGCAACACAAGCAAAGAGAGATGAGTTTGGGGGCTTCTCAAGCAAGCACAATGAGTGAGAATGAATAGAGAGGTGCAAGAGAGTGCTCCTTGAGCCAGCCAAAACATATAAATAGCAACCCCAAAGTCACTAGCCGTTTTGCCCCTTCACTGCCACTGACTGCGTGCCTCCGGACGCTGTTTGATAGGGGGGTCCGGACCATCGCGCGCGCGTCCGGACCCTCCTCCACTTTGAATTCAGCCGTTGGCGCCCTTTCTGGTGTCGACGTGTCGCATCCGGATGCAGCCAACAGTAGTGTCCGGACCTTCGTCGCTTTGCGTCCGGACCTCAGCAGAGAGCATCCAGGGAGCCATTTCATGCCCGGACAGCGTCCGGACTCTGTTGTCCGGACGACACTTAGCGTCCGGTCGCTCAGCAGAGAGCAACCAGAGAGGGGTTTTCATCCGGACGGTTGACCGGAGCCCTGCATCCGGACCTTCATTTGCGTCCGGACCTCCTGTCCAGAGAGGCCGAGGGCTAGGGTATGCGACCGGACGCATCTGCGTTAGTCCGGATCGAGCATCCCTAGGGTCCGGACCCTGCGTCCGGACCACTGTCTCGTGTTCAAATGAGTTGCTTCTTCTTCTCCAAGCTTCCATATGCTAACACCTTGTGATCCATGCCTTTGTTCACCTGTGTTAGCTTTTTTATGATTTTATCTTGGATTTAATTCTATGTTTCATGTCACTTAGGTTCATTTTAATTAGCATGCAATGCAAATCTAGTGACACATGATAACTGCAATCGAAACGAGTTTTCCCTTCTTGATAGTACGGTTATCTATCCTAAAGGTGATCACACTTTCTATAGTGTCTTGATCACTAAACCGAAAATGACCCTATAGATATACTTTTGCCTTGACCATTTTTGTTTTTCTCTTTCTTCTTTTCCATAGTCCATGGAGCACTTGATCCATCAATCACCCTATCTCACATGCACATTGCTCCATCATGCACATTGCTCCATCTCACATGTTGGATCACCCTATCTTGATCATTCACTTAGCACATAGGGTTAGTCCATAGGTTTCATCAATTAACCAAAACCAAACTTGGGCTTTCAACTATCTGATCTATCAGTAAAATATTGTTGTTTTGATTATTTTTTAGACTTGGTTGAGAATTGATATTTGACTCAAGTTAGTTATTGCCCAAGTACAAGCCTGTTCTTTAGTTTGGTCAACTCAACTGAAACTGAGCTCACATATTTCTAGAAAGAAGAGTCAATTGTATTCTAGCTTGCTTGAACTTGACTTGGTTGCAGCCCTAGCTCTCTGTTGCTACAAATATTTATCTTTATTTATTAATTAGTAAAAGTGGATGTGTAATGCCTTCTTCATACACTTCTTCTTCGTAATGCAATGATACGCAACTCTCCTACATATTCGAGAAAAAGAAGAATTTCACATTGATTTTGTGTTGTCTGCAAGTTGTCATTGGTTCTACCTTCTTTTGCAGAGAAGACATTTCTGGAAGAAGGTATATGCGGGACTTCTACAATGATGTTGCTCGGCTGCAGGTCTCTCTCTCAACCCCAACCCAACCCAACCCAATTCAATCAATGACATTTTTATGTGGTATTATTATCTTGCAGGATGTGCATAAAAGGTTCCCTCATTGCAGCTCACATATGGAACCGGGGCAGGTTGTCCCCTGATTTGCTTAAGTTATCATTTCCTTTCTTTAAAGTAATCGCTTATGCTAATTAGTTCCTCTTACTTGCTGCCAGTGTTTCTTCCCACAAGAAGTTGCGGAAAGCATCACCATGCCGATGTTTATACTCAATCCAGCATATGATGTTTGGCAGGTGCCATTATACGTATCCATTTTAACAGTCAGTCCATTAGTGTATAAAAATCAATGACCCTTGACTGTAAACTTTTTGATCTTCCTTTGCAGGTAGAGCATGTGTTGTCTCCAGAAGGTTCTGACCCTCAAAATCTATGGAAAAATTGCAGGATGGACATTACCAAGTGTACCTCAAAACAGCTTGAAGTTCTTCAAGGTTGTAGTGGAATCTTATGTGGCTCTTCTGTTTACCTGTCTCACTTAAGTCTGCATCTTGCAACTCAGTATACTGAGGATAATAAATTTTCAGGTTTCAGGAATGCGCTGCTTGATGCTATAAATGAATTCAAGAAGAGAAGAGACTGGGGTATGTTCATTGACTCCTGCTTTATACACTGTCAGTCAATGAACGCTTTAGCTTGGCATTCACCATCAGCTGCTAGAATCAACAACAAGGTAAACACATATCTTATGCCGGTATATGTCACGAATGTAGATGGGCATGGATTTAACTGGCTGTTCAGACTTCAAATTTAATTTGTCCTGCACTTTGGCTGTTGTAATTTTACATTTTACTAACTACGATAAACATCACCTGGTTGTGGAATCCTTTTTGTGATGATTGATTAGTATATAGTATATCTGAATCTGAAATTGTGATGCAGACGGCCGCCGAAGCGGTGGGAGATTGGTTCTTTGATCGGAGGGAGGTGAAGGAAATAGACTGAATATCCCTGCAACCCGACATGCTACAATGTGGTTCTTGATCAGCCTTACAAGGAAGACTAACTGACTTGCAGTGTTGTGGTGATTTTATTCGTAATTTCCTCTCCATGAGCTGAATGCGATCATTTGCTGAGTTAGACTTGTACTTGAGACCTATTAATTAAAATACGAGAACACTACTTATTACAGAGAGAATTCCATACAATGGGCGTTGACATGACATATGCGCAACCCGAGAGTGACACCCACTTGTCCTTGAAACAGGGCAGAAATTGCCCATGGATGCTCTTAGTGCATTACTCCTTCTGTCTATGAAAGAATAGAATTCTAAAGTTGTCCTAAGTCAAACTTTTTGAATTTTGATCAAATTTCTAAAAAAAAATTTAAAAATTATAGTGTCAAACTAGTATCATTAGATTTATTATGAAACATATTTTCACATGATGCTCATTTTAAGTCAGAGTTGTTATTACATTTTTCTATAAAGTTAGTCAATCTTAAAAAAGTTTGACTGACATGAATTGTAGGAATTGATTCTTTCAAATGAGAGTATTAAGACTCTGTTTGGGACTGCTCCACAAACTCTGCTCTGTAAACTCCACTGTGGAGCAGCTTCACAAAAAACTAGAGTTTGTGGAGTACCTGTTTAGGTGTTCTCACAACTCCACTTTTTTTTCTGGAGCTATGTGCATGGAGCTGAAATTGTTTGGCTAAAAAACGTGGAGCAGAGCTAAAAAACATAAAGTGAAGCCCCTAAAATTACTATGTACTCCCTCTGTCCCTAAAAAAATGGATTTCTGGATTTATCCTAAGTCAAACTTTTTAAACTTTAACTAAATTTCTAGAATAGAGCATTAAAAGTTATGATATTAAACTAGTGTCACTAGATTTATCTAAAAACATATTTTTATATGATGCTTATTTTAAGTCATAAATATTGTTGTATTTTTTTTTATAAAGTTGACAAAGTTTAAAAAGTTTGACTGACATACATTTTAGGAATTGATTGTATCAGTCGTCCCAAGAGCTGAGACGATGACGATGAGGATGGATGCCTTGCGGTAAACTATACTTGGTATGGGCCTATGTATGATTTTTGTGGTCCGGTGGGTTGGGCTAGGCCCAGATGAAAAAGAAAGAAGAGGACAGATGTTGGTCCACCCAATGAAGCAAGCTGCCTCTGAGTGTTGAGCCAGCTTCAGAAGCTGTAGGGAACGGAACGGGGCGGCGGCCTTCATCATCTCCACCACCACCACTGCTGCTGTGCCTGTGGTTGTGCTGCCGCTGCCAGGCTGGTCGTCGCCCCGACCCCGAGGCCGGATGCCGACGACGCCCCCCCCTTGCCCCCTTCTCAGTGCCCACAGGCAGGCTCAGGCAGGAGGGGGAGGGAGGACGAGGAGACCTAGCTAGACTCCTAACCTGACCTAGCGCTAGGGTTTCCCTTCCTTAGTCTCCCGGGCCGTCCGTCCCCGAGATCCCCACATGCCATGCCGCTCCGGGAGGGAGCCAAGCGCGTCGCCAGCGCGCGCCACTATGCCCCCGCCGCGCCAACGCCCGCGCCCGTGCCCCCCGGGCCCGCGGGGGCACCCGTCCCGCCCCACTGCCCGCCGCGATCCGTCTCCGCCGCCGGCTCCATATCCACCGCCTCCGCCCGCAAGCCGCCAGAGCCGCTTCGGAGGGCCGTCGCCGACTGCCTCTCGCCGCCCGCCCCGCACACCCATGGCCCAGCTGCTGCCGCCGCTTCTGCCGCTGTCGAGGCTTCACGGACGCTCCGGGTACCACCTCTCGCTCACTCATACTACTGTTGTTGTTGTTACTCGGATGGACGATTCTCTCTCATTTTCCTCCCCTCTCTCTCGTCTCGTCTCATCAACGATTCTCTATAATACATAATACTATTTGTTATTATTTCATTTCATGCTATATCTATCTGTTATACACTAATCATGTATGTTGTCAGCTACATTTCCATACTTTTGCTTTCTCCACACAAGAATTTCAGCTGCACCTGTCCCCTTTGGTAGCCCGCCCGTTGCACTTAGATTACACTTGAGTTTCAATGGCAATGCTAATTGCTTTATGCATCATGCCTGGATTCAAACATCTCCCCTCCCTGCCTGCAAAAAGAAAAAGAGAGAGGATATTTTGTGATAGAGTATGTTGATTGGCACGTGGTGAAGCAGCCAGTAACGCACCAGTGCTTTGTCGATATGCTATTCGCTCCTCGTGCCATGCTGCTACAGCACTGCAGATATATTAAATGACTCAAGTTATTGTGACATTCTGCTGTTCTTTGAATTCATTCCGTTACTCAAGGGTATGTAGGACACAAGTATACCGTGGCGTGGCGTGGCGTAGCGTACGCCACACGCCCTGTTGAATCTTTTGAAACTGTAGCTAATTCTCCTGTCTAGGTGCGGCTGTTTTGCTTCCTTACATTCTTGGCATACCTGTCATCTCATAGCTGCCCAGCACGCCTAGCTTCCCTGCTTTCCGTGTTACTGCTCTTGATGATGTCAATGTTGGTTGCAAAGGAAGTTATCTAATGCAGAAGCATCCTCTTAATTTTTCTTATCTTCTCAATTGTTTCCTTAATATCCATCCCACTTCTCAATGGAGGTTATTATATGCTGGCAGGATTATATAGCCAACCCTTCAACCATGGATATGGCTTATAATGTCCTCATTGAACACGCGCTTGCAGAAAGTGATCGTAGGTATGCTTTCAGATTTTGATATCTTAATGTGTTTATCAATCTTCTGATTGTTGTTCTTTTCTTTGTAAGACAATAGGGGATACATGAACTTTGATTTGTAGATAAATCTCTTGTTTCTCAACAACATATATATTAACTTAATAAGTAGTTTTTTAATGAAAAAAATACTCAAGAATATCGTTGTTGTACTTGGTTCATTTTGAGATCATTGACTTTACCCATTTTCCTATTTTGGACAATTTTTTGAACCAGCCCAGCAGTTGTCCCGAGATGCGTGTCATTGTTAAAGAGATATCTTATCCGGTACGTGGATTGCTTCTTGCCTCTTATTTCAGTTGGTGGAATTTGTTTGCACTAAACAATCGAGGACTTTGCCTCCAGGTATATTCCAAGGGTGCAAACTCTGCGACAAATCGATCTGTTTTGTGCAAATACGATTGCAAAATGTGAACCGATGGCAAATAACAAAGCAGCATCTTTTGCCCAGAATTATGTATCAGCAGCTGCTGCAACAAATTCCTCACCCATTGCCCCACCAATATCCAATTTTGCTTCAGCATCACTTGTGAAGTCTTTAAACTATGTTCGCTCATTGGTTGCAAGGCATACTCCAAAGTTGTCATTCCAATCAATAGTTGCGTCAAAACAGTCACTTCCTTCACTTTCATCATTTTTGAATAAGTCCTTAGTTTCTCAACTAACTCCAGAAGTTATTAGCAACAGAGAACATCTTGAATCGAAGGAATGCCATAGTTCACCTGATTTGATATCATCAGCAAGTGAAAAAGTTGAGGTGGGTGAACCTGTAGATGATAGCAAATATATATCCTTCGACATTTTAAGCTGGCGATGGCATGTGTATGGTGAACGACAGGCATCCTTATCTGCCAAAGAAAGGTAGATCTCTTGTCCTTGTAGCTTTTTGTTCCCATTCGTTTTTGTTTTTTGCAAACACTAACTATGTTTCTTATTTTTTGTTTATCAGCAGCAGTGATTTTGTGGGTCTTCAAGATTTTCATATACATGGTTTTCTTGAAGTCGGTGCTGCAGCTCTTCTAGTTGGGGATATGGATGCGAAAATTAACGATCAACAGTGGAAATATTCTGTTATCCAGGAATTTCCAGATATTGATTTGCTGCAACCTTCATCTTCTGCCCCAAGTACTTTTGCGTCATCACAAAGTCATTTAAAAGCAATAACTGCTTCAAAACGCATGAGATCAGCCCAAATCAAGTCTGGTATTGCCTGTTATTCAGTTATTTATTTTTATTGTTGCTGTGATTAGTAGTGCATCTATCCTTTTATGCTTCATTTTAGCATTTCACGGGGAGTTTGTTCTAAGTTTTTCAAGCATAACTTTTTCTCTCTGTAGTAATCTTTGCTCCTCTGGTAATTTTGTTATTATTAGTATCCTGGATCTTTCTAGTTGTGATCTTGAATCATATTAACTTGATCAGAAACAGTTATGTGCATCTGCTCAGCTGACATATCCTTAAGTGTTCTATGCAAATGTTAGACTAAAGGCTAGTGATACTTGCAACCTGTACAAAAGTAGTTCTCTAGCATAAACTTTGTAACTACATGCATAACTGGTTTAAATTGGCAATGATCCAAATAAACTTATTTTGGAATGGTCTAACCTTCCTTTTGTAGGATGAACATACCAATAAACACATTCCAGCCTCGAGCACGCCCCCTTTTTCAGTATAGATATTACAGGTATGTTGTCATTTTGATTTATTTACTTGTATGGTATCACACACCCTTATTTGTTGGAACATCTGTATTTGTAGATGAGTTCATTGTGACTCCTATATACTTGATGTAGGGAAAGGAAAATAATAGTTACCAAAGGCACTTTGCAAATCCTCTGTATATACTGTAGCTTGAATTTCATGTCTTGCTCATCATGTTACCTTCTTTTACTAGTGAGCAGCAACCCTTAAGATTGAATCCTGCTGAAATTTCTGAAGTCATAGCTGAAGTTTGTTCAGAAGCAACTTCAAACGCAAATCAGTCGATTGCTCCATCAAGATTGAGCACCCAGAGTCGGCAACCTTCAGCAGATGTGGCATTCAGTGTCCTTATCAAACTTGTCATCGACATGTATTATTATATGCCCCATTTCTTTCTTGTTATTTATTCTCGAACATTAAATTTTGCAAATGCTTTTGATATTTTGAGTTTTTGACAACATGGCATTGTGGTTACATATTCTCTTACTATTACTGGTTTTTTATATGTCGTATTAGGTTTGTGCAAAGGCAAACATTCCTAATTTTGACCATCAATTTCAAAAAAATCAATGTAGTTTCACAACATGTGAATTATATATCATTAAAGTATTTTTATATAGTTAATTAAAAACATAAATCTTATGTTGTTGCCCTATGCATATATTTTTTTTAAATAGATGGTCAAAGATAGAAATGTTTTTTTTTCGCGAACAAAAGATAGAAATGTTTGACTTAGGACAAAACTAATACGCCATGTAAAGAAATGGGATGGAGTAGTTTCTTTGCTCAACAAAGGCTGCATTATTTTTCTTAATAAAGATCTCAGCTTAATACTTTTTCCCTGATCTGCAATATTTTCTCACATGAATGTATCTTCTGCCTTGCTCATATGATTTGGGATGCAGTTTTGAATGTGCACATTGGAAGGACTTACAATGTTATATCTTGTATTTATTAAACTAGTAATTCAAACCAGCTATTTGAATTATTAGTCACATAGTACAAGGGTGCATTTACCAGAAAAAGAACAGTGATATTTGAAGACATAACAACTCTTCTTTCAAAATCGTGATATTACACTTTAAAGGAAAATCAATGGACTTTATGATTGAATGTATGACTTTTGCGAAGTGCTTAGCTATGTTTTCCCCTAGTCCAGCTTTCATAGGAAGAAAATCCATTTTACTATGTCAGTTAGTTTTGAGGAGTAAACCAAGCTGGAATTTTGTATGGGGAGTGAAGTAGGCAGTGAATTGCTCAACATAGTAAAATAAACTTCTTTTTCCATCTGTGATGATATCCACTTCCGAGGAACTAAAGCCTGAAATACCTATTTGTATATTTTTTACAAGAAATCCAGCATAATTTTTAACAGCAAAAGACTGTCATCTTTTAGCAACAGAAGATATACTATACTGATCTCTTTCAGTAATCATGCTACCTGTCTATACCTTTTTATGTAATTATTTAAGGGGTTTTCACTTTTGTTTTAATCCAGGTATATGATGGACTCCGAGACTGCTGCTCCTCTGACACTTTATATGCTTGAGGTGCGATAAATTTCATAATGGTTTCCTTAAAATTAAATTTCAATTATTTTTCTTACATAATTAGCATTTCAGGGTATGCTGAGCTCTCAAAAGTCATCTGCCAGAACGAAGGCTCTTGATTTGATCCTAAATCTGGGGGTACATGCACACCTGTTGGAACCTATGGTCATTGGAGATGCACCACTTATAGATAAAAGTGAATCTGTGAACCATTCTTATCTGAGCAATGAATACGGATCAAGTATAGATGATCCGAGGGAAGCAGAACAAGAAGAAGAGCAGAAGATCAGTCCTGCTATTGATCAGTTTGAGTCATGGCTTCTTAAAATACTTTTTGAGGTTCTCCTTCTCCTAGTACAGGTATTATTTTAGAAAATTTATTCTGAGCATGCATTTGGGTTGTGCTATATTTGTATTCTCTAAGTCTCAAGGAAATGTGTAAGCAAATTAACCATTTTCTTTATTGTTGCTCTCGGAGAGCTATCTTTCTCTTTTAGTGTCATATTTATATGTATGAATGAATATTTTTTTCGTGAGGATGTGTGTTTATGCTTCAATTCATCCATGCTTTTTTGTTAAATTAATTAATTAAGTTAATTAATTCTAAGCATATTTTTTTTATATTTTTGTATGGTGGTAATCTGATATGTGTGATTGTTTCATTAATTACTTGCTTCCATAGATGGAGGAAAGGCAAGAGATCGTGTGGGCCTCAGCTTTGAGTTGTCTATTTTACTTTGTCTGTGATGGAGGAAAAATTATCAGGAGTAGACTGGGAGGTCTAGACATAAGGGTAAATGCAATCTTCTAATTCACTTTGTATGTTTTAATTCTGTTTTGCAGCATTTCTTATTCCTGATTTTTATACACATCTGCAAGAGGAAAATTTTTGGAGATTGTCTTGTTTAATCATGTACCTGCAAACATACCTATTTTATATTTCATTCAATGCTAGGCACGATATCATTTGAACATGCATTTTGTTTTTGTTTATTGGGGTCGCAGTCTAAACCATTTGCAAACCAAAAAGGCCAACTATCAGCGCAATATAGAGCTGAATGTGTTTTTTGAGATTTGGCTAAAAATCTATTCCATCAGAAGACTTTTCGTAGTGGGCTTTGCAATTAACATCTATTTGTCTCATGTATGTAGTGAGATTAGAAAATTCAGATTTTTTTAGAATTATTGTGATTCTATCCAACTGATTTCAATGTATTTGACACATGGGTTAACCTTTCTTCAGAAGTTTGGCTAAAATGTATAGTGTATACTGTTCACTAGTTTGTATGAATGTTTTTATTGCTGAAAATGTTCTTCAAGTCACCTCTGTGTTTTTTTAATCCTGTACAGGTGGTTAAGACTCTTCTTGAGATTAGCGTGGAGCACTCTTGGGCAAAAGTAGTGCACAGCAAGCTCATTTGCATTTTAACAAATATGCTGTACCAAGTATCAGATTTAACTCAGAATAGTGTTCGTGACACACATTTTGTTCCCGAGCGGATTGATCTTCTTGGTGGAATTGACTACATTTGTCTTGAGGTTTGTTCTTGTTCTTATGTAGACATCTGGCCTTTCTATGTGTTGACTTGATTTTTTTTTAATAATTAATACTAAGTCAAAGCTTGAACACAGGAAAATGTATCATATTTACTGTTGAAACTTGTAAGTTTTGTGCAGAATATCCCCATTTCAGTGCTATTGAATTCCTTCCTGATTAGGATTGGTATATGATAAGCTCAATAGATCGGAAATTTATTTATTAAAGAACCTTGCACTTGATCTGTGCTCCACCTGCAGCTATCCATTATTCATCTGGGGCTACTCTCTTTAATCATTGATATGAAAATTTGTGGAATAGGAATTCACTTTTGGTTGCCGCACATGGCTAGGTAATATGGCCAACATAAAATTGTATTTATTGACAGCCAAGATTAGTCATTGCTGCTTTTGTCCTTCTCTGGACTGAAATTTGGCACCTTTTCAAGTTTCCATCTGTTATGAGATAACAGATTGCCCTTGATACCCAGCTGTCAATTCCATTTTGAACCTCCATTATTATGGCACAACAGATTGCCCCTATCATAGTGTTTTGACAATTCTGACTTCACTGGAGGTTTCTTGGTTAAGATGCTTTTCGTTTTGTTATCTTTTATATGTATTTAATGAAAATGGTTTTTTATCTATCATTTTTACAGTATTCACGAGCCAACTCCAGGGAAGAGAAGCGAGATTTATTTTTTGTCATTTTTGACTATGTGGTGCATCAAATAAATGAAGCATGCTTGACTGGTGGTATTTCGACCTATACTTATGATGATGCCCAGCCCCTTGCTTCCCTTCTTGCATTTGCTGATGCTCCTGAGGCCTTTTACATATCTGTGAAGCACGGCGTTGAAGGTGTCGGAGACATGCTAAGAAAAGCTATATCAGCAGCATTATCGCAGTCTGCTCAGTACGACCAATTGAATGTGGTACTGTCTACTGTGTGTTTCAATTACATGCTATATGTTAGTAGATTAAGACATGGATATATGAGTTAATGAGTGTTTCTTTTGGCTCTTTCCTCCAGTTATGGCTCTTTGCTTACATGAAACTGAGAGTAAACAATCTAGCGCTAGGTTGCAGGTGTAGAGCCTTCCTTGGATAACTAGCTTCTTTCATAGAACTGCAACTGCAAGTACATATTATATATCTCAGTATGCGGAATGAATAAGCTGTATGCACAACCATAACAACTTCTCAACTGTTCAGTATTGATGGGCCACACACACGCACATAGAAACAGCCACTTAAGGTTGAATATTCCCTCTGTTTTCACAACTACCTTGTAGATCAAAGGCTCAGAGCATGCTGTATGTATCACTCCTGTTCTAATTTTGCAATGAAATATATGTCTAGGTCTTTTTGGTTGTACGGACTATGTAGTTTGTGGATGACCTGGAAGCTGCACAAATTTTGTTTTTGAGTAACATTTGTTTTTCCACTTCTGATTAAAATTTCTATATATGTAGCTTCTGGACAAGGTTATGAGGAAACTTGATGGAACTGCCAGCACATTTTCCAGGATCGACAATGAGTTTTCTTATATGATCCAAGTAACAAAATCATGCAAGTGTTTTAGCAGCATTAGAGATGGATGTGATGATGCTAATGTTGCGCTTAGAGCCAGGCTTTGCTGGGCAACTTTGCACTCGCTTCTTCACTCACAGATTTCATCATATAGGCACCATGGATATATTTGGTTAGTTGAATTGCTCCTTTCAGAAATCGGTGAAGAAACAGATGGTTCTGTATGGTCTAAAATCCAAAAGCTTCAAGAGGAAATTGAAGTTGCTGGTAGCCAAGACCTATCATGTTCAGAAGTCTCTCTGCCTGTTTGTATGCTTTGTGGGCTTCTAAAGTCAAAAAACAATTTCATTAGGTGGGGATTCCTATATGTGCTGGACAAATTTCTTATGCGTTGCAAATTATTGTTGGATGACAGTGACATGCAAGACCACACAACTACTGATCGTAGCAAAAATTGTCTTGATAAAGCTTTTGCGGTTATAGATATTATGAATAGTGCTTTGTTACTTGTAGTTCAAAACAATGAGACGGACCATATCAACATCTTAAAGGTAATTTCCTTGTCATTCAATTTCGGTGAACACATCTGGCATACATACTAGTCAGCATCATTTATGTATGGTATCAGTTTCCTTACAAGTTAAAGGTGACTTAAGTTTTCTAAAAATAAATATGTGGCATCAGCTACATCTTAAAATGGAAGTACTATCATATTCTTTCATGGTTATTTGAATTTGGAGTTGTTCAAGGTATGAGTTGGTTCTGCTCATAGTTAGTAGTCTCTGGCTTTCTGCTTCAGACTGGTTCTTGTTACTGCTGTGTGACATGGCCCTCCGCCCTCACACACACCCTTATAAAAGATTGTTTGGAATTCATTCAAGTTCAAATCAGTTTATTATTCTGGACCTCCTACATAATGAGATACTGAAATTTCAATAATATCCTAAAGTTGATTATTTGCGATTTGCACCTTCATCTTTCAGATGTGTGACATGCTGTTCTCTCAATTATGCCTGAGAATTCCATCCACAAATGCGATGCATGTTAGGGGTCTTCAGTCCCTTGGTCAACTTTTTGGTTATACTTCCAAGAACATCGATAGCCATTTGGAAACCCTTGCATCTCACCAAAGTGTTGGAAACAAGAACCTTTGCCGGAGTGAGACATTGCAAGATATTGGCATGGATCAATCTGGTCAATCCACTTCTTTCTGTGAAGCATCAATGGCACCACTACTTCTGAGAGGGCTTGCGATAGCTCCCATGCAGCTTGTAGCCCGTGTACCAACTTCTTTGTTTTTCTGGCCATTGATACAGCTTGAAGGGGCAGCCAGTGATGACATTGCATTGGGTATTGCTGTTGGTAGCACAGGAAGAGGCAACCTTCCTGGTGCTACATCAGATATCCGAGCAGCACTTCTTTTACTTTTGATTGGTAAATGCACAGCTGATCAGGAGGCACTGAAGGAGGTAGAAGGCAATGAGTTCTTCAGGTATTCTCCTTTTGTACTCCATTATCTTGGTAGGTTAAGTTGGGATGTTAATCTAATGCTTGATATTCGTCCATTCAACCAACAGGGGTCTTCTGGATGACACAGATTCAAGGGTAGCATACTATTCTGCTGCTTTTCTTTTGAAGGTATGATTCAGGCAATTGCTGATTCATTGTTGATAGCTCTATTCCACTTTGCCTTAACACAATCTGTGTTAACAGAGAATGATGACAGAGGAACCAGAGATATACCAACGAATGCTTCAAAGCCTCATCTCAAAAGCTCAACAGGTTAAGGTTTTCTCTTTGATCTTATATTATTATTACTGAGGAACAATGCTATGCATCTTATACCTAGAATAGCTCCTACTGACATGTTGAAGCTCTTCAAGCCTCTTAGTAAATTTTCTTCCATGTGTATCCTATCGCCACATTAAGGGCTTGTTTGGATGTCCATGAATTTACCTCAACCCACATGTGTTGAAGTGGATTGGAGTGGATTTAAATTAAGTTACACTCCAATCCACTCCAACACATGTGGTTTGAGGTAGATGATACATGTGCATCCAAACAAGGCCTAAGTTGGTGCTGACTTGTTTGTGTTATTTCCAGTGTAACAATGAGAAACTTCTGGAGAACCCATACCTTCAAATGCGTGGGATATTGCAGTTATCAAATGACCTAGGAGTCCAATGATAAGATTGTGGTGACATTTCAATGGATAAAGCTAGAGGTTAGAATCACTAGTTTCAGCTGTGTTTATTGCAGAAGAACCTGAAGATGTTCCTCTGCTCCGAACTAAGAAAAGGTATGCCCTTCTGAACTAATTCATTGTTACTGTCATCATTATAATAACGTGAATTTGCTTGTTACTCTTAAGTATTATTACTTGACATATGCACTCTATTATTTTTAGAGGAAACGGTATGAAAGGATCCTACTTTGGATCATATATTAATTAAAGTAATGTTTTTTTATTACATGAACTATAGGCATTTTTGTGCATCCGGAACAAACTTATTCTCTGCTCTATGGATAATAATTGCAAACTCATGCTTAAAGACTTCTTTTTCCTATGCGTCTATGTTGATGGACCGACCTCCTTTGAATATCCTGCCACTTATGATCAAGATTATCTTGTCGTTTCTTATTATAAAAAAGCTAGGCTGTAGAATAACATTCTCCATAGTCCCTATCTGGACTTATGAGGTTGCTAATATTTCTTGTTTGTAATTTTGCAGATGCTATGTGAATCATGTAAATTATTGCTTTGGCCAGATGCATGTACAGGCCTCTGAAATTTCTTTATTCTTTGTTAGACTAGTCACTGTCCATGGGAGTCACTGTGATTAACATGATAATCTGGTGATCATCCTGTGTTATGAACACAGTGCATTGGGGTTTACCAACCTGGATGAATTGACAAAGGTTTAAGACAAGATGGCATAGATGTGACTCCCTACAATTTTGTATTGCTGAACCATTGAGATCTGAGGCAGGCACATTTTTGGGGGCTTGGTTCGATAAATAGATAGTCCCTTGTATGTTTGCTCTCCTTTCCCTTTGCATATATGGTAACTGACCAGAGGCGTGTAGATTTGTAATGCGGAGTAACAATGTAAATGTGTAGGTTCGAATATATTGATTTGGAGATGAGCTAATCCTTCTGTACTAGCTTAGCTTCCATGTTGGTTGTTTACTTGTTCTCTCTTTCGATAAAAGACTGTTTACTTGGTTAATTGTAACTAGCAGCACATACTGCTGATAGACTATTGGTTTTGACTATACATATGGGATTGAGTACTTGATCATGTAATGGTGGTTGCGGTTTTGATGCGATTTCAAGGTCGGACAAGAATGCAAAGGCCTGATGTGGATAATGGAGACGATTTTGTTAGGCTAAATAAATTGGTGAGCGTGTTACTACGGAACCGTCTTACTGTGGTTGATGATGCCGGAAACGAAGAATCAATGGCATTGAGAATATCATGATTTTGGTCGGTGGATTAAGCAAGTCAGTGACTCTATTTTACATTAGTTGTCAAACTTGTGTAACTTTGATCAAGTTTCTAGAAAAATATATTAATATTTATGTGTTTGAATAAATTCTCTACAAACCTTGACTATGTTTCTAGAAAATAAACTAATATTTATATGTTCAAAGAAATTTCTATAAACTTGAAAAAAATGAGAAAAAAATTACATAGAATAAATTTAGAGCGAACTTAAAATTTAGAACGTGAAAAATACGAGACCCCAACAGTACGTAGATTTTATAATTTAGGATAAAAGTAGTGATAAATTTCCTTTAGTGCATCTTGGTTAAAGGGTTTAGCACAGAGCAAGGTGAAAAATATCTGATACAGTACGTACATCTTATAAAAAAAAACACTGTTTGGCTGTACTCGTATTTACGTAATCTATGTGTGTAGCAGTAGATCGTGTATTTTTATTGAGCAAAATCTACCACATGTCTCTCAGTGTAGTTTTGGGTCCTAACCTTTTAATATAGTGCAATGTGGGTTCATATTGGTTTAGTAGAGCGTTACATCCGATGTGTCATTTCTACGGTGGCATCTTGTATCATGTGTTTCTCATGTACACACGTAGATGTAAATTTTGCAAATTCCCCTAGATCTCTCTCCCCCTTTCATTCCTCTCCACCAATCCATGTCTGGCCAAGAAGGAGGCGAGCGGAGGAACAAGGCAACAACCGACTTCTCTAAGGATCGATGACGACACGTGAGCTTGTGGCAGAACGCTCCGCACCCGTCTTCTTCGAAAATGCAGGTTAAGGTTTTAATTTCTGCTTTAAATTTTTTAAGACTAACCTGACCCTTTCTTGGATCATTTGTTTCTTTCTGAGTAAAGCAGTGTGCTAGGTGACTATCATTAAGACTGGATCATAGCACAAACAAGGATGAACTAACCTAACATAGGCTATCCTCAATCATGAAGCAAACTATGGGCTCCCACTCCCCTTTACCATGAAGAGTATTGGAGTTGAGGGAGAATATAGAAGGATGAAGAAACATGCTAGAGGAAGAGAAAGAAACTGAGCTAATATTTGGCTCTGTTTGGTAAAGTTTAGTGTGGTTGCGGATGATTTATAGGACTGATGTGATGTGAGAAAAAACATTGTTTCATGGCTGGAAAAGTAGGAATTCTGGCTTATAAGCTCAAGCGTCACTTGTAGATCAAAGGAAAACAAACTTAGCCATACACAACCTCGATTGTTGTTGGCAAACACCAAGAACTTTGGACTCATTTGTACAGTTCAGAGGCTCAAGGGGCTTTGGCGAAAGTTATAGCTGACCTACCGACGCTAATGAAGGTGACACCCTTACGCGTAGTTGTGAAGTCAGGATTTCACAGTTGGGTATTCCACGTATATGAAAATCTCCATGCAAATGTGCAATAGTAATAAATAAAGTACAAGCTCTGCCTCAGAGCATAGTGGCATAGTGTGATTGTCTCTAATAATTAAGAAAGGTTACAAAACATCAAAGCTACTACAATGTAACTCTATGATCCCATTTTTGGGCACAACCAAGCTCGCTCAGCGCCCAGCGTAGCGATGTGGGGCTATGGGGCGAGGAACAAAGGGAGGGGCCTCGCAGTGTGCTGTCGTGCCTACAAGGCTCGCCGTCGCCTAATCGCCAAACGTCATGCCACTGCACCTTCTTCTGCCTCTCATTCTGCCATTTTGCGCCACCACCTGTAGACGCGACTAGTGCGTGCGATGTCATCCGAGGTGCGAGCGGTAGCTAGGAAGAGATGGTATTTGAAAGGTCCTTGTGTGATTTTGGTAATTGAGTGACAACTTAGGTGAACTAATATGTGTCTAAGTGATATATACATAGGAGATTAGTTCACAGGTGATTGTGTGATGAAGGAGCTTAATTGCACATGAAACATGACATGGAGTCATGTGACCAAGGTGGAGAAGATCAAGATGAGGCTTGGCTTGATGGACCGGTTGCAAGTGTGAAGGGCAAGCGGGTGATGCTTGGCGTCAATGGACCAAGGCAACAATGAAGAGAAAGTGAAGTCAAGATCGATGAACTAATACGGTCATGTGATGATATGGAGTGGATCATATCAATTTGACAAGTGTTTGGTGCATGTGTTGCATCAATATTGGAGATGGAGATGGAATGAAATGCGCAAGGCGAAGGTATAACCATAGGGCATTTCCATTTCACCGGTCATTGGTGTGTAGAGAAGTTTATGACCGGGCTTAGGATAGATAGCTGTACTATCAAGAGGGGCAAACTTGTTTGCATATTGGTTATCTAGTGCCACTTGGAGCGATCTAACTTTGCGATGCATTAGGATCGAGTGGCGCGGTAAGATCAAGAGAAAATGCTTTGAAAATCTTTGTGAAAATACTAACACACATGCACAAGGTGAAGAACACATTTGTGTTAGCACATGAGAAGCAAGGAGAAAGAGGCAGCTCGGTTTGGCTCGGGAAAGAGCTCCGGACACTAGTCCGGACGCTAGGGTGTGCTAAGTCCGGACCATCGCAGACACATCCGGAAGCTAACCCTAACCGTGTATGATCGGGAACAGGAGATCCGGACGTTGTTGTTAGTCCGGACGGGGACTCCGGACTCGCGTCCGGAGGTTTGGCCCTCTCTGGTTCGGCTCTGTGTTGAGTCCGGACGCAGGTTGGAGTCCGGACGCTGGGACTTGGGTGGTCCGGATCAATCGGAGTGCGTCTGGTCGCCTGCCCCTTGACTGTGCAGAGCTCTCTGCTGCAGTCCGGACGCGGGTGCGCGTTGGTCCGGAGTGGCACTGTTGGCTGCGTCCGGAGGCACGTGGCGGCGATCGGTGAGCGCGCCAATGGGCGTATTCAAACGGGAAGGAGTCCGGACGCGCGCGGCATGGTCCGGACCCCAGTGATGGGTGCGTCCGGACCCTCTGCAGAAAGCCCTTTGAGTGGGCAAAACGGCTAGTTTCGATGGGGAGGCTATTTATAGCCCTTGGCCGGCCCTTGGGGCTGGTGGAGCACCTTGGGCATGTGTTCCCTCTAGTGTGCTTGGTTTGGAAGCCCTCTAACTCACTCATACTTGATAGTGTTCATCCAATTGAGTGAGAGAGTGATCTCTAGTGCGTTGCTTTGAGAGATAGCTTCGTGTGGCACTAGGTGATCGTGTTGCAAGCTCGTGGTGCTTGTTACTCTTGGAGGTTGCCACCTCCTAGACGGCTTGGTGGCTTGACGCTCCGTCGAAGCGCGCAAGAAGATTGTGCGGCGCTCTGGAGAAGGCTTTGTGAGGGGTGTCGTGCTCGCCCCGCGGGAGATCGCGAAGAGCAACTCTAGTTGAGCGTGTCATTGAGTGCCCTCATCTTGTGTTGGTTGTGCGGCACCCGATTGCGGGTTTGGCATGTGATGCCAATTAGTACGTGAACCTCCAAGTGAGTGAGCCGACACAACGGGGACTAGCTTGGTGGCGGCCAAGTGAACCTCGGGAGAAAAATCACCGTGTCAACCTTGTGTACATCTTCTCGGTGGTTTGTATTCTCCAAATCACTAGCTTGTATTTACTTTCATATACTTGTGCTAGTGAGTAGTTGTTGCTCTTGTAACTAGTTTAGCTTGGGTGGCTTGCTTAGTTACCTTCTAGCTTGTGTAGCATAGAAGTAGCTCTTGTGTGGCTAATTGGCTTGTGTAGCCTTGTTAGTCACATTGCTTAGTTTGTGTAGCTAAGTAAGTTGAGCTCTTTAGTTGACTTGTGTCATTTTGCTAGAGAGCATTGCTAGTGAGCTTAGGTGCTTTGTGCTTTGCTTACTAGTATGTGTAGGAGCTCCCGGTTTGCTTAGAGTACTAGTTGCTTAGGTTTGTGTGACCTTGCAACCTAGACTTGTTTAGGTGAGCTTTCTAGCCCGACACCTTAGTTAGCATAATTGACATACTTTGCTAGGTGCTAAAGTTATAGATAGAGGGGTGTAGTCTTGGCTAGACCGATAGTTTTAATTCCACATTTGTTTCGGTTTGCCGCTGCGCGTAAGTTTTTAGAAAAGACTATTCACCCCCCCTCTAGTCCGCCATCTCGACCCTTCACGTGGTATCAGAGCTTGGTCTCTAACTTGTGGTATTTACCGACTCGAGAGGATGGCGACTTATGGGCTAGATGTTGATTGTCCACACATTTTTGATGGTACACACTTTGCACGGTGGAGAAATTGGATGATATGCAATTTTAAATTTATTTGCCCTCAAATGTGGTGGATCGTAGATGTAGGCTTTTCTCATGTGTGGGATGAAGAGAACCTAACCCAAGCACAAGAGAAATGCCTAGATCTCAAAATCCAAGCTACTAACATCATGTATAGATCTTTGACTCAATGCATATTTGGAGAGATCATGGACATGAAGACACCTCATGAGATTTGGTCCTATCTCATTGAAAAATATGGGGCAGTCTCAAGTGATGGTGATGAGTTAGTGGCGCATGAGGATGTTGAGCATGACCACAACTTGGTGATTGTGGAAGATTGCTCCATCTCATGGTCAAGTGATGATGATGAAGGGTCAACTACAAGCTCACTTGACAAGATTGATGATGCCACAAGTGTTGCTATTGATGATGCTACTCCATGCACACTTGATGGTGATGAAAATGGTTCATGCTTGGTTGATGATGGTGCTACTACAAGCCCTCCTACATTATCACATTGCTCCATGTCACAAGGTGACACAAAGGTATCAAATAGCAATGTTGTTGATCATGTTGATTCATATGATGAGCTTGTAGATAAACTTGCTAGCATGACCATGTCTTTAGTGAATGAGAAAACTAAAACCTTGTCTTTGGAAAAATAAATCTCTTCTCTAAAGAAAACTTGTGAACAACAAAAGAAAATAATTCACACGTCTATTTGTTCACAAAAAGAGCTTAATGTGACTCATGAGAAACTTGTTGATTCTCATGAAGAATTAATTGAAATGCATGCTTCACTAATCAAAGCTTCTACAAAGAAAATCTCAACTCTAAAAGATTCATGTGAAGAACATAAGCGCTTACTTGATGTTCTTAAATCTTCACATGAAGAACTAAAGCTAGATCATGAGCATCTTCGGGTATCTCATGAGGCTTTGGTTCACAAACATGGTGATCTAATAAAAGAGTTGATGAATCTTAAAAATTATGAAAGCTCATCACATGGGTCAAATGATCAACTACATATTGTTACTAACCCTTGTGATGTAGGCAAGAAGCATGTATCCACCTCTTGTGACGATCTACTTGATATTCCATGTTCTTCACGTACAGATGATGGTTCTACTTCTATGTCTTGTGAGACTAAACTTTTGAAGGAGAACAATGAGCTCAAAGGTGAATTGAAGAATATGAGCAACAAGTTAGAGAAGTGCTACAACTCAAAAGTCACTTTTGATCACATGTTGACAAACAAGAGAAGCCATGGTGACAAGAGTGGAATTGGTTTCCACAAGGGCAAGAGCAAGAAAGAGAAGAGGCAAGACAATGAGAAGCACAACATGAGCAAGGAAGAAAAGGCTCAAGCAAAGAGAGTGTGCTACTCATGTCAGGAAAGGGGACACATGACTCTTTCATGTCCCCTAGGTATGACTTCTAAACTTATTTCCATTGTTGATGATCATATGCTTAGAAAGGATGGTAGTGGTACCTCTATGGTTGCTATTACAAAACATCTCGCTATCCATACTAAGGCATTGCCTAAGTATGTTGCTCCTAACTTGAGAGGACCCAAACTAGTTTGGGTACCATCAACAAGTGGATGAATGTGTGTAGGTACCATTGGCATTGGAGGCTTGATTTAATGTGTTTCATATTGTTTATAATATGATTGAATCAAGTAGTGAAGCTTAGTGCTATTATTATCCCATTTCCAAGTTAAAAGAATGAAGTCCAAGTGCTACAACATACAAGTGCATGATCGAGTTGTGGTGATACATTGGATTATTTGAAGGCTTGCAAATATTCAAGATAAAGCTTACTAATGGATTGATCATGATCTTCTAAAGTATATTTCTTGTTGATCAAGTTCATTTGGGTGTGTATAAGTGTTGACACAAAAAGCGCCAGGATCTGCGAACACCTCGGGCTTATACCCGAATTTGATGTCCAAAGGTGTGCCAGTCGATTTGACCAGTTAATCGACAAGGACGATAACTAGAACAAGATCTAAACGAGATAACGGCGATGCGTCCGGATGTCAAGGCTCAAACTTGATCAGGATAACTAGAGTAGAGCTGAACGAGACGACAGCGATGCGCCCGGACGTCAAGGCTCAGGTTGCTCAAACGCGGAACTTGCAAGGGTTGACGGAGATCGAAGAGATGCAGCCCGTCGAGACCTGAAGAACTCGTAGGTAAACTAGATCTAATGCGATAAAAGTAGAATTGCTGGAAAAGTAAATAAGAATAATAGATTTGTTTGATATATGATTGATTTCACGTGGCCCTTGGGCACATATTTATACTCCCGTATGGGGAGTTGTACATGGATACGACTCATACCTTCCTAAACAAATACTCTATTCTTAGGGAAATAACTGACTCGCGCAGGAGTCGGACCTAAATAATAATAATCTTTTCCTAAACAGACTCTTCTATTATTAAGGAAATAAAATGACTCGCACAAGAGTCGGACTCAAACTACCATAATAATACTGGTATAAAAATCACCACTTTCCTTATCTACTTCACGATGAAACCTTCCATCGGCAGATCCCTTCAATCCGCAACTTCCTTCTATTGCCATCGACAGTCTTCTGCTGACATCAACTGCCACCTCACCCTGCGCCCATTGACATTATCTCTTTATCGGTAATATCCTCCAATCAGGAACTCTTCACTCCCATTGGCAACTTGCTTTTACCAATCATCCCTTATCGGCAACAATCTTGCTTTATCGTTCAGTTTCCATCGGCAACGTCCCCTCATCGACAATATGCTTCAATCGGTAATTCTTCACTCCTGAACCTGCTTTTACCAACCAACTTATCGGCAAAAATCGTCCAATTTCCATCGGCAACAAACTTATCTCATTTGCAACATTCATTCTCATCGGTAATCTCAACCGATGACCTTCTGATGCCGATAGAAAACGGCTACCGACCAATGCAAGTCTTAGCTCATTTGACACATGCCGAAAGCGGTGTCAACACATGCCCCCCAATTTTGGAGCGTAAAATATTTTACGTGCCAAAATTCTCTGTGCCGCAATCTTCTCCTCCAAGGCACCTACGTGAATTCCTCGATTCCCGCGCGCGAAAACTGTAAGTTACCAACAGAACCCCGCGACTGTAGCATAAATAGTTGCAAATCCAATCACATCTCCTCGATCAGCACACAAATCCACTACCATACCCTTCCATATTCTCGCCCCATGCAAAGAAAATTCCAAAATACCCCTAACTGGGCTCATAAAAGTTACCACCATTCAATCTGCCTTTCACTCCGAGCTCACATTCATTTTTACCCATGTCTTCAAACCTTCTCCGGCGCTCCCAAGAGTCTTCCGGCGTTCAACGACAGCTTCTTCTCCCTTCAGAAGGCGTAATTCCTGCAAGAACTCCTGCTCCAATGGCGATCAACTTTGACGTTCCCGCGGTAAATCTTTTCCCTTCTCAATCTGCCTCCCGCGATTTTTCGTTCTGCGCTGCTCCATAATTTTTCTTTCTTCCCCTTTTTACTGTTTGAACCCTAGGAACTGCGCAACAAGATAGTAATCCCCCTCGATCAATCACATTTCCACTGTCTGGGTCCAATGGGAAACGCAGATCCTACCAATTTGATCAACGCAGAGACCAATCACATTCCTTTTAGATCTGAGTGTTTCAATCTAGGGTTGTGGAGGGATGCTTTCCGCTCATGGCCCAAACGCACCAAAGGTTGGAAGAATTGGTATCTCAGGATGGCTAGAACACAACAAGTTTACTGGGCAGAGCGCAACCTGGACCAATACATCAAGCTTTCTATTGCCAATATGGCAAAGAATGAGAACATGATGATGTTTGCTTCTTACTTTTGGTCCGACACAATGAACGCATTCTTATTAAGACATGGACCAGCCACCCCCACTCTTGCCGATGTGCACATGCTTACCGGTCTCGACGTCTTCTCTGCCGATCCCTCCAATCTTTTCGATAGGAAATCCGAACATCGGGTAATCACACGCAACATCGGCGGCTGGACTGGATATATTCGAGAAAACCAGAAGACTGGATCGCTAGGTCAGAGGGAACACGCCATCTTCCTGAACATGTGGTTGGAAAAGTTCATCTTCTGCGGCAGAACAGTTGGACCTACTACTATGTACCTTCCTGCACCAGAGCTTCTGGCCGATGGAGCAAGACTTCCTCTTGGTCGATACCTCCTTGGTTCGGTATATCACCTCCTTCATCAGGTATCCAGAAAGCTATTGCTAGGCGAGCCCATCGGCAACCTCGGCGGTCCATGGTGGTTCATCAACATGTGGTTGAACGCACACATGCATAAAGCCCTCAAGTTCGACTTATTCAATCAACAATTTCCAAGGGACATATCGGAGGACTATGAATTTAATGATGATGAATCGGCAACCCGTTTCCCACTCAACTTTGGGGAGACCATCATCGTATTGCCAGGAACCGATGCCAATGAGGGTCAATTCGGCATGTTCTTTCAGAGACTTTACTGCGGGATTCCAGCTGCAGAACGGGTCTGGTGGCCCTATATTGATCACGACAACCGATTTCCACTTTCCTTCAATCTTACCGATGGAAATATACCACAAAATGAGTCGATCATGAAGGCCACCATCATTCCTTGGGCCATCCCAGTTAACATCTTTGGGACTGGGAAGAATACTTCTCCAACTTATGAGTTTTACTATCCATCGGCAGCAGCAAGACAGTTGGCATTTGGTCAGTTGCCGATCAAGTTCAGCTATGCCAATGTAATCAAACCAAGAGAAGTCATTTCTAGTGCCATGGACTAGAATAGGATCGTCAATCTTTCTCCCCATGCCGATACATCAAACATTGATTTATCTTCTTGGGCACCAACATCCTTCATCACGGAGTCATACAAATCCTGGTGGTAAGAATGGAAAAATCAACTATTCCCCAAGTCGTCGCATTACTATCGGCATTTGATCGATGCTGATCACATCATTCCCGATGATGCAATAAGTTCTTCATTCTAATGCATCTCTTATTATTTACTTCTACTATCGGCATCTGACCCTCTTTTACTAACAGGCTGACGATACAATCCCTCGAACGAGCAAGAGCGGCAAGCACTTCAATCTTCGAATGATGAACCCCATATCAATCATCGGCAACAAGGCTCCTTCGTTGGCTGCCTTCACCCCTCAAAGGTACCCAAGGTCACCCTCAAGCCCAGGCCGACACCAGCTAGGACCACCGCTACTCCATCGGCCGCTGCCGCCATCTTGGCGTAAGCTTTCGCAGTAAGTCCTTCTCGCATTTATACCGATTACAAACCCTCATCGGTAATGTTTATTTTATTTAACTTGCACCAAATATCTTTTGTAGGCAACGGGCTCATCGGCAGCTGCTCCAAATGTACAAGCTTCTCTGACTCAGACTGCCGATGCCCCCCAAGCTTCACAACAAAAACGCGCCGGCTCATCAACTGCTGCCCTGAAGAAGAAACGCTTGAGGCGAGCCACTCCATCCGTGCCATCAACTCCAGCTGCATCACCAACTCCCGTGGATGCACCAATACCAGAGCCAACATCGGCGTCCATTCCTGAGCAACCATTGGACGAAACTCCGGACCAGGGAACAACACCATCGCTGCAGGAACCAGCTGCAACAATGGAGATAGCATCGGCATCGGTACCAGCACCAATACCAACTGAAATCCACGACCATGGGACAACATCATCGCCACAGGGGTTAACCACCATGGCAGAGGCAGCACCGGCAATAGCACCACCAGCACCAACTGTTCCTCCCACGGAGGCAAGTTCATCGGCAACCGTTGCCGATCTTCAAGATGATGCCACGCTAGCTGCCTTCCCTAGCCTAAGGCAAGAGATCCGCTTTAAGATGGTAGGTTGACTCACATTCTGTAACACAAACTTATGATCGACAAGCTCTAATCTTTTTCTTCTTCAGGCCCAAGATTCTCCGAATAGTCTGTTCTCCTTCGCCGTCGACATCCCAGAAGATGGTGAAGAAGAGATTTCCACTCAAACCTCAATCACGGTATCGGCAGAATTGAAGGCCAAACTTGAAGCATTGCTCCTTCTACTGCAACAAGATACTTCGCAATTAGTCCAAGATTCCAGCGCAGCAAAAGCAGCCTTCAAGGAAATCCAAGACCAACTGCCTGCCGATATTGAAGAGACACTCTTCCAAGCGGCATTCCTCGAGAGTCGGCAGCTCCAATACCGAAGGGCTTCACGTCGCATTGCCGAAAGAGCTGCTCAGGTGGGACTTGAAGAAGAAATACTCAAGTCCAAACAAGTCGCTGATGAAAAGCACAAGGACATCGGCTGTCTAGAAGCTTCTAGCATTGACCTTGAACAAGAAATTTCCCGTCTATCGGCAAAGAAGGAGAATCTATTGGCAGAGCTGAAACAAGTTGATGAAGCTTTAAGTTCAGCTAACCAGAAGAAAATTCAACTTCCCGACGCCACCAAGATCTTGCAACGAGAGAGATATGCTGCTGCTCGCGAGGCTCTGACATTGAGGAAGAAAGTCAAACCAATAGAAGGTACTGCCGATGACGACGCCAAGGAACTGGAGGAAGTGGACCAGATTCGCCTGCGTGCGATATCATCATCCAATCCTTGTTGTAATCTATTGTATTCCGTCATGTCGGCAATTTGCAAACCTTGACATTTGATTTTGCATGTAACATAACGTTAACACGCCTTCTGTCGATATTTTGTATGATTGTTATCTTATCGGCACTTATACTTTGTGTTTCCTCATGCATCTACCTAGATACTAGGATAATACTTCTTTAAATATTTACCGTAGATTGCTCTCGGAAACGGAACCCCTTCGAGGGTTTCCAAAATATAAGCATTACCAGGAGCAGACTGCTTTACCCGATAAGGATCTTCCCAATTAGGAGACCACTTTCCAAACTTTGAACTTTTAGTCCCAATCGGTAAGATCAGTTTCCACACCAGATCTCCATCGGCAAACTCCTTTACCTTGACTTTCTTGTCATACCACCTAGCAACCCTCTTCTTGTTTTCTTCAATACTAATCAAATCTCTCAGCCGATGATTCGCCAGATCTTCCAACTCATCCTTCATAAGGATATCATATTCGCCGGTTGTCAACTGATCTTGAGAAAACAATCATCTAGAACCAGTCTTAATCTCCCAGGGTAGAACAGCATCGTGCCCATACACCAATTGGTAAGGTGAGACTTTAGTAGCACCATGGCATGCCATCCGACAGGACCATAAAGCTTCATTCAGCACAATATGCCACTTTCTAGGGTTTTATTCAATCTTGCGCTTGATAAGCTTGATAATTCCTTTATTAGTTGCCTCGGCTTGGCCATTAGCTTGAGCATAATAAGGGGAAGAGTTTAAAACCTTAAATCAAATACTGATAGCAAATTCGTCAAACTCCCCCGATGTAAACATCGTCCCTTGATCAGTGGTAATAGTTTGAGGAATACCAAATCGGTAAACAATATGCTCTTTTACAAAGTCTATCATGTTAGCCGACGTTACCTTCTTCAAAGGGATAGCCTCAACCCATTTTGTAAAGTAATCGGTAGCAACCAGAATGAACTTATGTCCTTTACTTGATGGCGGATAAATCTGACCGATGAGATCAATAGCCCATCCTCTAAATGGCCAAGGCTTGATTATGAGATTCGTTGCCGATGCAGGTGCCCTCTGGACATTACCAAATTTCTGACAATCTTGGCACCCTTTGAAATATTTGAAACAATCTTCAAGAATTGTCGGCCAGTAATATCCATTCCGTCTAATCATCCACTTCATCTTGAATGTCGATTGATGCGCTCCACATACCCCTTCATGAATTTTGCCCATTAACCCTTTCGATTCTTCTGTACTAAGGCATCTGAGCAAAACTCCATCAATGGTCCGATAATACAATTCATCATCAAGGAGCACATATTTGGTAGCTTGAAACCTTAACCGCCTCTCAACCTTTCTAGACGGGTTTCTCAAGTAATCGGCAATTTCCTTCCTTCAGTCATCAGCAACCGTTACTGATGTCATTACTCCTTGAATTGGCTGATACCCTGAAGCATACTGTGTCAACCGATTAACTTCTTCATTATATAACCTGGGAATGTGTTCAAGGCGGTATTCTTTAAATTCTTTCAATAATTGCAAACACTTCTCATGAGCCGCAATTAAAAACTCACTTCGGCATTCATATGTTCCAATCAATTGATTGATCACCAACATGGAATCATCGAAGATTTCAACAACATCGGCACGTACTTCCCTGAGTAATTCCAACCCCTTCAGTAAAGCCTGATACTTAGCCTAATTATTAGTCGAAGTAGCAATAATCGGCAACGAGATTTCATATTTTTGTCCCCGAGGTGAAATTAGGACAATGACGATGCCTGCTCCTTCCTTGCATGTAGATCCATCAAAGAATAAGATCCAAGGAGCAATCTGCACGACGCTTACTGCATTGCAATGTTGGGTAACAAAATCAGCCATCACTTGACTTTTAACTACTTTAGCTGATTCATACCTCAAATCAAACTCCGATAACGCCAAAATCCATTTGCCGATTCTTCCACTTAATATCGGCATCGACAACATATACTTAACCACATCATCTTTGCATATGACGGTGCATTCGGCCGATAGCAAATAATGTCTCAACTTAGTACAAGAGAAGTACAAACAAAGACATAACTTTTCGACGGCCGAATACCTGGTTTCAGCATCCACCAATCTTCTACTCAAATAGTAAATCACATGTGTCTTTCCTTCAAATTCTTGGATTAAGGCTGACCCGATAACACTGTCATCGGCAGACAAATACAACCTGAAAGGTTTTCCGTGTTGAGGTGGAACCAAGACTGGAGGATTCACCAAACATTTCTTAATCTCTTCCAAAGCTAGCTGCTGCTCTTCTTTCCATATAAATTCTTGATTGGCCTTCAATTTCAACAGCAGACTAAAAGACTTAATCTTTCCAGACAGATTAGATATAAATCTTCTAATAAAATTAATCTTGCCGATCAAGGATTGCAACTCAGTCTTATTTGTGGGAGCAACTACCTTCTTAATTACATCAATAGATTTTCTGTTGATCTCGATGCCTCTCTGATGCACCATAAAACCCAGAAACTGGCCTGCTGATACACCAAATGCACATTTGTTAGGATTCATCTTCAACCCATGCTCCCTTGTGCATTCCAGGATTTTTCGCAAATCGGCAAGATGCTTCTCAAAATTTCCGGATTTAACCACCACATCATCAATATAGATTTCGACTATCATATCGATGTACTTATGAAAGATAAAATTCATTGCTCTTTGATAAGTAGCACCGGCGTTCTTCAAGCCAAAAGTCATTACGACCCACTCAAACAAACCGACATGACCTGGACATCTGAAAGCAGTCTTGTTTATGTCTCCCTCAGCCATGAATATTTGATTATATCCAGCATTACCATCCATGAAACTAATGATTTGATGTCCGGCAATGACATCAACCAATAGATCGACAACTGGCATCGGATAACCATCCATCGGTGTAGCCTTGTTGAGATTCATGAAATCAATACAAACACGAAGTTTTCCATTCTTCTTATACACAGGAACCACATTAGAAATCCATTCGGCATACCGACATTACCGAATAAATCCAGCCTCAATTAATTTTGTAATTCCAGCTTTAATATCAGGTAATACCATAGGATTGCATCGGCGCACAGGTTGCCGATGTGATTGGAAACCAGACTTAATAGGCAACCGATGTTCGACTATTGATCGGTCTAAACCAGACATCTCTATATAATCCCAAGCAAAACAATCTTTATATTCCTTTAATAAGTCAATCAACTGTTGTTTACATTAGGAATCTAACTTAGTACCAATAAAGGTTGGCCTGGGCCTACTGCCATCGCCGATATCTATCTCTAGTAAATCATCGGCGGATGTGAACCCCTGTCCCAGTTTTCCATCATCGACGAATCGATCCATTAAAACTCTTCTTCAGGACCGACTGCTTGGATCGGTGTAATGCGGTAATTGGCAACTTTGAGGAACTCCGTGTCCCAAGCTTCACCTGATATGCACCTGGTTTGCTCATAAGTTTCCGATTCTGCCGATGCAACAATTGACGGAGTTTCACTCCGGACAACTTCAATCTTGTCTCCAACCAGTTGCACGAGGCTTTGGTACATTGTAGAAGGAATGCAGCAATTAGCATAGATCCAATCCCTTCCTAAGAGCAAGTTGTAGGTGCCTTTGCCACTGATCATGAAAAACGTTGTTGGCAAAGTTTTACTGCCGATGGTTAATTCAACACATATGGCTCCCATAGCTGGCGACACATTGCCTTAAAAATCTTTAAGTTTCATGTCCGTCTTGACTAAGTCTTGGTCACCTTTCCCAAGTTTCCTGAACATGACATGCGACATTATATTGATTGATGCCCCACCGTCCACCAACATCTTCGTCACGGGCTGCCCATCTACTTTACCTTTGATGAACAGAGCTCTTAAGTGCTACCTTTCATCATCGGCAGACTTCTCAAAGACAGCTGTCATCGGATCTAACACCAATTGTGCCATCTCAGCAGCTTCTTCCTCAGCATCGACAGGTGCCATGAATTCCATCGGCAATATGACGACCATATTGATTTCTGCCGATGGATCCCTATCCTTGCGCTTTGGCCTCCACTGCTTGACTGGAGATTTTCCCTTAAGGGATTCCCACTGTCATATAAATCTCCTTGGCGTCCACGCTGAATCCTTCTTTTCTGAGTCTTTGTCAGACCTTTGGGGCACCATTGAGGAAGCTTAGTTTTCCAAACAGGCTGGTACTGTTTTTCACCGTTTGTATCGGCACCACGCCTTATGTTTGGATCTCTAGAGAATATCTCCTCATCGGGCACTCTTGCATTGGCCATTTCCTCGAGCTCCTCCTGACTAACGCGCCTGCCAAGTCTATCATGTGCGCTGAGTTTGCTCCGCAGCCGATCATGCGCTGATTTCTTCTCTTTGATCAGTGTGCGATAGCTTGATGCCCGATCATCAAAACAAGGTGTCGGTGTTATGACCCGGGGGTCAAGACCACCAACGAGTAAATTTGTATATCGCGTGCTCCCTCTCTCAGACGTGATGCAAGATTGACACAAGATTTATCCTGGTTCGGGCAAGAAGGCCCTATGTCCAGCGGGGGAGGATGACTTGTATTATCTCGCACCCAAAGCGTGCTCGTACAGGGGGGGTACAAGCTGTATTACACGGAGTCGGCCACCCGAGGGGTCGATCGAGCGGCTATGTGTGTGTGAAGCGTGGTCTAGGGTCCCTGAGAACCAAAGTCGGATCAGAGTCCTAGATGAAGTGGGAGCCGACCGAGAGAGACTCCAACCTCCTCTTGAAATCGGGAAGAGGAAGTACCGGAAGAGAAGTCTGAAAGAGCCCCCCTTCATCTACCTCGGCGTCCCCCTTTTATAGACCAAGGGGGAGACTCGAGGGTACAGGGTCCTAATAGTAGAAGTATGGGCGGCGCATCCACGACACAGTGTTGGTGAAGAGACATCGAGCACTGTGGCGGTGTGGTCTTCCCGTCCTTTAGGCGTCCCCGGTCGTGGCATCAGTAGAAGTCGTCGTAGTACAGTGTTCGCAGGCGGGCACGAGTCCCATGGCCGAAGCGGGATGGGGCGGATGGGACGTCTTCCGTACCGGAGTTGTTGAAGAGGAGGGGGTCGAGCCCCCGGTCGAGGGGGGGTCGAGCCCCGTATGACTCCGTCACGTTCCCGAAGCCGTCGTCGAGGGTCGCACTGTTCACTTTCCGATGGGTACTGTAGAGGTCCGTACTTGTGTAGTGGCGGCAGTGGCGGCACAGTTGACGGGAGTCGGGGACTGGATGGGGAGTTGGCGGATTTGACAGTGGACGCAGGCGCCCATGTCGTCAGGTGGGTTTACTTTTACCCATGACGGAGTGGTTGGGTTAATCGAAGGCTGATCCTTGCCTTAAAAATTGTTGCTATGTTTAGCGTTAATTTATCGAAGGGTTTAGGGTATCCCTTACCTTCGTACCCGACAGTAGCCCCCGAGGCCCCAGAGGAGTGATTTAGAACTTCTCTAGGGGCTATGATACGTGTTTCTCGGGGGGAGCAAGAATTGTCCGGAGGTTTTATCCTCGGCCTGCAGGGTTAGTGAGAAATCCGATTCTCCGGGGGGTGCACGCGAGCGCACCCCGCGGGGGTAGCCCCCGAGGCCCCAGAGGAGTGATTTAGAACTCCTCTGGGGGCTAAAATACATTATGTAGTGGGGTCTTTAAAGGATACCTGGAGACGCGGCACCCTGTCGAGGGGTCGATCCCGTTCCTTTTCCTGCAAAGAGAAGTGTTCGAGGGCGGCTGTCGAACCCTACCGAGGGCCAGCCTTCGCTCCCTCGAACACCACTGGAGTCAGAGCGCCCCGCCCGAGAGGTCGACTCTGTCTGCCAGGTTACGAGTTTTCGACCCTCTTTCGTCGAGGGGTGCCGTGCGTAGTTGGGCCCTCGAGCCCTCGAATGGCTAGGCCTTCACTACCTCATAGCGTCCTTCCCACGGATCCTTTCGCTCGGATTGTGGGTGAAGAGCATCGAGCTATCCTCGTTAGGACGACGAGCCCGAAGTCTTCGGTGAGCTGTTCTCGGGCATGAGTCCATTAGAAATGGTGCCCTGTACGGGTAAAAATCCGAGTGAGAACTCGACCCCATTCGATAGGGATCGACTAGCGGCCCGGAGGCGTTCTCATTGTTAAGCAAGCCATACGGCTCGCTAAGCACGACCATATGGACCACCAAGGTGCCAACCCCGTTCGATAGGAGTTGGTGGCTCGATGCCTCCTAGCGTAGGGATCCTTAGGTGTTCCTAGGTATGCCTCGGATATGTCCCAGGGAGTCTCGAGAGTTCGTTCTCGAGCCTCCGGGGACATCCCTGACTCGTGTACTCGAGGGCGGCTGTCGAACTCCGTTCGTGGAGCCAGCCTTCGCTCCCTCAAGATTTGGGGGTGGACCGGAGTCCGATAACCATGGGTTCTTCCTGACCTCAGGTACTCGAGGGTGGCTGTCGAACCCTATGTAAGGGCCAGCCTTCGCTCCCTCAAGATTTGATGGATGGTTCGTCATCCGACGCTATCCTCAGGAGGAGGAGTCCGACCTTGTGGACCGCCGAGGGGAGAAGCAGGTGGTTGTTGTATTGAACTTGGGGACATACCTGTGTCGGAGCTCTCGAGGGAGGCTGTCGAACCCCCGGACGGGCCAGCCTTTATCCCTTCGAGGCCATGTACGATCTGCAGTTGACAACCCGAGGCCCTTATCAGGCCTCGAGCACTCGAGGGGGGCTATCGAGCCCGTTCGTAGGCCGACCTTTGTCCCCTCGAGATTTTGGGGGTGGACCGAGGTCCTAACCCGAGGTTATTTCTGGCCTCGGGCACACGAGGGTAGCTGTCGAACTCTCTTTCGAGGGCCAGCTCTTGCTGCCTCAAGATTCCTTACCCTCGAAGACGACGTTTCCGGCCGCGTGCCTTTTTAGGCGGTGTCCGTTCGGCGCAACAGTGCGGTTACAGCGCGGAGTGCGGTGCGGAACCCGATGATGGGACGTTACGCCTTATCCTGGAGGGAATACGAGGAAGGAAGTACAGGCGAATTAAATGCGGAGATTCTCTTGCCTGTGCCGGATCCGTCCGTTGGCCTCCCGTGTATAAATAGTGAGGGCGAGGCGTCCGGTGCCCTTTACGCGCACTTGCCTTCCCCGCCTCCTTGCCTTCGTCTTCCTCGCCTTCCTCTCTCTGCCTCTGCCTTAGGCGTCCCGCGAGCAGGAAATCTGCGCGAGTGAGAGAGAAAGAGAAAAATAGGGAACGTACCCTCCGCCTCCAAATCCGAGCAAACCACCGTTCCCATGGCCGCCTTCCATCTCTTCGGCGCCGGCGCCTGGCCTGCTTCCTCAGTCCGTCAGTCGTATCTGGAGGGGTTGGTGGAGAGCGGGCTTCTCCGGCCCGTCACCTCGACGGAGAGGCCGGAGTGGATAGCTCCGCCGCCGGACCACGCCGAGCCCAACCCGCCGGAGGGGTACGTGGTGTCGCTCGAGGCCTTCCACCGGGCGGGACTGGGGTTCCACCCAGCCGCTTCCTGCGCGCGCTCCTCTACCACTATGAAGTGGAGCTCCAGCACCTCACTCCTAACGGCGTCAGCCAGGCGGCGGTCTTCGCCGCGGTGTGCGAGGGCTATCTAGGATCGAGCCCCATTGGGATCTGTGGATCCACATCTTCAAGGCCAACCTCTTCACCACCTCGGTCAGCAAGGGCGTCCGTCGGGAGGTCAGGGCCGGAGGCTGCAGCATCTACGCCAGGCGGTCTGAGCTTTGGCTTCCTGCGAACCCATCCTCGAGCCATTCCGGGTGGCATTCAGGGTGGTTCTACCTGAGGAACGACGACGGTCTGCTCCTAGCGTACACCGGGAGGACACTCAACGCCGAGCCCGAGCGCTGGAGGTACGGCGTCCCGACGGACAAGCAAAAACAACCTCAAGGGCTTGCTGGACGCGCTCAGGCGTCTGAAGGAGAGGGGCCTTACCGCGGAGATTGCTGCGTCAGCGTTCCACCGACGGGGGGTTCTGCCGCTGATGGCTCGACCCCTCCGTCTCGACGAGATGGGTCCGGGGGTCGATCTATCGGGGTGCCGCTTCGTCGAGGAGGAGTTGACCCCAGACCGCGTGGTCAGCCGCGTCCGCCGCTTTTTCGCGGGGGGGTTCGCCCCCAAGGATATCGCGAAGGTCCCCATGAAGCCGGACGAGGGCTTCTATGAGCTGGTAAGATCCTTTCTTTCAGTTTAAGTCCTCGCGCCCGCCCCTTCCGTCCTTTCTGCTTGTTCTCTGACCCCCTTGCGTCCCGCAGGGGAATGTGTCCTACAAGCGCTCGCATCCGCCGGTGCCGGAGGACCGGGCCACGAGGGAGACGAACCGTCTCCGCGCGGAGAAGCAAAAGACCGACAAGGACAAGAAGAAGAAGAAGAAGACCAAGAAGGCTCTAGAGAAAGAGCAGAGGAAGCAGCGCTGGGCCCAACAGAGGCGGTTGGGCCTCGATGAGGAGCTGTCGCCCTCGGAGGAGGAGGACGAGGAGGAGGAGGAGGAGGACGAGGAGGAAGAGGAGACGACGCCTGAGCAGGTGGCCGCTGCTTCTGGTGGGGAGGGGGGTCGACCTCGAAGTCGGCCCCTCCTGTTGAAGTTGGGCAACGGGCGGAGCGCCCCGTGGCCTCGCAAGAAGTTACGTCGCGGCAGACGCGGTCGCAGACGCCGCGGCCCTCGTTGGGGGGTCGATCGAGCGAGCCCCCGACGCCCGCTGCGTCGAGCGCCCGGGTGCCGGGCCCGCCGGCGCAGGTGGAGACCGGCAAGAGGGCGAAGGTGGTGCCGTCGTCGAAGAGTCGATCGAGCGAGCCCCCGAAGCCTGCCGCGTCGAGCGCGCGGGCGCCGGGCCCGTCGGCGCAGGTGGGGGCCGGCAAGAAGCCGACCGTGGCGCCGCCGGCCCCTGCTCGGGAGAAGGTGGCAAGTGCCGCCTCGACCCCCACCCCCCGGGCAGTGGCGCCCCAGAGCTCGACCAGCCCGGCGGACGCCGAGCCGAAGCGTCGGGCTCCGAGGGGGTAAGTCGAGTTCGTAGTTGTTGTGCGTTTTTCCTTTTTTTTCGTCGGTGAGGACTCGTGCTTATTATCGCGCACGTGCTCCTTTTTCAGGTCGAAGCGCCGGCTGGGAGCTGCGCTCCCCTCCCCTGCTAAGAAGCTAAAGACGGGGGCCGTGACGCAAGCCGCCGCCGAGGTTGGTCCGGCAGCCCCGCCCCCTTCGACGGTCGCCCCCGAGGCGGCACAGGCAGCCATGGCCCCGGAGGTGGCGGCGCGGGGGGAGGCACAGGGGGCCTCGGCGCCTACCCAAACGGCGGAGGAGGCGGACCCGCCGGCGGTGGTAGCCGTCGAAGCGACGGTCGCGGAGCCTGCGCGGCCGTCGGAGGGGGTCGCGTCCGGCGCCCCGGGGGGCGCGGAGCTCCTACCGACAGTGGGCGCGGCCCAGGAGGTGGAGGTGGTCGAGGCCCAGGCTCCTGCGAACGAGCGGGACGCCCCGGCTCACCCGACGCCGGGGGTTGGCCCGAGGGTCTGGCGGCGCTGGAGGCTTGACTCCAGCTCGAGCGCGTCGAGGGACCGTCCGCGCCGGCTCAGGGCGAGATGCTGATGGAGTCCACCCCCGCCCAAGTGGACGAGATGGTGGCCGATTTGGTTGACCCGGCGGATCTGGCCATCGTCTCGGCTCCTCGGGCGGATCCGGAGGTGGCTCGGCCTCCCCTCGAGGTTGGGGGGCCGCTGTCCAAAGGTAAGTCGCACTTCGATTTGCTTGAGACGCAGTGGATTCGCCCTGCTGGGTATTAACCTTTCGGAGTCCTTCATCGCGCAGGGCCGTCGACGTCCTCGCGGGGTGGCGCCGAGGAGGAAGCCTCGCCCCTTTCCGATTACCGAGGAGGGGGGGACCTGCGCGATGGCGTCACCGGGACGATGGAGGAGAGGATCGCTGCCCGCAGCGCGGCCTGGGGCCAGGAGGTTCTCGAGGTGGCGGACCCTCGAGACCCTGAGCGGGTCTTCCTCATGCTCGATGATCAATCCGAGCTCCGACGGTGGGAGAACGTCGAGGAGTATCGGGCGTTGTTTGAACGCTCGGTACGTCGCGCTGCGGAGGTCGCCGCTGGGGATATACGCGAGGGAATGGAGGTAAGATCTGCTCCACCTTAGATTGTACTTTGAACTGCCTGGTTGCCGTTTGCTGACGATCTCCGTTTTTATCCTTGTCAGTCGCTGCGGGTGAGGTCGTACGAGAAGTCCCAGTACATTCTCCGGGTACAGGGGCAGCTCTCGACCCTCCACGCCTCTCTGGAGAAGGCGAGGGATGAGGCCGCTCGTGCGAAGGCGGAGGCGGCGACTATCCAGAAGGATGCTGAGTCGAGGGTCGCCTACGCGAAGGCCGGCTACGAGGCTGTCCAGAAGGAAGCCCGGGAGGCCTTGTCGTTGGCGCAGGCAAAGCTCGACGACGCCCTTCGGTCGACCGTCACCGTCGGGCAGGAGCGGGATGCCGCCCTCGAGGCCCGGCGGAAGGCCGAGGAGGAGGCCGCCCGGCTGAGGGGAGACCTTGACGCCGTCTCCCGTGAGCGCGACGCTCTGGCCACCTCGGAGGAGAAGGCTCGGACCCGCGCGACCTCCCTGGGCATGGTGGCGATGAAGCAGAGGGAGGCCCTCGGCGACGCATATAAGGCCGTCGAGGGTCTCGAGGCCCAAGTCAGGGACCAGTCCTCCGAGCTTGAAGACTTCCGCCGCTAGCTCGAGGAGACCGAGCAGGCCTACTCCACCTTGGATGTGCAGGCCCAAGGTGAGTGTTTCGGGTGTTTGCGGGGTCTGTCCTGCCTCGACCCTTTTTCTGCTTTCGGGTTTTGACCGTTATGTGCTTGTTTTGGCAGAGCTTGCGGAGGAGAATGCCCGCGCCCAGAAGGACCTGGACAATCTTCAGGGTCTGCTGAGCACCGAGGTGAACCTCAACGCGACGCTCTCGGCCGCCATCAACACCTTCTGCGACGACCTCTCGGTCGAGCCGGAGCTGCAGCTCGAAGGGGACACTCGGGGGGAATCCCTGCTGTGCCGCTTCTACGCCATGACACGGGGGGTGACGGAGAACGTCCGGGCCGCCCTGCATGTGGGGGTGAAGCGGGCCCTCGCGGTCGTCAACTCCTTCTACGACGTGGATCTCAACCTCGTTGTCGACGGGTTCGCCACCGACCCGGATCTGACCGAGGAGCAGAACGACGCGAGGTGTCAGGAGCTGATGGACCACGCGGAGGTGCCCGGAGGCCAGCTGGCGAAACTCTTCGAGCCCGATGTGATCCCCTCGGCGGATGAGTAACCCTCTGGAGATGTCGACGGGTAGTCGCGGGCCTGCGAGCCATATCTGGACAAAAAGGTCCATGTAATAGTTAGTCCATTGTACCGATACAATGCCAAGCCCCCGAGGGATTTTTTGTATATAATGCGTTTTGATCGATGTGCACAGAGTTAATTTCATTTTTTTCGAGTTTTCCCTGCTTTTCTTTGCCTGAGTCGACGCCTGTGAACTAAGTGTTCGACGCACGCTCTTATCCTTGGAAGGGGGGTGGCGAGTAGGGATACCGTAGCCCTGGGGCGTAGGTGAGTCCCTAACTCGACGGCACCCTTGACCCTTAGGGAACTCGAGGCGTCTTTACTTAGTTCAGAAGCGTACTCGAGGGAAAGAACGAGAGGGAGAGTCGAGTTTCGAAAAAACGTTCGAGTTTTTCGGAGACCTAGGAGGGGGGTGTCCCCCCTGTTAGCCCCCGAGGGAGGCTCGACTTTGCTGGGGCAAAGTCGAGGCTACCTTAGTGCTGCGGATGGGTTCGTCTCGTTACTTCTACTTCTCGAGCTCTCTCTGCCTTTCTTTGCCTGAGTCAACGCTCGTGAACTTAAGTGTTCGACGCACGCTCTTATCCCTGGAAGGGGGTGGCGAGTAGGGATACCGTAGCCCTGGGGCGTAGGTGAGTCCCTGGCTCGACGAAACCCTCGACCCTTAGGGGGTTCGAGGCGCCTTTACCTAGTTATGAAGCGTGCTCGAGGCGAAAAACGAGAGGGGGTCGAGTTTCGAGAAAAAGCGTACGAATTTTTTCGGGGACTTAGAGGGGGGTGCCCTTCTGCCAGCCCCCGAGGGGAGCTCGACTTTGGTGAGGCGAAGTCGAGGCTACCTTCGGGCTACGAACGAACGTGAAATGTGTTTCGAGAACATTTTATTCATTCGAGAATTTGTACATAAATGCGGAAATGTACAAGGCCCTGGGGCCTCAGGGATAGAAGCGACGTAGCTGTTCGATGTTCCACGCGTTGGTGAAGAGCTCTCCCTTCTCGTTCTTCAGTTTGTAAGTGCCAGGCTTCAGCACCTCTGCCACGATGAAGGGTCCCTCCCAAGGTGGTGTCAGCTTGTGACGCCCCTTGCTGCTCTGTCGACGACGCAGAACGAGGTCGCCGACGTTGAGGTCCCTTTTGCACACGTTCTTGTCGTGGTAGCGTCGTAGCGTCTGCTGGTACTGGGCCGACTTGAAGAGGGCCATGTCACGAGCTTCCTCAAGCTGGTCGAGGGAGTCCTCTCGGGCTACTGTGTTGGCTTGCTCGCTGTAGGCTTTCAGTCGAGGGGACCCGTACTCGAGGTCGGTGGGGAGGACGGCCTCGAACCCATAGACCAAGAAGAACGGGGAGAACCCCGTAGCTCGACTCGGTGTCGTTCGGAGACTCCATAGCACAGTGGGCAGCTCTTCGACCCATCTCTTTCCATGTCTGTTCAGCCGGTCGAAGATCCTTGGCTTGAGGCCCTGCAAAACCATGCTGTTGGCACGCTCGACCTGACCGTTAGTTCGAGGGTGGGCAACTGCAGACCAATTCACCCTGATGTGGTGATCGTCACAGAAGTCCAGGAACTTTTGGCCGGTGAATTGCGTGCCATTGTCGGTGATGATAACGTTGGAGACCCCGAAGCGGTGGATGATGTCGGTGAAGAATAGCACGGCTTGCCGAGACTGGATATTGGTGATGGGTCGAGCCTCGATCCACTTCGAGAACTTGTCGATAGACACGAGAAGGTGAGTGTGCCCACCCTTGGTTCTTTTCAGGGACCGACCATGTCGAGCCCCCATACTGCGAACGACCAAGTTATGGGTATCATCTGAAGAGCTTGGGCGGGTAGGTGGGTCTGCCTGGCGTAGAATTGGCATCCCTGGCAGGATCGAACGAGTTTGGTGGCGTCGTTGACTGCCGTGGACCAGTAGAAGCCCTGTCGAAAGGCACTTCCTACCAGGGTTCTCGGCGCCGCGTGGTGGCCGCAAGCCCCCGAGTGTAGGTCCCTCAGCAGTGCCCTCCCCTCCTCGAGGGTGAGGCAGCGTTGGAGTACACCCGACGGGCTGCGTCGATATAGCTCGTGGCTGTCCCCGTACAAGACGTAGGTTTTGGCACGTCGAGCTACTCGACGAGCTTCCGTGCGGTCTTCCGGGAGTTCGCCTCGCGTCAGGTACTCGAGGTAAGGCGCGCGCCAATCCGTCGGAGGGGTTGGCACTGCGACGGCCCCGTCGATCTCCATGACCTCTCCCCCGCCCGAGGGGGATCGGTCGAGGGGGGTGGGTTGACCCCTTGCTCGAGGGCGGGAGCCCCCGAGCCTAGGTCGACGGACGGTGTGTGCAGATCCCTCGAGAAGTTGTCGGGGGGGACCGTCCCTCGAGTAGACGTGATTTTGGCCAGTTCGTCGGCAACTTCGTTGTACCGACGGGCCACGTGGTTGAGCTCGAGGCCGTAGAACTTGTCCTTGAGCTTTCGGACCTCCTTGCAGTAGGCTTCCATCTTTGGATCGTGGCAGCTCGAGTCTTTCATCACTTGGTCGATCACCAACTGAGAGTCCCCTCGCACGTCGAGGCGTCGGACCCCGAGCTCGATGGCGATGCGCAGGCCGTTGACGAGGGCCTCGTACTCGGCGACGTTGTTGGAGGCGGGGAAGTGGAGGCGGATGACATATCGCATATGGACCCCTGAGGGTGATACGAATAGCAATCCTGCGCCTGCTCCCGTCTTCATTAGTGATCCATCGAAGTACATGGCCCAGAGCTCGCTCTGAACCTGCGCTGGGGGTAGTTGGCTGTCGGTCCATTCTGCAACGAAATCTGCCAGTACCTGAGACTTGATAGCCTTCCGAGGGGTGTAGGAGAGGGCCTCCCCCATGAGCTCGGCGGACCACTTGGCGATCCTTCCCGATGCCTCCCGGTTCTGGATTATCTCTCCGAGGGGGAAAGATGAAACCACAGTGACCGGATGGCCCAGGAAATAGTGTTTGAGCTTCGCCGAGTGAGGACGACCGCGTACAGCAGCTTCTGGATGTGGGGGTACCTCGTCTTGGTTTTGGAAAGGACCTCGCTCACGAAGTAGACAGGCCTCTGAACCGGCAGGGCGTGTCCTTTTTCCTCCCTCTCGACTACTATGACCGCGCTGACTACCTGCGTAGTTGCCACGACATAAAGCAGGAGGGGCTCGGCCGGGCTCGAGGGGACCAAGACCGGGGCGAGGTGAGCAAGGCCTTGAGCCGGTAAAGGGGTAGGGCCTTTTCTCCGAGCCTCGAGATGAAGCGACTGAGGGCGGCGAGGCACCCTGTAACCTTTTGCACACTCTTGAGGTCTTTGATCGGGCCCATCCTCGTGATGGCGGTCACTTTTTCGGGATTGGCCTCGATGCCGCGCTGGGAAACTATGTATCCTAAGAGCATGCCTCGAGGAACCCCAAAGGCACACTTCTTAGGATTTAGTTTTATGCGGTTAGCCCTGAGGCACCCAAACGCAATCTCGAGGTCTCCGACTAGGTTTCCGATGGTTCTGGACTTGACCACGATGTCATCGACGTAGGCCTCGACGGTCGGCCCTAGGTGTTTCCCGAAGACGTGGAGCATGCATCGTTGGTAGGTGGCCCCAGCATTCCGTAAGCCGAAGGGCATGGTGAGGTAGCAAAACATGCCGAAAGGAGTGATGAAGGAGGTCGCGAGCTGATCGGACTCCTTCATCTTTATTTGGTGGTAGCCGGAATACGCATCGAGGAAGCAAAGGGTTTCACATCCCGAAGTGGAATCTACTATTTGGTCAATGCGAGGTAAAGGAAAAGGAACCTTAGGACATGCTTTATTCAAACTAGTGTAGTCTACACACATCCTATCCTTCCCATTCTTTTTCTTTACAAGCACGGGATTAGCTAACCACTCGGGATGATGTACCTCCTTGATGAATCCGGCCTTCAAAAGCTTGTCGACCTCCTCCCCGATGATCCTGCGCTTCTCCTCGTCGAAGCGGCGCAGGCGTTGCTTCACCGGTTTGGACCCGGCTCGGATGTCCAAGGAGTGCTCGGCGACTTCCCTCGGGATGCCCGGCATGTCCGAGGGACTCCACGCGAACACGTCGGCGTTCGCTCGGAGAAAGTCGACGAGCACGGCTTCCTATTTGGGCTCGAGGGTGGCACTGATCGTCAGCACCTTCCCATCCTCGAGGCCGGGGTCGAGCGGGATGGTCTTCGTGTCTTCCGCCGGCTTGAAGTTGCCAGCGTGGCGCTTGGGGTCGGGGATCTCTCCGGACAAGTCGTCGAGGGCCGCGAGGATAGCCGAATCCTCACGGGCTTCGGCTTTTTCCACGCACTCGACGTCGCAGTCGTATGCGTGCTCGTAGGAGGTGTCGACGGTGATGACCCCCGAGGGCCCTGGCATCTTGAGCTTGAGGTAGGTGTAGTTTGGGACCGCCAAGAACTTGGCGTATCCCGGTCTACCGATGATGGCGTGGTAGGTGCCTCGCCACGCGACCACCTCGAAGGTCAGCTCTTCCTTTCGGAAGTTCGAGGGGACGCCGAAACAGACCGGTAGCTTGACGCGGCCGATCGGGAGTGCCTTCTTCCCCGGGACGATTCCGTGGAACCCCCCCGCGCTAGGCAGGAGCATGGTCCTCGGGATCCCCAGGAGGTCGAGGGTCTCAGCGTAGATGATGTTGAGGCTGCTCCCCCCGTCCATGAGCACCTTGCTGAGGCGGGTGTTGAGGATGATCGGGTCGACGACGAGCGGGTAAACCCCTGCGTTGGGGATGTGCTCGGGGTGGTCGTCCTGATCGAAGGTGATCGGCGTGTGGGACCAGTCGAGGTATCGTGGGGCCTGGGCCCGAACGGAAAAGACTTCTCGACGCTCCCTCTTGCGTTGGCGCGTGGTGAGGCGGGTCGAGGGTCCCCCGTAGATTATGTAGCAGTCGTGGATCTCGGGGAAGCCTCCCTTTTGAACATCGCCCCTGACGTGGACGTCACAGGGCGGGTCTTCCTTGTTGTCGTCTCTCCTGGGACCAGGAGGGACGAAGTGCCTTCGAAGCATGCGGCAATCCTCGAGGCGGTGGTTGGCCGGCCCCATATGGTAGGGGCAAGGCTCTTTCAGCATCTTGTCGAAGACGCCCCCGTCGGGAGGGGGCCCTCGAGGCTTCCGCTTGTCCGCTGCAGCGACAAGGTCGTCGGGGTCGTCGTCGTGCTCGACGTTGGGCTCGACGTTGCGCCGGCCCGGGTTGGTTCTTCTTCTTCTTCTTCTCCCGGCCGCCGTTGCCGTCGTTGTTCCTCCTGGGCCCCTTGTTTCTCTTGGGCCCATCGTCCGAGCCCCCGGGTTCATCCGCGTTGCCCTCCCCCTTCGCTGGGGGAATCTGGAAGAATGCGCCAACGGCCTCCTCGCCAGCCGCGTAGTTGGCGATGACGTCCATGAGCTCGTTGGCGGTTTTGGGGATGTTTCGCCCCAGCTCCCGCACCAACTCTTTGCAGGTTGTCCCGGCGATGAACGCCGTGATAACCTCGTGGTCGGAAATGTGAGTCAGTGCGGTACGCTGCTTCGAGAATCGGCGGGTGAAGGCGCGGAGGGTCTCTCCTGGTTTCTGCTTGCAGCCACGAAGGTCCCAGGAGTTGCCCGGCCGCTCGTAGGTGCCCTTGAAGTTGCCCTCGAAGATCCGAACCAGGTCGGACCAGTCCTGGATCAAGTCCGGGGGTAGTTCCTCGAGCCACCTTCGAGCGGTGTCGGAGAGGAACAATGGGAGTTGCCGGATGATGACGAGGACATCTTTGGCTCCCCCCAGCTGGCATGCCAGCCTGAAGTCGGCAAGCCAGAGCTCTGGCTTGGTTTCGCCGTTGTATTTGATCAGGCTGGTGGGTGGACGGAAGCGTATGGGCAGGGAGGCCCGCCGGATAGTTCTTCCGAAGACTCGAGGCCCCGGTGGCTCCGGAGACCGACATCGGTCTTCGTCGCTGTCGTAGCGCCCGCCTCGGTGAGCGTTGTAGCCTCGAGCCTCGGCGTCGCCGTATCGACGTCGATTGTTCACTCGAGGGGGGAGGTCGTCGACAAGGCGTTCCCGAACCGGTCGTGGCTCGACCCGGCCCTGGGGCGCCTTGTTCTGGTGGACAGAGGCCTCCCGATTTTGTCGAGGGGGCGCTGCTTGCCACTCAGAGGCAGCCCCTCGACGCCTCGAGGCCGAGCTCTCCGCCTGCTGGACGGCCGCAGTCTGGAGTAGCCCCTGGATTTCCTCCCTGATACGTTGTGCCTGGGGGTCGATGGCGCCGGCATGTCGCGGAGCAGCATCGCGGCCGCTACGACATTCTGGCTGGCGCGGTTGAAGACTCGGGGTTCGGTGTTCCCCTCCTCGACGATCTGCCGGTGGACCTCCCGGGCCCGCTCGCGAGCTCCTCCACCCTGAGGACGCCCTCGATCCCGCTCGAGGGCGTGTTCGAGCTACTGAAGACGCAGGCGCTCCTCCTCGAGCTTGCTGAGGAGCTCCCGAACCTGCGAAATCTGGACGTCGGGGGGTGGATTGGCTCTACGAGGACTTGGGGGAATGGCATCTCGAGGTGGTGTGGCGTTGGCCCCCCTCCCCTCTTCGTTGTCCGCGGTGTCGTCGACGTCGTCCTGGAGGACGGTTTGCTCGTCGAGATGGAAGCACTCCCGGGTGGAGTCGTAACTCTCGTCGGGGGAGTCCGAGTCGAAGTCGGCGTGGTAGAAGTGGGGGAAGAGTCTGCCCCTTTCTTCCTCCTCCAGGTGCCGCCGTAACGTGCCCCACATACGGGGTAGTTCTGGCTCGTCCGGAGAAGGGGTGGTGACGGGATCGACCGTCGCCCATGATGGCGTCCATGGAGACTCGTCGTATGTATGTACTCGCGTCCCTACGAAAGCAGAGTAGAGTCCGGCATTGTTGCGGAGCCCGTACGGGAACGGGTCACGCGGTGATGACGGGATCAAGGGTGTCGGAGAAGCCACAGGTGCCTCTAGGGATGATGACGTGGAAGAGTCGAAGTCCCACTCGGGAGACGCCCGCCCTCGGCCCATAAGTGTGAGTCAAGCGGACCCCTAGGAGAAGGGGCTGTGTCGCCAGCCGGGACCGAGGGAATGGCATCTGGCACCCCAGAATTTGCTCGACAGCGAGCGCGTCGAAGCCGCTCGCGCCTCCTCCTGATCGCAGGCCGGAGTCGCAAGCGGAGGGACCGTCGTCTGATCCTTGCTGGCTCCGGCACAGCGGAGCTGCTGATGTCTAGGCCACGGGTGGAAGGAAAGACTATGAAGTCGCCCTGGTCCGTGGAAACGAACCCTAGACTACCGAACTAGATGACAGTGTTGAGCGGAAACGGTGGGATGGTGAAATCCATCTGAGAGAGTAGTTCGGAGTTGATCGACACGCGAATCCCCCTACCTGGCGCGCCAACTGTCGGTGTTATGACCCGGGGTCAAGACCACCAACGAGTAAATTTGTATATCGCGTGCTCCCTCTCTCAGACGTGATGCAAGATGGACACAAGATTTATCCTGGTTCGGGCAAGAAGGCCCTACGTCCAGCGGGGGGAGGATGACTTGTATTATCTCGCACCCAAAGCGTGCTCGTACAGGGGGGGTACAAGCTGTATTACACGGAGTCGGCCCACCGAGGGGTCGATCGAGCGGCTATGTGTGTGTGAAGCGTGGTCTAGGGTCCCTGAGAACCAAAGTCGGATCAGAGTCCTAGATGAAGTGGGAGCCGACCGAGAGAGACTCCAACCTCCTCTTGAAATCGGGAAGAGGAAGTCCCAGAAGAGAAGTCTGAAAGAGCCCCCCTTCATCTACCTCGGCGTCCCCCTTTTATAGACCAAGGGGAGACTCGAGGGTACAGGGTCCTAATAGTAGAAGTATGGGCGGCGCATCCACGGCACAGTGTTGGCGAAGAGACATCGAGCACTGTGGCGGCGTGGTCTTCCCGTCCTTCAGGCGTCCCCGGTCGTGGCATCAGTAGAAGTCATCACAGTACAGTGTTCGCAGGCAGGCACGAGTCCCATGGCCGAAGCGGGACGGGGCGGATGGGACGTCTTCCGTACCGGAGTTGTTGAAGAGGAGGGGGTCGAGCCCCCGGTCGAGGGGGGGTCGAGCCCCGTATGACTCCGTCACGTTCCCGAAGCCGTCGTCGAGGGTCGCACTGTTCACTTTCCGAGGGGTATTGTAGAGGTCCGTACTTGCGTAGTGGCGGCAGTGGCGGCACAGTTGACGGGAGTCGGGGACTGGACGGGGAGTTGGCGGATTTGACAGTGGACGCAGGCGCCCATGTCGTCAGGTGGGTTTACTTTTACCCATGACGGAGTGGTTGGGTTAATCGAGCCCTCGTCCGCCGACAGTGCCTGGAAGGTCGAGGCGTCGACGGGTTGAGGGGGTCAACGTCGAGGTAGAGGCCGGGGGGTCGTTCGTCCGACCCCTCGTCCGTCGTCGAGGTGAAGCCGGGGGGTCGTTCGTCCGACCCCTCGTCCGTCGTCGAGGTGAAGCCGGGCGGTCGTTCGTCCGACCCCTCGTCCGTCGTCGAGGTAGAGCCGGGCGAGTGGCTGGTTTCCGCAGTCGGTGTAGCGGGGGCCCTCGATCGATGGGCCGTGTCTTACCAAACAATAGGCTAATCCTTGCCTTAAAAATTGTTGCTATGTTTAGCGTTAATTTATCGAAGGGTTTAGGGTACCCCTTACCTTCGTACCCGACACAAGGTTTCTTTTCTGACCGATTGGCAGGATAGTATCCATTGCATTCAGGGCAATTATCGGCAGTAGGTAATTTAATACCTTCTTCCCAGAAATGAACGAAGAAGGGACACCTCCAATGGTCTTTATGCCGAAGCCACTCTTGACGCCTCTCTTCCTCCTGTCGCCGATATCGTTCTTCCTGCGATTACCGATAATCTTGTCTTGGCCGTCTATGCGTGATTATAACACCAAGAGCCCTCTTGGCATTACTGCTTTCATCGGCAACTCTCTTTCCCTTTCTATTATCGGCAAACTTTTTCACATCACGCTCAGCTACCTGATGGTCTGGATCCACCGATGCATTCTTCCTGGCAGCTTCCGATGTTAACACTTTAGTTTTTTCAGTAGTTTCCACCATGTTATTTGGAAACGGATGCTGGTCAACCTTCATCGGCTTTTGGGCTTTAGTATTTCCAAACGTGATTCGCCCAGATTTAATTTCTGATTGCAACTGTTGCCTAAAGACTTTGCAATCATTGGTGCTGTGTGAAGTTGCATTGTGCCACTTGCAATACCTGATCCTTCTGAGCTCTTTGGCGATGGAATTACCTGGTTAGGCGCTAGTTTGATCCGCCCTTCTTGAAGCAATAGATCAAACATCCTATTGGCCTTGGTAATATCAAAGGTGAACCTCTCGGCTTCCTTCTGGCCAAACGAACAGGATACCGACTTCTTGTCCTTAACCCATTCAACAGCGCCAATGCTCAGCTCTTCATCTGACTCAGAATCCTCTTCTTGCCCAATGAAGGCCACCTTCTTGTTCCAAGTCTTCCTGCGCTCAAAAGTTTTAACATCTTGATCGGCAATCCTCTGCACCATATGACTTAGGCTCTTAAATTCTTGAGACTCATACTTATCTTTGATATGCGGCAGTAGTCCCTGGAAAGCCAAATCTGCCAGTTGCCGATCATCAAGTACCAGGCTGTAGCACTTGTTCTTTACGTCTCGCAGCCTCTGAACAAAGCTTTCCACCGATTCATCATTACGCTGCCTCAGCCTAACTAAATCGGTAAGCTTCTTCTCATGCACGCCAGCGAAGAAGTATTTATGAAACTGCCTCTCCAGATCGGCCCATGTGATTATAGAGTTCGGAGGCAGTGTAATGAACCACGTGAACGCCGATCCAGATAATGATGATGAGAACAATCTCACCCTTAGCTCTTCTCTGCTGGCAGCTTCTCCACACTGGATAATGAAGCGATTGATGTGCTCCATCGTTGACGTGTCATCTTGACCAGAGAACTTGGTAAAATTCGGCACCTTGTATCGATTTGGAAGAGGGATTAAATCGTATCCCGGAGGGTATGGCATCCGATAAGAGTATGTGTTAACCTAGAGTTTAATGCTGAATTGTTCCTTCATTACTTCGGCAATCTTATCGGCCCAGTACGCATCATGTTCTTGCCGACTCATTGGTTGGACGTTGACCGATGGAGCTGGCTGATGCGCCCCTTCGGGTCTTGGTGGCAAAGCGCTTGAAGTAATTGGTGCATGCGCAGTACCAGCCATCTGAACATTATGCATCGACTGATTGGCCGATGGGTAGCTTTGCACACTCCCTGGATTATGCTGTGGCATTACATTCATCGGTTGTTGTACCGATGTTCCACCTTGAGCGTTTGGCAAGTGTTGATACCCGGGTTGTACCACCTGATGCTGAATTGGTGGTGGAGCAATCCAACTAGGATTGTAAGTCATCGGCATATAATTCACCGATGGCTGATAGCTAACTGGAGCGTGTTGCTCATGTATTCTGGAGCAATCAATAATTAGACTACCTTGAGGCCTTGGTACTCCAGCTTGAGGATTTGCCACAACCATAGGCTGACTCGTATTTGCAAGACCCTGCTGCATCGGTAAAGAACTTGCCGATGGTGGCATTAGAGCTATTTTAGGTATCTCCACCTGAAGCTCTTCTGACGGCAATTGCATACTTGTAGCAGACGTAGCATAATGCATCATGAGATTCATCGGCTGTGAAGACATTGCCGATGCCATAGGACCGCTCCATGCTGTACTGTTACCCTGGATTAGATTGGAATCAACAGATGGATTTGGAGGCATACCGTATCCCCACCAGTTGACGGGAGTTGGCTGACTCTTAGCTGCGGGTCCTGACATTGCCGATGCCACCAAATCTGTATTCAATGGAGTGACGCTTGTAGGGCTCGATCTTGGTGGCGTAGCCACATCAGCAGACAGATCCACAGGAGTGGAAGACGCCATTGGAACTGCCGATGGGTTTATAGATGCCGATCCAGGTTGATGATACGCTGGACCAACATAACAGGGTGCATGTCCTCCCTTGAAAGATTGCATGACAGCATTGTATACAGTATTGGATAGCACATTGGAGTGGCTAACTAATGCTTGATTTAAAGCAGAATTAACCATCTCTTGTAATTTACCAGGATTGACGTCGAAAGTGACCTGCCGTGGCAACGACAGATCTTGCTTCTGGATGGCTTCGCCACTCCTGTTGAGGCTGAAGGACTTCAGATATAAATGCTTGTACTCCTCCATAGCCCGCTCCATAGCCAACTTCTGATCACCTTTCAGATCGGCTTCGGAGACTTCAATGACGTTCCTCGGATTGACGTCGGTATTATCACCCATGATAGATGTATAATTGGTTCCACTAGGCGTGCCAAAAGAGGTGTTAACACAAAAAGCGTCAGGATCTGCGAACACCTCGGGCTTATACCCGAATTTGATGTCCAAAGGTGTGCCAGTCGATTTGACCAGTTAATCGACAAGAACGATAACTAGAACAAGATCTGAACGAGACAACGGCCATGCGTCCGGATGTCAAGGCTCAAACTTGATCAGGATAACTAGAGTAGAGCTGAATGAGACGACAGCGATGCGCCCGGACGTCAAGGCTCAGGTTGCTCAAACGCGGAACTTGCAAGGGTTGACGGAGATCGAAGAGATGCAGCCCGTCGAGACCTGAAGAACTCGTAGGTAAACTAGATCTAATGCGATAAAAGTAGAATTGTTGGAAAAGTAAATAAGAATAATAGATTTGTTTGATATATGATTGATTTCACGTGGCCCTTGGGCACATATTTATACTCCCGTATGGGGAGTTGTACATGGATACGACTCATACCTTCCTAAACAAATACTCTATTCTTAGGGAAATAACTGACTCGCGCAGGAGTCGGACCTAAATAATAATAATCTTTTCCTAAACAGACTCTTCTATTATTAAGGAAATAAAATGACTCAAACAAGAGTCAGACTCAAACTACCATAATAATACTGGTATAAAAATCACCACTTTCCTTATCTACTTCACGATGAAACCTTCCATCGGCAGATCCCTTCAATCCGCAACTTCCTTCTATTGCCATCGGCAGTCTTCTGCTGACATCAACTGTCACGTCACCCTGCGCCCATTGGCATTATCTCTTTATCGATAATATCCTCCAATCAGGAACTCTTCACTCCCATTGGCAACTTGCTTTTACCAATCATCCCTTATCGGCAACAATCTTGCTTTATCGTTCAGTTTCCATCGGCAACGTCCCCTCATCGACAATATGCTTCAATCCGTAACTCTTCACTCCTAAACCTGCTTTTACCAACCAACTTATCGGCAAAAATCGTCCAGTTTCCATCGGCAACAAACGTATCTCATTTGCAGCATTCATTCTCATCGGTAATCTCAACCGATGACCTTCTGATGCCGATAGAAAACGGCTACCGACCAATGCAAGTCTTAGCTCATTTGACACATGCCAAAAAACGGTGTCAACAATAAGATATTTGAATTGGATATACACATAGTGCATATGAGTTGATTGAATTGGACATATATGTGCACTAGTTGCTTGCTATAAGTTGATTGAATGGATTAAATGCTTAGAGATCAAGTTGGTGTTGATTTGAATGGATATGATCAAGAGACTAATTTTAGTAAGTGGATTGAATGGATATATGTCTTGAGATAGTGTTCAAACAAGTTAATATCAAGTTTGGTTCAATTTGAAGAAGCTTAGCTCACTTTGCTCAAATCTGCCTTTTAGTCAAAATCTGAGCTAGCTGTGATCATAGCCATGTTTAAGAGTTCAAATCTTTTTGTATTGGCTTGAAATTTGGTATACATGCTCGACACTTATGGTATTAGTTGCTGTGAAATTTTCATAATTAGTGGATAAGGGATACTTCGGTTTTGGAGTGGATCTTGTCAACACATGTGCAGCAGTTTTCAGCATGTACCTATGTGGAAAGATGTGAAATCTGGTAGCAATCTAGAAGTCCAATGAAGCTAAATTTTTTTTGGCTGCTAGATGACTTAATTAATCACATTTCTACCAAATTTTATGATCATTGGATGTGTACTTTGGGAGATATGATATATTCTTTGAAGAGTACAGAATCTGCCAGAAAAGTGACAAATATTGGATTGTTCTAGAGTCACTTGGATTGAAAGGTCCTCAAGTTAGAATCATGTTTATAAGTGATTGAGGCACCTATGTTTGATCTTGGTTTGAGCTAGAAGCATGACAAGTATTGAGTACAAGGTCACTTGATTGTGAAGCACATTTGGTACTCAAGTTGAAGATCAAGATCAAATTCAAGATGAAGATGAAGTTTGAGTTCTAGTGATGATTAGAGATCAATAGATAGAAAGAAAAGGACTTAAAACAAGATAGTTTGAACTCATATTTGATTCATGTTCATTCATCAAATGGAGTTCAACATTTGGATCAATCAACCAATGCTATCTTCAAATGAGTATGAAAGATGGTTCTTAGAGATAGGCCACTTCTCCCTAAGTGTAGGGCTTGTTGCCATTGTGTAGGTGAAACCAAGTGTGGTACTTGGAATGCTAACATGGAAGTGGTGATCTAGGAATCATTTGGATGCTTAGTTGAAGCTATCAATAGGATTGATCAAAAGAAAAAGCAAGCAACACCCAAAAGAGAGATTCATAAACTCACATTCAAATAGTATCATGATTTACAAGTGGTACATCATTTGACATTCTCTCATGCAAGCAAAGATCAAGAAAGAAGCAAGTCAACCACAACAAGAAAGTGAACTTAATCATTAGTGGTTCTCAATTCATATGGGTGAAGAATGGAATTCAAATTGGTATTCATTGGTCTTCACCAAGCTTTTAATTGGACTTCACATTGCTTATTGGAGATGAAATACATTTGACTATCCTCTACTCCAACATAGCAAAGGTAAAATTTTTTGACATATGCATGCATATTGCTTAGAACATGTTTAGTACATATAGTCATCCATAGTAATCATTCATTGAAAATCAAATGAATTTTATGCTTATAGCCTACCACTATTGCTTGATTGATTGTTTGAACCTAGTGGTAGTATATGAGTTTGTTCATGAGCTAGTAAACCCAAGTACTTGATCTATTTTGGATTGCAATCAAGTGACAAGTACAACCTCTATAAGATAACCACTCAATGTGTGTGAACAAGCTTAGAGAGGGTTTAAACCGGACTTGGAAGCTTATGTTATTCATTCTAGTTCAAGTCCAACATAGAAGCTCATGAAGAAGTATTTAGTTCAAGCACAATACAACAATGCAAATGGATATCAAGATGTAACCTACAAATGGTATCTAGACTTATGCTAATCTTTCAAATAGTATCAACTTTCATATTGGTACTTGTAAAAGATGTCTAGTTCTAGCATACTTTGGATAGCCCACATGTATTTTCATTCAAGCAATCTTACACGTGGTATGTCACAAGTGATATCCTACAAGTTAACAAGTGATCCTCAACTTTAAGTGATCAAATCAAGAGTTCTCTTGCTAGCAAAGCTTATTTGGATGACATTTGCTTTGACCAAAGGGGAATTACCCTACTCAATGGTATAATGGTCAACGATCTTATATGAAGAGTCATTCAATACATATATGTTGGTGTCCATAAAAAATGAAACGATACAAGTATCAATCATCTAACCTTTGCATCAATAGAGAAGCATACCTTTTATGCAAATTGATGACAAAGGGGGAGAGATTAGTGAACAAAGATATATTAGCGATTGGAAATGCATTAAAAGGGAAAGAGACATGGACATGGACAAGGGAATAAGATCGAAAGGATCAAAGTCTTGTACTAAGAGATGACTACGAGATGCACACAAGTAGGGGAGCAAGCTCATGAACTTGTTTGATTGCATTTGATATGTGCATATTCATGTGCTTGCCTTGCATATTGCATAAAGTTTTATCTTTATATGCATGCTTGTGTGGTGTATTCTAGTTATAGGATTTGAATGATGATTTGATAAACTAGCATGCATAGGTTGGTAAGCTAGATATTTTTGTTCCTACTCTTGGTATCTAGAAACCTTGCTTTTAATGTTGATCTCACGGGTTTCTAGTGTTGTTTGTGTGGAATCTAGCTAACCATGGTGCTAAGGATGAACTTCAAAAGTGAAACTACATGGGTATCTTCAAAGGTTTATCCTATATCCCTTAGCATCACTTAGTAGTGCTAGCACTCCCACAATGTCTATTCATGCATGTGTGCAAAGCTTAATTCAAACCTTTGTGAGCACACATGTAGGGGGAGCTATCACTACCAAGTAGGACTTTGTGGCATTTATCCAATTCTTGGCATAGAACTTAAATGATGGATAAATGGCATAATGTCCAAAATGATCATAATTTCCATATCTTTGTAGAGTTGTTATCAATTACCAAAAAGGGGGAGATTGAAAGGTCTTTGTGTGATTTTGGTAATTGAGTGACAACTTAGGTGAACTAATATGTGTCTAAGTGATATATACAGATGAGATTAGTTCACAAGTGATTGTGTGATGAAGGAGCTTAATTGCACATGAAACATGACATGGAGTCATGTGACCAAGGTGGAGAATATCAAGATGAGGCTTGACTTGATGGACCGGTTGCAAGTATGAAGGGCAAGCGGGTGATGCTTGGCGCCGATGGACCAAGGCAATGGTGAAGAGCAAGTGAGGTCAAGATCGATGAACCAATACGGTCATGTGATGATATGGAGTGGATCATATCAATTTGACAAGTGTTTGGTGTATGTGTTGCATCAACATTAGAGATGGAGATGGAATGGAATGCGCAAGGCAAAGGTATAACCATAGGGCATTTCCATTTCACCGGTCATGGTGTGTAGAGAAGTTTATGACCGAGCTTAGGAGAGATAGCCGTACTATCAAGAGGGCAAACTTGTTTGCATATCGGTTATCTAGTGCCACTTGGAGCGATCTAACTTTGCGATGCATTAGGATCGAGTGGCGCGCTAAGATCAAGTGAAAATGCTTTGAAAATCTTTGTGAAAATGCTAACACACATGCACAAGGTGAAGAACACATTTGTGTTAGCACATGAGAAGCAAGGAGAAAGAGGCAGCTCGGTTTGGCTCGGGAAAGAGCTCCGGACCTAGTCTGGACGCTAGGGTGTGCTGAGTCCGGACCATCGCAGACACGTCCGGAAGCTAACCCTAAGCGTGTCTGATCGGGAACAGGAGATCCGGACGCTGTTGTTAGTCCGGACGGGGACTCCGGACTCGCGTCCGGAGGTTTGGCCCTCTCTGGTTCGGCTCTGTGTTGAGTCCGGACGCAGGTTGGAGTCCGGACGCTGGAGTCCAGACGCTGGGACTTGGGCGGTCCGGACCAATCGGAGTGCGTCCGGTCGCCTGCCCCCGTGACTATGCAGAGCTAACTGAGGAGATCCGGACGCTGTTCGTCGTCCGGACGGTGGACTCCGGACTAGCGTCCGGATGATAAGTGCTCTCGCGAAGCTCTCTGCTGGAGTCCGGACGCGGGTGCGCGTTGGTCTGGAGTGGCATTGTTGGCTGCATACGGAGGCACGTGGCGGCGATCGGTGAGTGCGCCAACGGGCATATTCAAACGGGAAGGAGTCCGGACGCGCGCGGCATGGTCCGGACCCCAGTGATGGGTGCGTCCGGACCCTCTGCAGAAAGCCCTTTGAGTGGGCAAAATGGCTAGTTTCGATGGGGAGGCTATTTATAGCCCTTGGCCGGCCCTTGGGCTGGTGGAGCACCTTGGGCATGTGTTCCCTCTAGTGTGCTTGGTTTGGAAGCCCTCTAACTCACTCATACTTGATAGTGTTCATCCAATTGAGTGAGAGAGTGATCTCTAGTGCGTTGCTTTGAGAGATAGCTTCGTGTGGCACTAGGTGATCGTGTTGTAAGCTCGTGGTGCTTGTTACTCTTGGAGGTTGCCACCTCCTAGACGGCTTGGTGGCTTGAGGCTCCGTCGAAGCGCGCAAGAAGATTGTGCGGCGCTCCGGAGAAGGCTTTCTGAGGGTGTTGTGCTCGTCCCGCGGGAGATCGCGAAGAGCAACTCTAGTTGAGAGTATCATTGAGTGCCCTCATCTTGTGTTGGTTGTGCGACACCCGATTGTGGGTTTGACGTGTGATGCCAATTAGCGCGTGAACCTCCAAGTGAGTGAGCCGACACAACGGGGACTAGCTTGGTGGCGACCAAGTGAACCTCGGGAGAAAAATCACCGTGTCAACCTTGTGTACATCTTCTCGGTGGTTTTCATTCTCCAAATCACTGGCTTGTATTTACTTTCATATACTTGTGCTAGTGAGTAGTTGTTGCTCTTGTAACTAGTTTAGCTTGTGTGGCTTGCTTAGTTACCTTCTAGCTTGTGTAGCATAGAAGTAGCTCTTGCGTGGCTAATTGGCTTGTGTAGCCTTGTTAGTCACATTGCTTAGTTTGTGTAGCTAAGTAAGTTGAGCTCTCTAGTTGACTTGTGTAGTTTTGCTAGAGATCATTGCTAGTGAGCTTAGGTGCTTTGTGTTTTGCTTACTAGTATGTGTAGGAGCTCCCAGTTTGCATAGAGTATTAGTTGCTTAGGTTTGTGTGACCTTGCAACCTAGACTTGTTTAGGTGAGCTTCCTAGCCTGACACCTTAGTTAGCATAATTGACATACTTTGCTAGGTGCTAAAGTTATAGATAGAGGGGTGTAGTCTTGGCTATACCGATAGTTTTAATTCCGCATTTGTTTCGGTTTGCCACTGCGCGTAAGTTTTTAGAAAAGACTATTCACCCCCCCCCCTCTAGTCCGCCATCTCGACCCTTCAGTAGTTTTTTCCCTTTGGTGGGCTGATAGTCACGGGTTTCAATTGGTCTCTCGGCCATATCTGCAACATTTAGCAACAACACATGTTATACCATTATACATACTTGTGTTTGCTTCCAAATCCTTGGGTATTCCATGGAATACACAAGAATACCCTTAACACCACCACTTTAGGTGCCACTACCCTCTTTGGAGACATCATTTTATCGTTCTCCATCTTGTAATTATAGGGTACCTCCTAGTGAAAATATAGCTTTGGTTCTTCGAGGCCAGTGGAGGCAGCATCATCGACATTGCATCCTACTTGTAGGCGTCACCTGGAGGGTTCTCTCATGCTTAACTATAATATTTCTATAGGACCTTTTCTTATGCTTCCTTACAGGTGCACAAAATGTTCATTGGATGGTGTCTACCAAATTATTTGCCTTTAAGTCCTTCAAGATCCTTGATTGCATCGTCTCACAATATGTTGGGTTAATGAGACCATGATCCCCCTCTCATGGATCTACTAGTTCTCCAGTCATTGGTTCTTTGTCCTTTGAGGATACTTTCTCCCTTCTAGGGCCGCTGGATGAAGACAAGTACTTCCCGAATCTGCTTCATAAATGATGTACACCACAATTGATGTATGTTAATCTCGTTTCAGTGCCTAGCAATCACATGTCGAATGAGATCAATAGGATATCGTTACTTAGTGTTGCATAATCAATGACATGCCTCCATCTAAGAGTTTATGTCGTGACATTGTAGCATTGTTGTGTTCCTCCTCATGTATGTTGGTATTAGTTATTTCTTCCTCTTCTCGTGTATCTTGTTGGCGTTCATTTTTTTTTATCGCCCTCCTTACTTTGTATCTTTGGGTTAATAACCTAACCACGTACGAGCACTTGGCTCTCTCCATTCATGACCACACCAATATTAGTAGAAAATTATTTAGATAGTCCCCCGATGATTTCTCAAAAAATCAGGCCGGTCTAAGCTCATTTCAAAACAATTATTTTAACTAAAAATAACAAGTAATCACAGGCTCAATTAGCAGAGAAAATAAAGCTTAATTTATTGTTTATTATTATTGAATATTTTATTATAATATGTCATCAATCAAGCTAAGAAAAATGGATGTAGCGAACAGGAATAGGTAGCGAGAGGTGAGTCTCGGTCATGACTCATGAATCATAAGGTGAGGTGGGTGAGAAACTCGGCGGTTGTTGCGATGGCTCCTCCAGTGATGGCATTCTTCACCACGTTCTGCCGATGTTGGTTGTTCACGGCAGAGACCAAGGCTCCCGTCACGGCACCTCCAACCATCGCGTTCTTCTGTAATATAATCATACCAATGGAATTCAACATACGTACACATTGTGTGTGTGTATACCTACGTGTAGTTACTCCCACCTATATATCTCTAGATTTATGATGTATATGAACCAACAAACTATATATATACATAAAATATATTATCATACTAAACTATCTATGGTGTTTTATATATGAAGTATGCAAGTATGCATAGAGTATATGGTCATACTTATTTTACATATTATAACTATAATAATCGTATTATAATAATATATTTAAATTATGAGTTCTTTTGAAAAAAATATGCATTAAGTTTTACAGTATCTTAAAATAAGTATATAAACATACTCAAACTGATAAATGAGTATAAATACATACCTAATATAGTTTATTAAAGATAGGAGTAACTACACGTAGAAAAAAACTATATATATATATATATATTATTTGATAATTTGTGAGTCTCTCTCCTGAATGCAAAGTTAATGAATACCCACCCAGTCCTTGTGACCACGGATCTTCTCGACTCCGTACTCTACGCCGACGTATACACTAGCAACCGTACCTGAACATGTACATGCATCATGTATGTGTTAACTTGCATTGCATTACAACACAGGTTATTCATGCTATCATTTATTTTTCTTTGGAGGGGATGCATGCATCGGCGTATATATGCAGGAACATTAATTGAGTAGTGACTATAATTGATGTTGTATATAGGACATAGGAGTATATATATTTGTACTAAAATGATGTGCTACAACATACCCCAGTACGCACCTTCCTTGCACATTTTCTTCAGCTACACAAATATTATAGAGATCAAATAAGTAGCATGATTGTACTCTCTCAATTCTAAATAATAAGAATATTACAAAAATCTTGAAGAGTCAAAACATCTCAAATCTAACCAAAATTATAAAGATTTATAACATCAAATAGGTATAATATGAAAATATAATTAATAAAGAATCTAATGATACTTAATTAACATCGTAAATATTATTATATTATTATAAAAGTTTAGTTAAACTTGAGTTATTTTACTCTCTAAGATTCTTTATATGTGTTATAATTTGGGGCGAAGGGTCTCCAAGATTCTTTGTATGTGTTATGATTTGGGACGGAGGGAGTTGCAGCGGTCTTACAGCGTGCTCGACTTTGTGCTTAGCGGTCTTACAGCGTGCTCGACTTTGTGCTTGGAAACGTTCCCTGCATGCGGAACAAATGAAGCAGATAAGTATTTTGTAACTTTGTATAATGGACAAGAAGGGATCAGCCTCCATCAAGTTTATTACGGTACTAGGACATAACCATTGCAACACATTTAAACAGGAGTGCTTGAAGAGAGAAAAATTACTTTACATCATTAGCTATATATACAAGCTATACAATGCAAACAGGTACATACCACCATGTAGTTAAGCACCGATGTAAACTTTAGTACCTTATCTATTTTCTAATAACCACACGTGTACAATGACATGCATGCTGAAAGTTCTTTGTGGCGCTTTCATATGTATCATATATCTCACTGTTTAAATTCAATACATCTTACTCTTAGGATATCGGTAATGAATGATACGGGTAATGCAAAAAAAACATGGCTTGGTTTTTTAAATAATAATATAAGTAATAATGCAAAAAAGAAAATGGCAGCAAAACAATTTTAAATCTAGAGCTTGTTTTTTGCGTAATAGAAGTGTTTCATGAATTTTATTATTAACAAGTGCTAGAAGGATACTTTTATTTGTTTCCTCCAATGAACATGAAAGATTTTTCTCTTATGTTATGTTATATATACACAAATGATGAGTGGGAGCAGGAGAGCAGACATCATACTAATAACCTCTTTGGAGGCACTCGAAGGTTTCCTCGGCAGCGACCTTGCAACCACCAACCTGCAACATATATATTATATTATAGAATAGTTATTTTCTAGTTTCCTTTATTTACGATAATTTTATATAGTAATTTATGATAAAGTGAATATATATTTATGATATTATATATTTATCATAACGTTATAGTAAATCACATAGTAAGAAGTTACTATAATCTTATAAATTAGCATAGTAATTATCATAATTAACTATAGCCAATTGCAGAGCATATATATATATATATATATATATATATATATATATATATATATTATAGAGTGGATTTTAACAACGGAAGGTAGCTGTCCATCGGGGATGGTAGCTACCCGTGCCGTTGGATGATTGCCATGTGTGATTTATGCTTACTCAGACTGTGTATGCTCATGCACCAAAAATAGCATGTAGGGTTGCTATGTTAGACTGTGATTTCTACTTTAGTCTATAAGCATTCCAGGCAGAGCATAGCAGAGCAGCTCTAGATTTTGGCACTAGCCATATTTTAACTCTTATAAAAAAATCAAATATCAATTTTTAGGTCACATTTTGGCCAACAAAAATTACCAACCAAAAAACTTCAAAAATCAAATATCAAATTTTAGTTCACATTTTGGCCGACAAAAATTACAAACCAAACAAGCAATTCTACAACTTAAAAGGACTGAGATAGCAAATCTGGTGCATGCATCAATGTAGTAGTAGGTACTGTGTACAACATTATACAAGACAAGACAAAAAGGAATCCTCCTCAATGCAGCTAACACATTGTTGACGGTCCTTAACTCATAATTCTTATCATTAATTTATCAATAAAATACATAAATAAGATGTTAAACTTAGAGATAGGTGCTTAACTCACTATTTCCACAAGTTTTTGTGTTTACTTCAAAACATAGTCATGAAATTACCCGAAAGTATGTCATATATGAAGCGTATTTGAGCAAAACACAAGAAAAGCTATAAGACTTTGTTTGGGAGCCAAACCCATCACAGTGAAGCCCAGACCCATTCTATAACCGACCAAGCAAAGTCGGTGCAGGGAGGTGCCACACACCGCCCTTGTTGCCTTTGTGGCCCACCTTTCTCCAGTCGGTTGTATGGCGATTCCTAAGATCGGTTCCGTAGGTACCGCCGACCTTGAGAGGCTATTTAAACAAGGAAGAAGCTCCATCAAATTCATTCAATACACAAGAGAAGAAGCAGAGCAGCAATCATATCTTTAGCTTCAACATAATAGAATAGAAAGTCTGAGAGAGAAGAGACGGGAGAAGTATCGGAGTTGTCGGCTACCTCATCTAGCTTAGCGGAAGGATCGACAGAGCCCTCCGATTCCTCTATGCTTGTTCCTCTACATTCGCCTTGCTAATTGGAGTAAGAAGCTTGTGTTGTCTTTTGGTATTCAATTCTTAATCAAGGTATCTTTGTTCATTATTTACTTAGGGATCGTTGTTCATCCTAGTGATGGGTATTCTAGTAAGAAGATTCCTGATAAAGACATAAGTTCCTAACTACCGCTAGAATAGTAATCTATAGTGTACCTTTATTTACCTCATTCCCCACGGTTGAGGGGTAGACAACAGGTGGTGACGGACTTGATCATCCTTGCATTCCTACACATTTGGGTTTGGCATATCACTCAGCTGACCAAGGCACCCGAAGTAAGTCTATAGTGTCAAAATTATCTCTGCTTAAGAATCTGATGTTTAAGTAACCTTGATATATTCTTCTTTTCGTTGGGAGAACTAGCGGAAGAGGTACATTAACGTTTGTTTCCTAAGAAATTTGATACCCTTGAAATTACCGGGTGAAATGCTACAACCGTATATCCGTGCGCTTGCCTATTTATCCTACATACGTTAAGAAATACCAACACACATAGCTCCGGCCATTGCCTCCCCTCTCACATTTCTCTCACCTCCTCCCTCTCCTCTATGCACTCAACAAAGTACAACATGCATGCAAACTTTATGTTTTTAGTTTTTATATGATGTCTTCACATTAACTTTTGATTAAAAAATAGTTTGCATGTATGCAGTCATTTGTTGAATGTTAAAACTGAAAGTGACATGAGTGGAGAGAGAGGTGAGAGAAATTGTACTACTCTTAGTTGTCGTTGTGTGTCACAGCTAGAAAGCTATGTGAGATAAATAAGTTCTTGCCAGTACTATAAAGTGTGTAGCCTGTTCAAACCGTGACTGGTCTGATGCGTGGTGGCAGTTACCATCCGTGGCAGTTACCATCCGTGGATGGTAGAATAGTAACTCTGATATGTGATATATATATATATAGCAGGCTACAAAATAACTTATTTTATAGCCACTTTGATTTACGGTAATTACTATACTTTTATATATATATATATTCTATACTCTAGGTGTAATGTAATTATATTATACTACATCAAGAGATATAATATAGAAGATTAGCAAATCTAGACTAGATGATGGATGGATATATATAATGCATGCGATTTACTTATTGACGTAAAAACAACAAGAATAAGAGGTGTAGCATACGGCGCCGATCCTGATGAAGCTGTCGACGGTGCGGTTGAGGAAAGGATGGCCCATGTCCACGGCGAAGTCGAATTTGGGTGACGTCAGGCTGCCGGAGAAGCCGCCGTGAGGCATTATATGTAATGTAATGAATGTGGGTGTCTCCTCTTAGGGCATCTGTAATAAGAATAGCTAGTACTAGCTATTTGGTGAGCTGATGTGGAGGTGAGAGACAATAACAAAGACTATTTTATATTACTAGACCCACATACTTTTCTCACATAGTCTTAGGCTACGTGAAATAGATAGACTATTTGCTTGTAGCTAGTGACTACTCTCTCTCCTACTTTTTACTTGTCATGTCACATCTAGCTAGCTAAATAGCTAACCATTGCGGACGCTCTTACTCTCTAACTTGGATTTAACTCCTGAGGTACGGTGACCACTCCTTCCTATAGAGTACTTACTCCGTACTGTAGCATTGCAATGGTTAAGTACAGTTTGAACGGGCGGTGATCGATCGATCTGAGTTGGCTTGGCTCCCCTCCCCTAGACCAGGCCTTCCGTTATATGTGGATCTTATGCATGCAAGAAAGAAACAGTAGACCACTGCATGCATGAGGCTCAGCATGACCCAGATCCAGACGACCAGTTATTAAGGCTCGGCTACTTGAGCGCCTCCATCTGCATCTACAGGCTTCGGTACTAGCCTAACCACCCCCCCCCCCCCCCCCCCCCCCACCACACACACACACCCCAAGCCTCGTCATAAGCTTCCATCATTTGCAACAACCAAAACAAATAGCACAAAAAATAATCTTGTCTATTTCTTCTTAACTTGGTTGCACATTTGCTCAGCCAACAAGGGTGATCCATCAGCTGATGTACAACAAAAAAAATGGGCCTACTATATGACTTACAACAGCTCAACAAGGAGGGAGATCGATCTCTCTCCTCATGCCTGCTCTTTTCGTGTAATTTGACCAATCCATCGAGTTTTTAGATTGTTCATTCAAGAACTTTCAAAAACTTGGAACCAGAATAACCAAAACCTTGTCGAACATTAATTAGCTGCTACTCCTCTTCCTACTACCTCTGTGCCACCGAGACAGAGACACCCTAGTCTACCAGCAAGCGTCAACTCCCCCGCCTCAAGCAAAGCAAAGCAATCCATCATTCTTTCTGCGTGTTGAAAAACCAATCACAATAGCCTGCTTAGAGACTTGATCAGAAGCTTGATGTTCCGCCTTGTCGTCTCATCGCCCGTAAACCCAGAGATGTCCGAGCTGATACTCTGAATTAAAATTTAACAAAGGTAAGCACAAGGCCAACAGAAACGGATACCGCACAATGCCAGGTAAGTGAAAAGGACAGACCTCAATGTTCTTCAGCGTAAATATAAGGGTGAAAATAGACTGCTTAATAAGATCTGTGTTCTCTGGGGTAAGCATGGACAGCTTTAGCTTTCTGCAAGGCAGCATAAGGAAGAGTTTAAAAGGGTCTAGAAAAGCATTACTCGCTTCCGCTTATTAACCTATCATTATAACGCACTTATTACAGCACAGTAGGACTTGTTGTTCTGCTGTGCAGAAAAATACATAGAAATCATCAGATTATGGCCAGTTCATCCCTGGCTACAAGCAAGCCTCACTAGCCACTGCATATGTAAGTATTCCACAAAAGGGAGCAAAAGCAAGATGCTTCATGTATAAAGATTATATGCTACATCCGAGTGCTTTCCAGTGGTACCTTAGGTCACCAGACGCATCAGCCAGGCCTTTAGTTATAGTCTCCACATCCTTCAGCAGATCACTATCACGAACCTCAGAGAGCAAAGGTTGCATTTCTTCAGCTAAGGCCTCAATCTGTTCCAAGGCTATCGTTTAATTCCATGTGTATCATATTCAACAGCACAAGTACACAATTCTAACCATATTTTGCAAACAGAATAAATACAAATACTATCTGGAAGAAGAACCACACTCCACCCATTGTTTTAATTTCCAAAAGCATGCAACATAAAAGGAATAATAACCAAAAAGCTTGCCCTCCCCCCGCCCCAATAAAAAAAAAGAAAAGAAGACAAAGCAGATAACACTCCAACTAAGTGGAGGTCCCCTCCTCCTGACCATTACTCATAAAGCAGAGGCAAGTAAGCATGCCAGCACGGGAAGTTATGCTGCATAGTGGACCTGTTGTGCAACATTTCAGTAGTCGAGTTCAAGTCTCACTAAAGTATGCACAAGTCTCACTAAGGTATGAGAGCTAGCATGCTGGTATTTGGTATTTGGGATATCTAGTAATGTGCCAAGGCAAATAAGCTGAAGTGGAAATCTATTTTGATAAATAATTCATTAGAAAATGATTTGAACCTTGGCACATGGTAACGAGTTGGGGAAAGTTGGGCAGCTATGCAGAATGAGGGGGTGCATAAAGCCCCAGTGCTAGGGAATAAAAGGCATTTGAACCATGCAACCCTTACTGACTGAAAGAAATTGGTTGCACAGGCATTCCAGCAAGGTAAATAAATTGTAAGTTTGCATACAATTGGGGGGGAGGGGGGAGTACCCGTGTAAGAAGAGGTTGTGCTGCTTCCATTATAGTTGCAACTTTTTCAGCCAACTTATAGCTTTTGCTAACTCCAATCTCCTCCATGTCTCTACCTAGACGGGTAAATATTCCCACCAATGCATCTAAGCTTACACCTTGCTGTCCTTTCATCCTCTCTTTGTCACAGAGAATCAAGCCTTCTTTGGTGCAGTCCGGGTCAAGTGGTCCTACTGAAGGTGCAGGGAGAGGATCCTTGGGTGTGATATCAATGAGTGTCTCCATTAGAAGACCGGACTGATTCACCTCGACCACTGAATTCCGTGGTATAATGATTTTATCATCTTCAACCTGCAACAAAAGAAAACAGAGAGGACAATTTCAGGTCGATAACAGAGGAGTTGATAAACTGAAGAAATTTTGAAACACAATGATAATGAAGATAAGATGGAAGAAATGAATAGCAAAAAGTAAGGGTAACTAATGACTTGCAAACCCTAGAAATAGGAACGCAATCCTGCCTCTGCACAAACTTAGTAGATGGGGTCTATAGGGATGGTGGAAATGGGGTCATCGATAGGGATAGAGTTTGGCTGGACCAGAGGAAATGCCTTTATCCATCAGAAGAAGCTTTGGGTCGGAGACGTAGAGCAAATGCAGTTAACAATTTGATTGAGGAACAGGAGAGGAATGTAGGTTGGTTGTTGAGTTACCCTTGATTAATCAGGCAGGCAAATAGTAGTACTGGTACTGGTATCACTAGTCTCACTGTCACGGGAATGATGATGAATGAAGTATGAGAGAGAGACCTCGACGGTGGCATCGATGCTCCTGAGGGAGGAGTCAACGCGGACGACGGATCCGACGGTGACCCCTCGTATCCGGACGGGCGTGCCGACGCAGATGCCGCACGCCTGCGTGAACTCGAAGACGGTGTTGTACTTGCGGAAGCGGGAGCGGAGCTGGAATCCCCTGAGCCATGCGAGGGCGAGGGCGAGGAGGGCGGCCCCGGAGACCATGAAGAGGCCGACGCCGCCCTCCCAGACGCTGCGCTTGCCAAAGCCGTAGTCGCCCAGGGGCTGCAGCGTGCGGCGCCAGAGCGCACGGGGCACCTCAACGAGCGCGGCGAGAGGGTTGGTGCTGGAGTTAGCGTCGGTGTTCGGCGCGGGCGCGGGCGCGGGCGTTGCGTCGCCGCCGTTTGCGGCCAGCAGCGCGGCACGGCGGGGCTTGAGGACGGGGAATCCGGCGCGCGGGTGAGGGTGCGGGCGGGGTGAGACGGAGACGAAGGGGGGAGGGAGGAGGAGGGATTTGGCCATCGAGGACGGCATCGGAGACTGGCTGCACCCCCGGATCCTGCTCCTGCAAAATCAAATCAAGAGAGGTTGAGGGGGATTTGGATTTGGATTGGGGTAATAACCCTGCCCTGTTAGTAGTACCCTTCTTTTTTCTTCGTTTTTTTTTTTGCTTTGCTATGCTAATAATAATAGGAATAAAGTCACTGAAGCGGTTGCATCGTCCCTCCCAGCCTCGGAAGCTCGGCGGAGGAGGAGGAAAGAGAAGAGATATGCGGTGGAGGTGCCGCCGTGCCGGTGCGGAGAAGAGACAAGCGAGCGCGAGTGCGCACGAGAGGGCGGTGCGGGTGCGGGTGCGGGTGCGGGTGCCGTCCCGTCGGACTCCGACCAACCCACACCCTACCCTACCCAATCAGTGTGCGGCCTGATGCACGTGTGACCCGTTCGTTTCCCTTCCTATAATAATTTGTCTTCACGTATTTTAAAATTTAAGCTTTATTATTTTTACTAACAATTAGCCTGTATTTAGAAATATTTTTAAATTATCAAACTTTTGTTCCTACAAGTTACTATAAATCACAAGGAGAAATTATAGATTCGGGTATATTTTTTAAGGCTGCGCCTCCTCCAAATCCTCTCCTCTGCTCTCTTGGTCTTTTTACTCGCAAATACGATCCTACACTTGTTTGCCCGGGCGGTTGTCTGCGGATGCCGTCCGTTTGCTTTTGTTTTAGATGACGCCATAGGCGCATATCTCATTAAGCAGGAAAGAGTTTTACGGAAACAAACAACGGAACATAAGCAGAACGGTAACACAGTTGCCTAACACAAAGCACTGCCTATAGGGCAGCGAAAAAACACTGAAAAAATAGACGAACCAAAACGCAGAAGAGGGGAAAGGACCCAACACACTAGGCAAGCAGGTCCAGGAGCACCCCAAGCCGTCTGAAACCCACCGAGCACCAGGACCTCGCTTCGGCCATGCCGTCCGTTTGCTTTGTGCGGCCTGGATCAAAATAGGTAGGGTATAACTTTTACGTAGGAGTGTCGGGCCCTATTTAGGCCATGTTTAGTTCCCTACAAAATTTAAAATATTTTGGGTTTTGGTTCTTCATTTTGCAAAATAGAACTAAACACCACTCAAAATATTTGGCAAAAAGAATTCATTTGTCATTTTGGATTTTAGACTCAAGAGGCCAAAATAAGGGAATCTTTGCATTGATTTGTGTGTCATCCTCATAATCCCCATCATTGAAAGGTAAATTTTGGTTGACACTAAACACCCACAAAAATATTTTGCATTCTGGATTTTAGAATCCAAAATAGTTGGGATTTTATATTTTGGATTTTGGTTGGAACTAAACAGAGCCTTAGTTCCCATGGAATCTAAAATTTTTTGGGTTTTGGCTCTTTATTTTACAAAATAGAACTAAACACCATCCAAAATATTTGACAAAAAGTGGTCCATTCTCCATTTTGGATTTTAGACCCAAAATATTTAGCAAAAAGTGGTTCATTCCTCATTTTGAATTTTGGACCCAAGAGACCAAAATAATAGAATATTTGCATTAATTTATGTGTCATCCTCAAATCCCCATCATTAGAAGGCAAAGTTTAGTTAGAACTAAACACACCACCAAAATATTTTGCATTCTTGATTTTGAAATGCAAAATAGTTGGGATTTTGAATTTTGGATTTTGGTTGGAACTAAACAAACCCTTAAATAAACCCTCAGTTGAGAATACGTAGAGAGAGAAAGAACAGACGGTCGCCATCGGACGGCTGGGCGATGGGGGCTTGGACGGCTGTCCAAATAGCCGCCCAGGCTAACAAGCACCCCATCGCTCTTTCCGTCTTTTACCCTTATGGTTTCTATATAAACCCATGCATCAAAACGAGAGAAAAACTTGGAGACTGTCCATGGTGGATCACTATGTACCCACACATGTACCCACACAATTCTCCTAGCCACCACACCATTATGTACATATACGATACCGTGGGGATACCGTGGGGTGGTGGTGCAATTGGCTACCTGAAGAGTAATTCCAACAGACTGGTCAAAACTTTGGTTACACAGATTATGTGTATGCTGTAGCCATGGTGGCTGGCCTAAGATGGCAGTGAATCACATGCCAAATCTGACTGATATGAGAATTCCTCTTCTTCTGTTGCTTGTGCTGCGATAAGTAGGCTCAGTTGCAGACACACACAGGCAAACAGTAGAGAGAGAGTCCTGGCATGTGGGCGCGAGAGAAGCGTGATCTCTCGACCTCCTCATCGCAACTCCAACTCAAAAGTATTCGGTAAAATTAGATGCTAAATTATAAGATTTAGCTCTTATATGAAATAAAAAGTCTATTTAAAATTTAGAGTTTTACAACAGTCTAGCTAAATTGAAAAACATATATAGCAAACATGACTCGTTAGTGAAATATAACCAACAAGAATAGTAAGATAGCCATCTAGAAAAAAATAGAAAACAATATAGATTCCCTTCCTCGGCCCTGTTCATCAGCACCACACTCCAGCACTACTTTTCAACGATCGAACAATGTTTTTCTCTTACAACAAATTAGCATAAGCCAAATTTCAACGAAATGGACGGAGCCCAAATTTCAATCTTAAAATTAAAGGCTATAGCACCATCACTGCCAGAGCATACAACTTCTCATTCTCAAACACCATCACCAGTTTACAATTACAAACAAACTTGAACTAAAATGAATATTCTTTAACTTCAATAAGCGTATCACCCAGCTTGTACATTCTACGGTTACAATGCGGCAATCAACCGTGTCTATCAGTTTCTGGAGTGCCAAAATGGGACAAAACTGTATCACCAAAAAAAAACAATATATAGCGGGGTAAGTTTGATTTTGTAATACTAACTCTCACTTGTACGTGGCATATGCAGCAGATTCACCACTAGCATATCCATCTCTGCCGGAAAGAACCAAAACTAAAAAAAAACTCTTATTTCTTTGTCCTTATGTGCTAAAAAAAAACCTAGCACTAACATGGCCTGTTAGTATCCACCTCCTATTTTACCTTATCTATAAACTCCAAAACCTGTAAAAAGAGACTCCATCATTATGTATTGAACGGAGAAAAAAAAAAGCCTCTCGTTTCTCCATTTTCTGAGAAAACAAAAAATAGCCAGCAGCAAGCTGTTGCTCCTTGTCCTTAGTATTCTTATGTGTCCACTCCAAGGAACGCAAATCAACAACTGAGAAGGGAACGCCGCCTCCACCTCTCAGATGACTTTGGCATCCTCTTATTGTCAGCCTTTACTGGCATCATCAGTAATCCTGCGGTCTCGAGCTCTAACTGGAGGGACATTTTCAGCCTGTTGAGGTGTCCAATGCATGGTGTGTGATCAGAAGATGTGCTGTGGAAGCCTCCCTCGGTAATGGAATCTTTCCTCTCATACTTGGACTGCCATTTGGCTTGGAGATAAGGCAAGGATCTCCAGGGAGGAAGCGGCATAGAGTTTTGCTTCAGAGACCATTTTGCAGCATCTACCATCACATGCAGAAACTGCTTCAGTCGCGGAAGGGTGCCAACATACACCACTGGGAGCGAATTCAACAGGGTGCCATAAGAATCAACTGCCCTGGCAATTTCAAAGTGGCTTCTGAAATCGATATCAACGATTAGACGCTCTGGGCCTGTAGTATCACGGTGCATTATGACATCAATGTACTCGTGGTCACCTGATCGGGGAAACCACAAACAGTTTAGTCTACGGCACTGTACTTGATTTGTACTAGAGAATATTAGGGAATTGTCTTCTCTGCTCTTAGCTCAGTAGTAAGTAGTAGGAAGCAAAGCATAGATTGGCAAGTTGTCATCTCAAGTAGTACCTCCAGGTATCTTATCAAACCCCTGCCATTTGGATGTGCAAACTGCTGCATCGTTTCCAGAGTATCTCAAGAGCTTGACAAGCAAATGGCGGATGCAGCTGCCACCACATTGGCCTGTTTTGAAAGGCTGAAGCTGAAGCTCATGGATAGAGAGGAGTAGCGAGTGGACCATGGAGAGCAGCTCGTTTTCTTTCTTGTCTCCACCCTGCTTCAACATCTGAAACAAGGTGCAGGGAGTGTAAGTTGAGGCATATACAAATGTAAAGGAAAATTTTAAGGCTGAAACAGTTTATGATGTTATGATGATGACAGCACGAGGTCATGGTATGACAAACTAGAAACAGAAATTGATTTTGTAGCGTGATGTGATGATCTACGGTAGTGTATCTATCTATCTATCTATCTATCTACTTAGTAGTAATGTCAATTGGGTAATCAATGTCAATCATCATACATGCAAGGCCGGCCACGGGGCATGGTTGAGTTGAGAGTCATTAGTTTGGTTGTTGTTTAGAGCCAAATTAAATCAAATGGATCCCCAAAATTAAAGTAACTCGGTTGCATGGCAAAAGCTAGCTGATGGAAGGCGTGAGGCAAGGCGTACCGAGATGGTGTCCGCGAGGTGGGCGAGGTCGGAGAGACCGGATTCACTGTCGCTGCTATTGCGGGAGTCTCCGGAGCCAGCGGCGGCCCCGTTCTCGAGAAATTCGGTGACGAGCATGGCCAAGTCGCAGTCGCCGTCATGGCTGTGGCTGCTGGCGAAGCCGTCGGGGGCGGGGGCGGCGGTCCGCAGCCATAGGTCGGGCACCGGCGAACCCCCGCGAGCGGCGGTGGGTGCGACCCTCGCCGACGGCCTCCGGCGCGGCGCGATCCCTGGAGGCGACGATAGGGCGAACTCCTTGGCGAGCAGCATCATCGATGGATGCCGCCTTGGGGGGTGGGGTGGGGAGGGGGGGGGGGGGGGGGGGGGGGGCGATTGGAAAGTTAGGGCGCGTTTAGATCCAAAAAATTTGGTTTTTGGCTACTGTAGCGCTTTCGTTGTTATTTGGTAAAAATTATCCAATTATGGACTAATTAGGTTCGAAAGTTTCGTCTCGCAATTTCTCGATCAACTGTGTAATTAGTTTTTTTTTTCGTCTACGTTTAGTACTCCATGCATGTACCGCAAGATTCGATGTGACGGAAAATCTTGAAAATGTTTGGATTTTGGGTTGCATCTAAACGGGGCCTTATGGCCGGATGGGGCTCGAAGGGAATCGGGAATTCCTCTCGTGTTGCGGACTGCGGGAGGGAGGAAAGAGGAAGGAAGAGGGGTGGGGTGGGTGAGGGATACGGACGTTCGACGGTCTAGTACGGCCGACTGGATCCGCCGTCGCCCAACATGATCGCCGTGCCCCATCTGAAACAAACAAAAAACGAAAAAAAACACCAGAAAACAGATTTTTATTGTAATTTTTGATAGAAATACAATAAACTGATCTAATTTTGAAACATCAGAAAATAACACTTGCAACATATATCTAATAGCACATGAAATATGTGTCTGTACCCCTAGCTGTAACACCAAATCTAATTTTGAAACATCCAAATGAAACATTTGTAACATACACAGTTGAAACACAGGAAAACATGCGTATAAAACACTTAAACAAACACATGACTAAGAGAATAAAAGAAACAACAATAACAAAACAATTGAAACAAAACACAAATCTGAAAACAAAAAAACAAATGATTTGATATAAAGAAACAAAACCAAAAATGAATTGCGATGGAAAAAAGGAACTAAAACTTAGATTCAAAAAAATTAAAACAAAGAGAAGAAGAAAAACTGAAACATATGCTGCAACAAAACACAGAAAAGAAGCAACCTCGAATCAATTCTGTTGAAACAAACAACATAAACAAAGGGAAACAAAGAAGAAAAAGCGGCGTGAAACAAAACTTAGGAAAAAGCCACAGGAAAAATCACATTTGCTAGAAGCAAGCAGAAACATCGCCTACCTACTACTTGAAACATTGATATTGACTTCCAGAAACCCACAAAAATAACACAATAAAACAACCTCCAAAACCATCCAAAGAGAACAAAACGTTATATTTTCCAGAAACATTCAAAGCACACTCCTTGAAACAGCATGGAATCTGCTACTGAACCAGGATAAGAATGTCTTTTGAACCACGCGGATGAAAGCAGGTAGGAGAAAATGCTCGCCGGAACCCTAGGCCACCGAAGTTGGAGAGAGGAGAGATGGAAATGAGGGTGAAGGAGGGTGAAGGAGGAGGCCTACCTCGTCCATATCACCAGTGGATCTGACGGATTTACGGCCAGCGCCGCCGGATCCAACTAGAAATCAGCACAACCATGGTCAGGTCAGCTCCCCTAGTCCACCGCCGTCCTCCCCTTCGTCGAAACCCTAGCTCATCCCCTTCCGGAGATGGAGGAGAAAGGCGGAGAGCGCGGCGAAGGAGAGCGGGAGGAAGGCGGAGCATGAGCTGCACGGACTGGTGGGAGCGGCGGAGCGGCGGATCTGCGTGAAGGAGAGCGCGTGAGGGAGATCTGCGTGGCGGAGAGTGCGTAAGGGAGAGCGGCGGAGCGGGAGAGCGGCGGATCTGCGGCACGGGCAAGTGCGAGGCGCGGTGCCCATGCGGGGTGCGAGTGCGAAGCCCGAGGAGGAGGCGCGGCCGACTTGAGATGTTTGATGGGCCGTGGCGGTGATGAGCCGTGTGCGCTCGCGTTCCACGCGTCGAACGTATCCTTCTGAGCATTTCCGCATCGGCAAGGCTACAAATTTAGGTTATGCTACTACTACAATGCAATGCAACAGGGAATATACATTGGAAAGCCGGAAGCTGTTTCGAATCGGCTACTTCGATTTTCTTTTATTCATTTAAAGAAAATACTACAGTAATAATCTAACAATGGTACGTGTCGAGCTATATTTTTTGCAATCCTTATCTTTTATCCATTTAAAGAAAATACTGCAGTAATAACCTAACAATGGTATGTGACATATTATGGCACACACATATTTGCATTAGGGTTAACAGATTTATTTCGTGAATTAATCATGGTTTTTGTAATTTGTAATTCATTTTATAATTAAGCTCATGTTTAGTTTTTTTTAATAAGTATCAGGATATGGATATCTGATGTGATACCCCTAAACTTTATGTCCTGGATCAAAACATCTGCTAATTTTTACTCGAAATAACATGGTTTTAAATGGCGGGCTATAGAAATTAGCGGAAGCTTGGCCAAAACGCTATAGCGACGCTATTAGCGCGCTAATGAGCGTTGCGGTAGCTGCTTCTAGACGCTATTAACGTATTATTTCGGCGCTATAGCGTGCTATTTTTTTCAGTGCGAAATAATTAAATCTATGGCTGATAAGTTCAAGCGAACATAAAATTTACACTAGGACCAAGTTGAATAACATTCATCTTCTATTAGGCACCGTATACCCAAGAGAGCATACTAAATCAAACAATTATGTCGCGTACATCACATGGAAGAACTTAAAAGAATCCACGTCTGCATCTAAGACTGTCCGCACTGTTATTCCTCTAAATTCATCATCTATCTGTCCTAATCATCAAGATTTTCTCCTCTATATCTTTTACTTCCGCGCCTATCATCCTCTATATTCTGTACTCTATATCAATTAATAATATTAGAGTTTATTTAAAACTTTATTAAAATATATCTATGTAAAATCTTGTTTTGAAAAATTTATTGAAACAAATTTAATGGTATAAATAAAAACAGCGGGACCCGTGCGGTACAGCAGGAGCGAGACACTCTCTCTCTCTACGGAAAAGTAGCAGCAAACCGTGGCAGGGTAGGGGAAGCTCGCTATACTACTCTCTGCATGGCGGATAGAATGCGCTCGAGATCTGTTTACCGGTTGCCGCTGCGAGTTATTTTTTACGCTATTCGCTCTCCAGGAAGTGTTTCACTGCGACCAGTCTAAGGATGGCAACGAGTCGGTTTTGGTTCGGATATCCGCGGGTTTGGTTTTGGTGGTAGTTTTTTTGCCCACGGTTTTCGGGTTCGGGGCCCCGAAACCGATTTTCGGGTTTGGTTTTCCACCCGTGATATCCAAAATAAATCATTTGAAATTAAAATTCATATTTTATAATATGCTAATAATTTATTTACTTAGATTATTAAATTTATTCAAAGTTAACTCATGAAAATATTTATTATTTATTGTCTCTTGTTTATACATGTGAAATGTGTATATATATCCGCAGGTTTCGGGTATCCGTTCGGGTTTCGGGTATCCGCGGGTTTGGTTTTGGTGATGAATTTTCACCTGAATCAGTTTTGGTTTTGGTTTCGGATTTCGGTTTGGGTACACGGAGACTCCACCCGATCTGTTGCCATCCTTATCTGCATCCCGCAAACAATATGAATATATATTTAATGTTTTATGTATATGTTTAAAGATTCGATATGATGAGGGAATCTTGTAAAGTTTTGAAATTTTGAAGGGAAGAAAACAAAGCCTATACATGCATGCTCTGGTCTGTGCCACGTCCGAGCTTTGCCAATCCCGCATGTAAGGAGCGGCAAGGTTGGTTTGCAAGCGGCGGAATATTTTTAAAAAATGTTAATCTGAGTCGGAGGTCCCGGGCAGTGCAGTGCAGTGCTGGCCATGTGTGAGCTAGCTAGCTAGCGTGGACAAGAGCAGAGCAGAAGGGTTTTCAAAACCGATCGGTAACCGCGGTTACGGGTTTAGGGGTTACCGACCGGTTACCGGCAAACTGCCCGGGACCGGTTCGGTTTCGGTACCGGTTTGAATTCAAATTTCAAATTTAAATTTAAAAAATCAAAAATTCTAAAAAAAATCCTAAAAATAGTTCATGATTTATAGAGTCGAATGATGTATAAATTTTTCAAATTGGAGTTCGTTTGCTATTTATTTTGACGTGTACAAGTTTGAAAAAAAAAGGTACCCGTCCAAACCGGACGGTAACCGACCCTAATTGATCGGTTACCGGTCGCAAACCGTTTGAACTGCGCCGTTTGAATTCAAAATGCAAACCGTTCAGTTTAGGGCCGGTTTGGACGGTTACCGTCGGTAACCGATAAACCACCGGCCACGGGATCCCGACGGCAAAACGGTAGGGTGACAGCATATATGTATGTATTTCCTCAACGGGTTTGACTTGTGCAGCTGGACAGCGACTCGATCGTTGCATGCCTCTGGCTCCCTAGTCCCTACCCTGTACGACAGTATACGTCGCCGGCCAGCAGGTCGTCCAGGGCATCGGACACTGCATGCACTGCACATCGTCGTCACGAGTAGTAGTACTACTAGTATGTATATAGAGAGAGAGCAAAAGTCAAAAGGTCTACTAGCATGCAACTCCTACTGAGATGATCGATGATGGTCACGGGCATGCATGCACGCACGTACTGTACATATATACTACTGTAGGCTACAGCAAGTCAACACGAAGTCTCAGCAACGGCCAGCAGTAGTTCGCTGCCCCGTTCACACTCGCTAGCTAAATACTATACACCCGTGACCGTGACCGTGACCTCGCGAGTAGAGTGCATTGCATGCTAGCTGGGCCGGCGATGGTCTCCGGACGACATCTATTATTGGAGCGAGAGAGCGAGCCGACAACCCATGCATATGCTTAATTAAAAATTGGATTAATTATTATAGAATTTATTTTTTATAAAAACAATATGTATATAAAAACATAAATGCTAATACTATTTAATATAAAGTTGATCAAATAACCTTTGTGATTTTCACAGTTGCATTCTTTTATTTAGGACAAAGGCATTACTTTTGAAACGCACAGTACGTACAACAACTCTCCTATATATATATATATCATGTGTTGTAGTAAAAACGTTACTCCATTACAACTACTGTACAATACGATGAAAATTAAAGACTGGAAATATAATGGCTTCTACTTTGTTTGTGTGATCGATATGATATGATAATGGCTGGCATATATCTGAATCTATCTAGGAACCAAATTAGGGAGAGATCCGGCGGGCGGCGTGAATGCCGCCTCCACCGCCAGATAGACCAAACAGACGGTAGGGTCCACCTGGCAGCAAGTGCGCACTTGGTTGGTACTGTACTGTATAAAGGAGGAGGAGAGGGAGGGGAGGCCAAAGCACACCTCACATTGCCTAGCTAGTTTGTCTTTGTCACCTGACCTGCTGCTTCTTGCAGAAGATCACAGTGGCCGCCCACGCCCAGGTCGTCGGTCAACCAGAGAACCATCGATGTAGCCAACGGGCATGACATAGATAGTAGCTAGCTACTATAGCTTTGCTTTGGTTGCTGCCTGAACCCCGTGATCGATCGATCGATCATGATGCTTGCTTAGCTAGCTTGCAGTTGCAGCTAGCTATACTGTAGCGCATATATATCCATATCGTCATATATATCGATCCATATTAGCTTAATTGGACTCGATCCCGACGGACGGGACGGATCACCATGGGCAACTGCTGGGGAACCAAGATTAGCTCCGACACCGCCTCCCTTCTTCACCAGGTACTGTACGTACGGGTGGGTTGTGTGTCTGTCGGAACATGATTTTTTTTTTGTCGGAGTTGATGTGCTAAGGGCACAAGTTTAACTTTCTCTGTGTGTGTCTCTCTGTTTGTCCATTATCAATCAATCAATCTGTAGTCGATCCCTGCTTTCTCTTCGTTCTTCATTCATAGGAGTATGTAGTACTCCGTATGTCTGTCTGTCTGAACTGAATGATGCTTCCTCGATCTGCGTGTAGGTTCTAACAGCAATAATAAGCAGTGTGCAAGACGAGGCGAAGCAGGTCTCGTCACTCTGATGAGCGCATCCAGCAGCAGCAACGAGGGCCAGATTCTGCTGCAATTGGCGGCCAAGGTGAGGAGCTTCAGCTTCAACGAGCTGAGGACCTCCACCCGGAACTTCAGGCCTGACAGCGTCCTCGGCGAGGGAGGCTTCGGCTCCGTCTTCAAAGGATGGATCGACGAAAACACCTTCGCCCCAACAAGGCCAGGCACAGGGATGGTCATTGCTGTCAAGAAGCTCAACCAACAAGGATTCCAGGGACACAGGGAATGGCTGGTATGTACGTACAGTAATTAATTAAGAATGAACAATATAATGAAGAGAGTAGAGTATTAATTTTTAAATTGCAGGCTGAAGTGAATTACCTGGGGCAGTTGTCGCATCCCAATCTCGTGAAGCTCGTTGGTTACTGCCTCCAAGATGAGCAGCGCCTTCTCGTCTACGAGTTCATGCCAAGAGGAAGCTTGGAGAACCATCTTTTCAGGAGTACGTATATATAAAAGCAGCTTTAATAATTTGCTTAATTATATTAATTTGCCAGTAGTATTACATTACTAGCTTTTAATTATTTATCTATTTATTTTATTTGTTTCATGCATGCATCGACCAGGGGGCTCACATTTTCAGCCGCTCTCATGGAACATTAGAATCAAAGTTGCGCTGGGAGCAGCCAAGGGCCTTGCGTTTCTTCACAGCCACAAGCCCAAAGTTATCTACCGCGATTTCAAGACATCTAACGTTCTCCTAGATTCGGTACCTCCTCGATCTAGTAAAGCTGTCTATCTATCTATCTATCTATCTATCTATCTATCAGAACTACCATGGTTTAAATAATTTGGTTTGGTTGCATCTATCATCTCTATGATCTCTCAATCAGAACTACAATGCTAAGCTGTCTGACTTCGGTTTGGCAAAGGACGGGCCAACCGGCGACAAGAGTCATGTGTCCACTAGAGTCATGGGCACATATGGATATGCAGCTCCTGAATATCTTGCAACAGGTACTACAATACGTACTAGCTAGTTATTAATTTAATCATATATATAAATTAATGGTATCTTTTCCTAGAGTTAGTTAGTGTCTTATCTTTTTTATGCATATATGTTTTGAGATATTAATTAATATATCTCAGTCCCTTATATATATATATATATATATATATATATATATTATATATATATATATATATATGGGGCGTATGGCGGCCTAATTAATAATATATATATATATCTACTTATTTGATTTGACAACAAGCAAGTCATGGTTTTTAATATCTATATTTGACAACAAGCAGTCATGCATGGTTTCAGACCTAACTAGTGCATTGTGAAGTGGGAATGAAAAGCCAAACAACTGCTACAAAGCTTTGAAATATTTACCATCTGCCTCACCATGCAACAAAGCTGTCTGATGCATGTATAATGCAATATCTATCCCCGCCTAATCGCGATCTGCTAGCAGTCTGATGTATGATGCAATGCAATGCTAACAGGTCATCTGACAGCAAAGAGCGACGTGTACAGCTTCGGCGTGGTGCTGCTGGAGCTGTTGTCGGGGCGGCGCGCGCTGGACAAGAACCGGCCGTCCAGCGAGCACAATCTCGTGGACTGGGCGCGCCCCTACCTCAGCAGAAAGCGCCGGCTGTTGCGCATCCTGGACGCGCGCCTGCTGGTGCTGGGCGGCGGCGGCGGCCAGTACGACTCAGCCTCGCTGCTGCCGGGCGCCCACACCGTCGCCGCGCTGGCGCTGCAGTGCCTCTCGGGGGACTCCAGGAACAGGCCCACCATGGACCAGGTGGTCGCATCGCTGCAGCACCTCGCCGCCGGCCATCAGCAGCAGGACGACGTCTACTCGCGCTCGCGGAAGCACCTCCTCGTCCTCGGCGGCGACGGCAGCAGCAGCATTGGTGGGTCGTCGTCGCGCAGCCGCTGGTACCCAGTAAACCAACCAGACCACCAGCAGCAGGCCCTCATCACTCTGAACGCGGCCGCCAAGTCTGCACATCGTCGCCGACCAACGACGACGCGCCGGCGCCTGCTGTCCGCCTCGCCTCTGCCCGGGTGATACATATCATGCATGCATATGATGGCATATTCATAGTCACATGGCAGTAAAGGGAGTATTGAATCCTTCTCTAGGCCGGCAACAGTATTGTGTATGTCTGCACAAATTAATTCAGTGTAGATTCTTTCTCATGCCATCCGCATCCGCTAGCTTAGCTGATTAATGCCTTGCTTGTAATAATTAGTTAATTAAATACAAGTGGATTTATGAATCATTCATTCAACCGTCAGTTGTTCCTTGATCTCCTGCTTTTGCATGTAAATTAAGGCAATGTTTTGCATAAATCAGCTTCACCATCTAAGTTTTTTTTTGTTTGCAAAATAGCTTCAGGGAAAGCCTTTTGTTTTTTTTAAGAAAAAACTCAGCTGTTTTAAAATAAGTGTTTGATAAAACAACTAAAACACGACAGAACAACGAATAATATAACTATAATAAGGGAGATAAAACCGGGATAAGATACTTTTTTAGCTTTATCTCAAGTCATTATTTTTTGAAAGGAGATAAAATAGTAGTTTCACCTATAAAATTATTTTGAAAATAGTTGTTAGCTCCCCCTAAATACCCTCAGTATGTGAACACCATCATCTTTTATTGCTACTCTACATATAGTAATTATGTATTATGAAAATGATTAAAAAAACGAAGTCTACTTTTTTGGGTGGATATACATGTGATTGTAGTCCATATATAAATATATATAATAGTCATATTTTTTTTAAAAAAAAGAGAGGAAAGTGAAGTGAAAAAAAGGAGAGGGGAAACTAACAATTAATAACAGAAAACAAAAGGCAAAACCAGAGGCCAGGCCCAAATATCTGCTCCTGCGTGGCCCGTTCAGTGAGGCCCAAATGCCAGTACCATTGTGATGAATGAAAAAGAAAAAAAAAAGAGAAGAAAACATAGCCTGCCAGCCTGCCCCATCCGTAATACAGGACGGAATGGCTGCGCCCCAGCACGTCCGCGCCGCTCCCCTCGCTCGCGCGCTCTGCGCCACCGCCACCGCCTCAGCCCCCGCCCCCATCAAGTCTCAGCGCCGCGCGCTGCTCGGCCTCTCGGAGCCTCAGCTCCGCCAACTCGCCCTCGATCTCGGCCAGGTACCAGACCCAATGCACTGCACCCGGGTGGGAGGTTTTCGGTTACCTTTACCTGCCTGTCTTTGCCTTACCCATCGTTGATTCCGCTTGCGCAGCTAAGCTACCGTGGCAAGCAGCTGCACGACCTCCTCTACAAATCAAGAGCCAAGCAAATCCAAGATTTTAACCACGGTGGGTGAGGGGCTGGGCCAGGACCTTTCATTTTGTTCATGCAAGCCACCTGTTTGCTCTTTTGCTTCCCTCAACCAACCAACTGGGGATTGTATTCACTGGCAGTGCCCAAGGCGTTCCGGGAGGCATTGCTTGGCGCTGGGTGGAGTGTTGGCAGGTCGCCAGTGCACCACGCCGTCACCGCCTCCGACGGCACTACCAAGGTGATACTCTGATAGATATAACAGTATGTGACAGTAAAACACTAATCAAGCAAATAGCCCTGTGCAGTGCGCACTGCCATTGTTCTCGTATGCTGCTGGCATTTACAGGTGCACTAGTCTAGGGTCTCATGGCAATTCTCTTCGTCCTTGTAGATACTTCTCAAGTTGGAGGATAACCGATTGATTGAGACAGTAGGGATTCCTGTTGATGATGACAACAAAGGCTCTTCTAGGCTTACTGCATGTGTTTCATCACAGGTGCTTTCAGTGGAACCTCTACTAATAGGCACCGTTATTCAAATGGTAGTATGTGTGCCGATTTTTCTTTGTTTTGACACTTGTAATGCATAATATACAGGTCGGCTGCCCCCTTCGTTGCTCATTCTGTGCCACAGGCAAGGGAGGCTTTGCAAGGAACCTTCAACCACATGAGATTGTTGAACAGGTCCTCCATCAGCAACCCCTTTGTCTTTTTTCAGCTCCCAATGTAACATTGCTGCATACAACATTGAATATTCTGCCATTGCAGGTGATGGCCATCGAGGAGACGTTCAAACACAGGGTGACAAATGTTGTGTTCATGGGGATGGGTGAGCCCATGATGAACCTCAAGTCAGTTCTAGAAGCACACCAATGCTTCAACAAGGTATGTTGAAAAATAACTATGCTATGTTCCTCTCACACTGCCAATTTAATGTGAAAAAAATACCAACTCTCCATATACCTTTAACAAGTGAGTGGAACTCCTCCTGTCAGGAACTAAAAATTGGGCAAAGGATGATGACAATATCTACAGTTGGTGTTCCTAATACGATAAAAATGCTAGCGTCTCACAAGCTTCAATCAACACTGGCAGTCAGGTATGTTGTTACAAATTTGAATATGGCTTAACCTGCGATACTTCACATGCCTTTGGCATTGCCGTTCAGTCACCATGCTACATTGCAGGGCTCTTATTTTTGACTTGCAAAAACCCTCCCAGTCAAAAAACCTGAGCCCTGTCTTAGCTATCTGAAATTTGTTAATATACTTAAGTATGACATCTGGTCATCAGAACATAATTATTTCAAGGCTTTGATTGCACAACTTCTGGTTGAGCAGCAACACATAATAAGGAACCAAGAAGCAGATGCAGCACTGTTTTTTTTTTGTCTCTCTCTCTCTCTCTCTCTATGTAATTTGTTGCTGACAAGTCTTGTCATATTTGAAATCAGTCTGCATGCCCCAAATCAGAAGCTGCGGGAGACAATTGTTCCTAGTGCCAAGTCTTACCCCTTGGGAGCACTGATGGATGACTGCAAGAATTACTTCCTTGAAACTGGGCGCAGGGTATCCTTCGAGTACACTCTGCTAGGTATCTATCTGTTTCAGGAGAAAGCATTACTAAGCGACATTGCTACATAGGTTTTTGTGACACTAACATATGATGACTGGAGTGAATTTCTTGGCCAGCTGGGATCAACGACGAAAAGGAGCATGCCGAAGAGCTAGCAGAACTACTTCATGCATGTGGAGGTGGTTACCATGTGAACCTGATTCCCTATAACCCAATTGAAGGCTCCGAGTACAAGAGACCTTACAGAAAAGTGGTGTGCTTTCTGTCCTATTATTATAAAATAAACTACTATTTTGTAACGAGTTACTGATCCTTTTTTTTTGGCATGGTTATTAAAATAAACTGCAAATTAGGTCCAAGCGTTTGTGGATGGTTTAGAAGCTCGGAAGATAACCGTGAGCGTTCGACAGACCCGTGGGCTTGATGCTAACGCAGCGTGTGGGCAGCTGAGAAATGAGTTCCAGAAGAATCCACTGCTTGAAATGGAACCGTCAGAGCCCACCCTCGTACCTGCTTAATGAATGAGAATACATTACTGTATTTGTATTAGGTTGACAAATCGCCGTTTAAGTAACTTCTGGGGGGAGACAATTTTTTAGGTGTATGCATAATACTGGTACTGTGCTACAGAATGTTTGGAAAGTTTTTGGCGGCGGTGAATGTCTGGCCAAAGCGCCATGCTGGTCCAGCGACGTTCCAGGAGGTGAGGGTGACGCGGAAGGAGAGCGCCCCGCCCACGAGGATGGAGCTGCACTGCCAGTTCTGGCCCCAGTTGCGCGCCAGGGGCAGCCACTCCGTGTGCGTGGCCTTGACGGCGGCGCGGACCACGTCGCCGGCGCCGCCCACATTGGTGATGAGCACCAGGTTGAAGTAGCGGAAGCCGTTGACGCGGAAACGGATGCCGCCGGACTTGCGGCACGCCACCCTGTGTGTATATATGGTAATGGTAGCGTGATGGATCCGTGTCCTGCCAGTGCATGCAGTGTGCAGTGTGCAGAGAGATGCATACCTCCGGTATGTGACGGGGACAGCAATGCTGCCGGCACCGTAGTCTGCGATGCGGAGGAAGGCCGGCATGGAGAGGTCCATGTGGTGGCGCGTAGTTGGGCGGGCAGAAGTTGGTGGCCGTGATCACCACGGAGGGGCTCCCGGGGCGGCAACCAGAACCACCGGAGCTGCACTTGATCTGGAAGCAGGCGCCGCAGGTGAGCCCGTTGGTGAAGAGCGGCGTGCTGAGCGCCCCCGTCTCCACGCCGTATCCCGCGCTGTAGAGGTTGCCGTACCCGCAGGCGCCGCCCATGCTCCCCGACGCGTCGTCGCTGCCACCGTACAAGGAAGTACTGGCGTGCGCGCTCTGCCAAGCCCCGCCGCCCATGTACATGTACCCTGCGGCCGCGCCGGCCGCCGGCCCAGCTGATGCTGACCATGCGCCGGCCAGGAGGCCGAGGATGACAATGGCGACCAGGAGATCATTGTTGCTGCACATGGTGGTTACTGTGGTGGCCTGCCTGGTGAAAGACTGAAAGCAAGGGCACTTGCTCAGCAGCAGGCAATAAGGCACTGAAAGGGCACTTTTTTAAAAGAAAAAAGAGGAAGAAAAAGAAAAGCTCATACTTAACGCAGGCCAGAGTATATATCAAAATAAAAGAATATATAGGACTACCAGAGTTTTCTTGTTACTACTTAACGCAGGCCAGCTCACTGCAATAATTACAATACAACAGGGGTAGGACAAACGCGCGAGTGCTACGGATTATTTGCAGGTTTGATCAATTGTGCCCGCCCACCCACAAGCCCTGCATGCATGGGCACTCAATTATTGTTGTGGTGGTTTAAATTTTCTCCTCAAATTCTACAACATCTTACTCCTCTCCCAAACTATGAAAACAATATACTCCATATCCGGGCTACAAGTACAACTGCTTTTCAACACGGTTTTATCCTTTTTATTAGTTATTAAAAAATCAGTAAATTATCTATAAGGTTTTAAAACCATGAAAAATGTCTCTAAGGTTGTAAAAATCCTGAGGAAAACCCCTATAGGTATATTGGTATAGTAAAAACTCGAATAGAATATCTAGAGCTCATGGTTTTAGCTCTACAAAATTGAGAAAATATATTAAAACTACAAAAAAAAACGGAAGCATTTTTAATTGATATCTAAATGTGCTTTGAAAACTTCATATAAAAAAATGAAAGCAACCAGCAAGAATGCATCATTTTTGTTTTTTTGTTGTGTAATTTTTTTAAAAAAAACATGTATAGAGATCCATTAGGATGTTCAAACAACTTTTTTTCATTTCTTTTATTATTCTAGACTTCAATCTAGTTTGGAAGCTTTTAGATATGCTTCCAAGAGTTATAAATTTTTAGTTGGGTTTTTCTTGTTAATACATACCTAGGGTTTGTCTCAAAATTATATATTTTCATGGTTTAATATATATATATATATATATATATATATACATATATATATATATATATCCAAAAATTTTACTAAAGAAACAATAAATCGTCATAACAAGTACTAGCAAGGATAGAGAGGCGATTTAAATTATTTGATTGAAGTGTTGATGGATGTGATTGTTAATTCTTATTTTTATTTAAACGGAGATAGTTTTTTTCAGTAATTCACCCGATCTTGACATTTTAGCCCATTTGGGAGCCATGCCCAGTCCAAGAAAGACCAGCCCAAGAGCTAACGACATCCAGCCGGTCCTCCTTGCACGAGAAGGAACAACGTTTTTTTTCCCCTTTTCCCCCAAAAGCAAATTCGAACTCCAGGCTCCTCCGGCCACTCCGCTTCTCCAACGCCTAGCCGCCCCCCGCAGCAGCCATGGCGGACGCCGCCGCCGCCGATCTGCGCCGGAGGATGAAGGAGCAACGAGCCGCGGTTGAGCGCCGGATCACCGACTCCCGGGACCGCGCCGCCGCCTCCTCCGCCGCCTTCAACGCCGCCCTCCTCGAGGCGCGCTCCATCGCCAACCAGACCGTCTCCAACCGAGGCATATCAACCTCTTCGCCCCCACTTCTACTACTCGCCGGTTTTTGTTTTTGATTCAGCTTCGCCCTCCAATCTCTATGGTTTAGTTAGCACCGGTAGGGTTACTGTGTTTTTTCTTCTTCTTTTTCTGTGGGGAGCAAAGTAGCCAACATCCAATCCAGAATCCACCACAGAGGCTCCTAGAACTAGTCCGCATTTCTACCAGGGAGCTCGACTCTGCCACTACTATGTTGGGCTTTTACTGAGATCTCACTTAGTGGCAGATCCAAGTGATCAAGCACCTGCCTAGTAGTAGTACTCATTTATTGCTAAAAGGTGTTCTCTCAAGGTGGTCATTGCTCAATCCATCAAGAACTAATAGCAGTCATCAATTTGACAAATAGCTTTGGTCGTTGCCTTTCAGTACAACAATTGCCATTATCATCTTATCTATATAGTTGATTATGCTCAATATTCTTTGCAAAAAATTACTTTTCTCACATGTGTGCTTTTGGAATGTCAGCAAAACTCAGCGAACAAAAACAACACCTCCGGAAATTAGAATCAGATCTAACACAGGCCCTCTCCGGTGAGCACAACTGCACAAGCATTTCCTCATTTCCATGCGCCCGCCCATCAATCGACTCTGTTTATTATGTAATTATAGTGAAATGTACCATCTTCCTTTTGTTATACATGGCAATGGCATGCTGCATTGGCTAACTATTTCTACCATTGTCTAAATTCTTCTTCATTTCATTCTGTTCCTCGTATACATGCTAACAGTATCCTACTTGTGCCAATTTTCTGTTATTTTTACTGCTTGGTTCCATACTAGCCTCTTGGTTCTTTCTTCTTTGCCAACCTCCGCTTATGGAAGTTTTCTCCCCCGCAGTCCAAACAAACAGAAGGTCAAAACATAAGTTCATGACGGAGTCGATTTCAAACACCACTGCAACAAATGAGCAGCTCAGACAATTGGTTATGGACCGTAGGGCTACAAGAGATGAATGCATGAATGTCATATCAAATCAACTCCAAGGTAACTGTAGTTACTGATTATACCATCAACTAGGTACCATTTTGGGTATTCAGCTTTCATGATATATACATTTGTTTCCTACCCACGTGTTAGAATCCTTGGATATTCTTCACAACTGTATGTCAGTGTGGTTGTTTCAAGACTTATTGGGCGTTTCTTTATATTGGTGAAGCCCCTGCTTTTTTTAAGCTCCTGGTATCTGGTCTAAACTAAGTACTAAATTAGCAATGCTTTATTCAGATTCTAAAATTACAAAAGCAGTTTGAGTGGTTTTGTTGATCTCTTAGATCTGAATGAAATCATTACTGATGCTTCTAAAAAATCTAGGTTTACTTTGATGTATATACTCTATATCTCTGTTATTGTATACCTAATTCTTTGTTTTTCCTGTTTTTGAGCATTTTCCTGGGATATGCATAATCTTGAACCTGTGTGCCTTAGTAAATCTTGATTTGATGGCAGATATTGAATCCCTCGAAGCTGAGAGTGACGCAAATGGAGATAAGAACGTAGAGAAGGCTCTTATGTGGTACAATAAGTTTCTTGGTTTTCAAGTTGTTGGAGGAGAAGGTAATGGAAATCTAAGTGACATGGTTAATTAGTATATTAGATTGATGCAATAGCATCTGACACATAGCTTTTTTTGCAAGGGGTGAAATTTGTGTTCAACAAAATTGATGTGCAAAGTCCTGACAAGGAGTATTCTTTTGCATAAAACTTATTGAAGAAAGATACATCTGTGAGTTACAAGTTTCTTAGCTGAGCCATCTGATACTTGTAGATGTGACATGATTACATTTGTGCATAGATGTTGAAGTTCCTTTTCTTGTCGATAACAGTAGTCCGGTGTGTTCCCTTTGTGGATGACGCTGAAGAGTTGGTGAAGGATCTTAACTGCAGTAATGATCTGTACAAATTTGTGAGGGTCATGAGAGAGATGTTCCAGGCTGCTACAATCAGTGGTATTTTATGCTATATATTCTCATTAGCTGTTCTGTCTCATAATAGAAGTGTGCATAGATATTTGGTGGTTTGTAAATGTAATAACTAACTCATCGTTATTATTTACTCAGAGTTATGGTTGTGCTTTTTTCAGGAAATCTGTTGTCAAGCTCCTTTTGCCCTGACGTATTATCCATAACATCTCCATCATTCTCAGCGTTATCACTGGATTCCAGTTCCAGAAGTGAAAATAGCATTGATCGAAGTCGTACACAAGGTCAGTCAAAGAATCAGGAATTTCCACTTAAAGGGCTAGCAAAATCCTCCCCTCATACCATGCTATGTAGCATTCATCGCTCCCCACGGATAATCGTGAGTACATTCTACATTCACCCCTATGTATAGCTAGTTTGATATTGTTGTTCAGTTCATAGAAAAAGTAAGGCAGTATGAAGAAATCAATACATCTATTCATTGCAGGAACGCTGCTAAAGTTGCCATCGAACGGCTGGCCTCGCAATATAGCACATTCATCCGCGGCTGGGCAAACTGATTAGCAGGCAACGGGATTTACACTTGATAGACCGGGATTCTCCATCTCGACTTCCTGTTTGCTCTGCCCAATAGCAATGTGCTGCGGAGATCTGTACAGTAAAAGTTAAAGCACTTTTGAACCCCAATAGCAATGTTGTATAATGTTGTTGCTGCTTGCATTTCTGACTCAAAACTTGCGTTGTACTTGTACCTCAGTTTTACTGTTTGTAACTTTGTATTGCCTATCATTCTTAATAATCATGGTAATGTATAAGCGTCTGAACCTTTTAGGTGCTCTTACATGTTGAGATGGCTTACATATTTGCCAGACAGCAATGTCTGAAGGGTCCAGAAAAATAATGTGCAAAAAAACTCGATCTTCCTTGACTAACTTGAGATCTTGCTGCTTTACATCACTAATAGCAATGGAAAACTCATGTTGTTTGCGTTGTAGCTGGCATGGATTCTCTAATAAAATTTCCTAATGTACAGCCTGGCTTACTTCTGACAGTCACCCTCTGAGCTAAAGCATTTTCCCGTTCATGACACTTACCGTTGTGTAGAATCAATCAAGTTAGTTGTCATGGATGTACATAGAAAACTAGAAGGCACTGTTTTCATCCAGGTACTTAACTAAATGAGAAATTCAGAGCAGCTGGATCCCACTGTAATTTTGTTAATATTGATCATCTAGCACAAAGGTAAAGAACGTTTTTATTTTTTTAAGGAAAGGTAAAGAACAGCTTGTTTCATTAAGGTAGCATTGAGAATCCGTCTATAATAATGAAGTAAATGGTAAAACAAAGGACAACAGGAAGAACCAAGTAGCAAAGAGATAAAAATTTGGATCCAAATATCCAGCTGCTTTAACTAAACACCAACAAAATAACCATCCTAGATAGTTGAAGAAGAAAACTTGGCAAACATTCTTATTGGATAGAAATAGTATACGGGATGCAAACATTCTAATTAGTAGCTCTCTTTCATACAAGAGGTAGTGCTAAAAAATAAAATGATAGACCACCTCGTGTTCTCCTCCAAGGAAAACAAAAAAGGGCTACATTTGTAACCAATTAAAGATCATGCAATCACTGATGTCTCGATTCCGGCTTTGCTCGAATTCCTCACATCTTCATCCTTCTCAGCTTCCTCCCACAGCTCAGGTAGTGCTTCCTTTATGTTGTGGAGGCTTTCCAAGGCATGGTCAGCACCTTTTTTCCGCTCAGATGTTCCAACCTGGTTGTCACATTCGTTCGTCAGTTATCATCTTTGTGTTCCTTTTTGTTTTGCCACCCACCAAAACTCTATAGCATCAAATACAAGGGAGATTGCTGCGGTTTGCTTACCAGGACAGTATGCATTCCAATTTGCTTTGCAGCTTCGATGTTCCTGAAGCTGTCGTCGAACAATATCTGGAAAGTGTTTGTGTTTCAACAAGCAAGAAAAATCACTGACGAGTACAACATAGCATTGTTTAACATAGACGGAAGGTCAAGGCTGAGAATGATGAGCAGGTAGGTGCTTACAGTTGTCTGTGGATTGATGGAGGCGACCTTGAGAGCCTTGAGCATTGCCTCCCGTGACGGTTTGCATAGGATAGGTGATTTTGGTAGCTCCACCCCAGGCTGTGGATGAGCCAGATGCTTCACTATATCAAAGATTTGAAGTTCTTCAGCTGGGACAGGAGGAGATGTCGGGTTCAGTGTCTCAAAGCACACTACTCCTTCAAAGCAATCCTCAATCCCAAGCCTCTTGAGGGCCCTTGAAGCATGGGCTCTGTCACCGTTTGTGAACACCTGTAGAAATAGAATGACACAATAAGAGCCAAGCTAATATGAACAAGCACTGATTGTCTTTGCTGTGGAAGAAATAGTATCGAGTTTGTTGCCATGCCGCCGCACATACAAGTTTGCGAATGGGTAAGCTCAGGAGGATGTTCCTAAGCACAGGATCAGGCTTGATTTTGTCATAAGACAACCTCCCATGAACAAAGCTGCACAGGAATTAAGCAGGAGAATTCCAAAATTACTGGGCAAACTTTAACTGGAGAAGAAAAATCGAATCTGGGTAGAGAGTCCAGTACCTGTGGTAGTCATCGTAATCAAACTGGTACCCAACAGCCTGTTATGAACAGAACAAACAAGGTAGGTTTATTTATTTTATTTTTATTTTATTAATAGGCATTAGGTCCAGGAAGCAAAAAAGAAAGAAGCAGAAGCAATGGAATGGTGGGATGGAAGAGCAAGCACGCACGCACCCTCAAGCCAGCCATGGTGGTTCCATACTGCTTGTAGAGGAGGACGCATAGCTCCAAGCTTATGGTCTCCTCCACGCCGAGCTTGTGCACCATATAATCTGAAGAGCACACTCTCATCAGCAAAACAACAGCAGTGGCTAACCCTTTGCAGCAACAAAGGAGGACATGGACTCGGGCTAGCTAGGTGTACCTTGGATGTTGGTCAAGATATCGGCAGCAATGCCGGAGTTGAACGGGTATAGTGTGTCATCAAGGTCTAGTTATAGATAATAGGAATAAGACAAGTAAATAAAGATTATTGGCTGATTTGTGTTTGTGCGATTGATTGATGAGCATGTACAGTACAGAGGGGGTACAGTATACATATACAGTACATACCGAAGAGGAGGCAGTCACACTTGAGGCTCTGCTGGTCCTTGTTGCCGTCGGACTCCCCCATTTCGATCCTGTGCTGTGCTGTGCTGCGGAACAACCAAGAAGATACACCAATGTACTGTATGGTTTAGGCACTCCGTTCCGCAATAGCAACGGAGCAAGGAGAGCATCTAATTAAGTTCTGGGACTGGAATGCTGTGATCTGGATCTAAGCAAACAAGTTCCCGAAGGAATTGAAGCAATGGCACAATCATCATTATTGTGTGGCTAGGCGGCTAGGCCTCATCTATCTAATCTAAATAAATAAATTGTTGAAAGGAGGAGAGAACTTTGGGGGGGGGGGGGGGGGGGGGGGGGCGAAGAAGGGGACGAGAAGAGATTGTTAAGCTGGCGAATGTTTTCCATTACCAGATTTAGTTTCGGCGGCGGCGGCGGCGGCCGGGGCCGGCGGAAGAGGAACCAACAGCAACGACGACGACGACGACGAGGGACCTCAACCTCACTTTGCTGTCCTAGTACTAACTAGTATACGTCTGGTCTGGGTAGCTAGGGAGAGACGGAGAGCTGATGGATGTGTTTTTATAGGGAGGCGCCACTCCAGATCGCCTCGCTCAAACAAGGCAGTTTACGAATAATATGAACGAATAGATAATATCGCCATTGTTTGTTGATTCTTCACTTCACTTCACCTCACTTTTTTTTTTTCGGGTCAGCGCGTAGTACGTGTTAGATTGTGATTTGGGATACGTCCGTGCCTCTGTGGCCGCCGCGTGTAACGCTGGAATCCAGCCACCACACCTCGCTGGGAGACTTTTCCCTCTTCAATTTACACGCACACCATCAATTCAGGATAGGATTCCTTGCTTTCCTTGCTTGGTGTTGCCAACAGCAAGCAAATTCAACACTAGCAGCAGCCACCATAGCCCAACCTAACCTTGTTGTCATCAGATTCTGCATTCCCACTCCTTGTCGTCTGATTGTTTCTGGACATGAAGGAAACACTCAACACAGCATCTGATTACCTATTTCTAGAGACATCAAGGGGGACAATCAATACACAAGTGACAGCTCAAACAGCGTCGAATCAATGCACAAGCTACTTCTTACTACACCTCAATAAAAAGAATCAATGCATCGGCTTCAAGGGAAGGCATCATCAATCATCAACACATACAAGACCCACCCGCCGCATCACAAGTCAAACTATTCAACTATAATTGATGATTGTTACGGCCTTGTACAAGTTTATTTTGTGATGATACAGATACTGATGATGCACGTAAGGCATCGTCAGAACATTTTTCTCCTTCTACTTGATGAGTTACAATCCAACTGGGTTAAGTTAATGCCACTTACAGTTCAGTTCATGTGTCTTTTACACACATGATACAATGATAATAAACAACAAAAAGAATCAATGAATTACCAGTGCAGGCCTCACAATATACAAAGAAAATCACTCGATAAACATACATCTCTGTATCACTACAACATCTTGTTTGCCTTCGGTCTGGTCTCCTCCACCGCCCCCCCCCCCCCCCCCCCCCCCCCCCCCCCCCCCCCCCCCCCCCCCCCCCCCCCCCCTCTCACCGGATGTGGCTTCTTGAGAATGACCAGAGCCCAATATCACGCACAGGAGTCTGAATACGAAAACGCACATCAGGTGTCAGGAATGCTGCAGCTTTCACACCTCCCATATTGGTTCATTCACATTCTCAACCTTACGAATTAATGCCTACCTGCGTTTTTACTGATGGAAATATGTTCCAGAACCGTAGAGTTTCATCACCTGCTCCTGTTACTATGGTCTGCAAATTACATCTCATCATCTTAGCTGCTCTCCTCAACGGGATAGATACTAGTATCTGGGTTCATCATTAAAATAAAATGTACAAACTAACTGCATTCGGGCTTTACCTGTCCATCAGGCGACGACGCAAGGTAAAGCACACGCATCGTATGTCCAGTTAGAGTTGCAACCTGTTTGGCCCCCAAATAATTCAATAGTCAGTGAAATTAAGTTACGCCATACAAATGATATCATTACAAACACTGTTTATTAAGAAGCACATATCCTGTGGACGGTGCCAGCAAGCGGTTTTCATTTCCTATTGTGCTTTGTGGTGCTCCTAAGTCGATGTCTCAGCCCACAGAAAAAAAATTGCATCTTTGGCGTGGAATCCAAGAAGAATCTAATTAATAACTTGCATATGGAGTCAACACAATGGAGGGCTTTTGATGCCTCAAACCCAAAACGGCACAATTATATAACAATGTTCTAACTGAACAATTGATGTGGAACTAAAGATGCTATGGATGGTATTATACAGCAAATAGTTTTCATTACTTGCTTTAAGTTTCACTGTTGTTTCAAGCATTCCTTAATTCAATGTATCATCCCGCAGAAAGAAATTATTATACTTTAGAAGCAAGCCGAGAAAGACTGTGTTGCACAGATCAGAAGTCATTCTATAATTGTATCCAAAGGATGCTGTCTACGGCTGGCTTACTGATGTATCAGGAGATGCTAAGTACTTAGATCCACAACATATAAGCTCACCTTTGACATAGATGGATATTTCCACACCATGATTTGATTTTGGGAATATCCATGTGTGCTCACGAGCTCATTCACATTTTTACACCAGGCAAGGTTGCAAACCTGCAACAGAAAGCAAAAGACGAGGATATCAGCAATGCAGCGCCACACAACAGAGAGATCAATAGTGGTCAGAACTACTACTACTTGCCTGGCTGCCTGTGTCAATTGAGTTCAGAACATTTCCATTAGCCGTGTTCCAAAACCTGATACATCTATCAGCTGTTCCACCTCCTGATGCCACGAGTCCTTGCTGATGCGGTGACCAAGCTATTGCTTTAACCGCAGCTGTATGTTCTGTCAGCCGCAACACTGGCTGTTGCGATCGTTGGTTCCAAACTAATAACTGGTTATCATTTCCGCCCGAAGCAAGCTCGCGGTCGTCATGCGACCATTTGAGTCCACAAACCTGACAATTATGTTAACACAAAGGTCTGAGATCCAAAACCCTTATTTTACATTCCAAAAAAAAGGATACTTCTATTTTGCACAGTGATTGAAATATTTGCCAGAATGCTATTTATGTCATGGAAGTCTCACCTCTGATCTATGACCAGTAAACTTGCCGATATAGTCACTGGGGACACGGATGTCATGCTGCAATATGTTCTTGTCCCTGCTACCAGAGGACAAGATGCATGAGCTCCATGCTAATACCCCAGTCCGTGTTTGGTGACCTCCCATATTTCTAATCCGTTTACAGCGAGAACTGTCCCAAATCTGTTCAAGTATCAGAGTTACTTGTATGTCAACACATCATATCCATGGAACTTGAATGAAATCTGGCACGTTTGAGTCAAGGGTAGATACAGGTTGTCAGACAAGTTGTCTGATGAAGCCTGTATTTGTATGGTCATAAGGTCATACCAAATGAAGCAATTGTTAAGCTACTAGCTGAATAAAGCTGCAATTTTTAGCTCTAAGCGGGACCTGTGTTTAATTTTTTGGTTGAATGCATTATGTATATAATAATATCAGTCCAGATTTTCAGATAGCAGAACTCCAATAGTGAATAGTTTGAACATTTTCAATTTGGCACTAGGTTTGTGAACTGGCTCCTGTCGGCATGATATAATGGAGAAAGCAAAGCAAGGCAAACCTGGACATCTCCAAGGCCGGTGCCAATGGAAAGATAAGAGCCTTCCCGTGACCAATGCACGGCGCAGACGCTGTCCCTGGGCCCCAAATCGCAGAGCTTGGTGACCTGGTTGTTGGTTATTAGGGGGTGTCATCCAATCCATCAGTGTCACTGCCAGTCCATCATAATACTAGTACGTATGCATACAGTTTGCAGCAGCAATCTATGTTTTGTTTGTATAGCTCGCTGAGACGTACAGTACCTTGCTATTGGAGGCGGACCAGAGGTAGACGCAGGTGCCAAGGCCGACGGCGAGCACGTTCTGCGAGGACCAGTCGACGAGGTTGAGGTAGAAGTCGTCCTGCAGGGAGGGCGCGTCCAGGACCTGGCATACATAGAGATAGAGAGGCGGCTGAATTGATCAGCTGCCTTGCCCACGAGGTGTTTGTGGGATTGTCGATGAGGGAGGGAGGGAGGGAGGGAGGAAGAAAGGAAATGAAGGCACCTTATGCGGCGTCTTGGGGACCTTCCTGGGTGGCTTCTGCGGCGACGGCGCGTCTCCGGAGCCCGCGGTGCAGTCATGGTGCGCGGCGTCGGCGGCTGCTTTGGCGAAGGGGGAGGTTGGCGCGGAGTGGTCTTTCTTGAAGCGGAAGAGGTTGGTGTTGGGCGAGGCGGAGGCTGCGGTGGTGGGTTTGGGCGAATCGGGGCCGAAGAGCTCGGCCCGGAGGAGGCGGGAGTAGGGCGTGTCGTCCTTGGCCGGGGAGAGAGGAGAGTCGAGGAGCGCGAAGTTCTGGAGGCGTGAGGAGGAGCGGCAGGGGATGAAGCGGTCGCTGTAGGTGGTCTTGGACGGTGATGGCGTCTTGGGAGGCTCGGCGAGGCGGCGGGATGGGGACGGCGTGGAGGGCCCCGCCCCCAGACCCACGGGGTCCAGGCGGAGCGCGGCCGCCATGGCCGGTGGGACGTTGAGGCGCGGCTTGGCGTCCGAGGCCGGAGCCGCGAGCGCCATGGTGGATTACTGGAGATGGTTGGAATCCCTCCCTCCTCCGCGGAGAGACCGCGTCGCCTGCCTCCCTCCTTGGATCTGATCTGATCCCTTACTACTGGATCGAGGGAAGGGAAGCAGGAACCTGGTGGGAAAGGGTCGTCAAGGAGGGAGAGGGACTGGATGGATCGATCGATCGGAGGAAGGAAGACGCAGCAGGCAGGCAACAAACAAAACAACGGTCACTAGACTAGTCGCTTTTGTCGGTCGGTCGGTGGACTAGCCGTTGGATGGAGTATGGGCCCAATTCCACTGCGTGCTGGGCTCCTGGCCCATCATTTTACAGACTTCTCCTGCTCTATTGCACTTCCAATTTTCTTTGTGTTCCTAAATATCTATACGGGCTGAACCCAATGTTTATTGGGCTGGGCTTTTATAGTGGGATAAAATTCCTTCCAACACACCTTAATTAATTTTTTAGGTCGTCCGAATTACCCCTCGTTTTTTAAAACGAATACGCAAAAGGTTTGCGTATCTTTGTATTAAGGTGGAGAAAGTTTGGATTACAACGACGCGCCACACCCGGGCGCACTAGGGAGGACATAAAGTTATCATGACGCTCATTCCTCCCTAATAATGGACTACTCACGTACTAAACAACTGAGGTGTCGCGCTCCTGCGTCGATCCACAAGTTTGCGAGCTGTCGGATCAGGCCTAGTAAATGCGCCGTGCTCGACGATGTGCCATGGAAGCATCTTGCGTTCCGCTCCTTCCAAAGCTCCCGGGCCACTAGTGCGAATAAGGAGTCGGCTCCCTTCCGCTTGTCCCGATCCAGCGCTGCCGCCAGGAACTCCACCATGCCAGGATGGAAGGCTCATGGGCCTGTGAAGCATCGACATGCAGCGCGGATAGGATGTTCCACCAAACTTGCCTAGAGAAGGAACACAACACAATGATATGATCGATTGTCTCGGGCTCTTGGTCACATAGGAAGCAATTGTCCGGAGCCTCAAGTCCATGCCTCCTCCTTCTATCCGCTGTCCAAAGGCGCTGTCGGATTGCGAGCCAAAGGAAGAGCTTAACTCGTAGAGGTGCCCAGGCTTCCCAGACGCGATCACATCCCGGGATGGGGTGCGAGGCCGAGTGGAGTGCCCGGTATGCTGACCGCGAGCTGTACGCGCCATCCACTGTCCACCGCCAGACCAGGCGATCATCCTGGTTCGATAACTCAAGGTGACGCACCAAAACCCAGAGATCGAGGTATTCCCCAATTGCCGGCACAGTAAGGCCTGTGTTGATGTGCCGGATCCAACTACACCGTTAGGCAGTGCTGAGGCGACTGTGGCTGAGCGGATGTACCTCCGCTCGACGAAGTTGATGAGCGTTGGGGCGATTTCTTGAACGGACTGGCCCTGCACCCAACGATCAGTCCAGAACATCGTTGTTCTGCCGTTGCCGATTATGGAGTATGTGGACGCTCTGAAGAAAGCCTGGACTTCCGGCGTCGTTCTAATTGGCAGTTCCGACCACGCCCTTTGATCATCAGTCCGCTGTAGCCAAAGCCATCTAGACTGTAGCGCGATCTCTGTGAGCCTGAGGTCTGGCACGCCAAGCCCGCCCAGCTCTGTTGGTCGGCACACAGTTGGCCAAGCGACCAAACATTTTCCCCTGACTGATCTGTCCTTTCCGGTCCAGAGAAATCGGCGACAAATAGCATCAATTTCCTTCCTCGCCCATGGTGGGAGGCCGTCAGCGATCAAGCCGTAGACTGGGATTGCAGAAAGCACTGATTTAACCCAAATGAGCCGGCCGCTTCTGGCCATTAGAGGACCGTGGCATGAAGGTAATCTGTTGGCGACCTTTTCAATTGTGGACTGGATCATCGCCTTGGGTATCTTTCTTGTGCTAAGCGGCAAGCCGAGGTAGGTGATCGGGAACTCTGAGATGTTACAGCCCAGGATGTCCTTTAGCTGTTGCAGTGCTTCGTCCGCGCCGAAGATTGGAGTGATGGAACACTTGGCGAGGTTGGTTCGCAAACCCGATGCGTCCCCAAAGGCCCTCAATATCTCTTTGATCGCTGGTGCTTCCGCCTGGTCTGGATGGGCAAATAGAATCACGTCATCTGCATATAGGCTGCAGTGATGTTTGATCGCAGCTGTGTCTAAACCCCCCTCAACTTTCCACCGTTTGTTTTTGCACCTTGAACCGGTTTGATGGTGGTTTTTGTTGATCTGGCATCACGTCATAGGGGGTAACCAAACAGAGTTACAAAGTTAGTTCAAGAGGTAATTTGGACTAGCTAGAAAATTCATAGAAACTTATGAAATTAGTTTTATTTTTAATCTAAAGGTCATATATGTTTCCTAGCTTAATTGTGTTCACTATAAGTATATAATAATATAAATTATAAATCCTTCTAATATATAATCTTGAAGAGTCGTAAAAGTTGAAAGATTTTCTGCTATATATATATATATATATATATATATATTATATATATATATATATATATATATATATATGCTGAAGAGTGAGAGGAGAGAGGCATATGCATGCGCACAGACAGCAGTACAGTACAGTACAGTACAGGCAAGTCCAAGTTGGAGCTGACTCTTGGTGTTGCTCAATCATGCATGCATGCAGGCTAGCCTAGCACTAGCAGTCGCAGGAGATCGTGCGTGGTGGTTTATTGGATCCCGATGCATGCATGCATGTCGATCGACGACATTTTGCATGCATTTGGGTGATTGCATTGCACTGGGCCGGGTCAGCGCCGCCCATGCATGCATGCATTACTACTGTGCTGCTGCAGTGAAGTTTACGGCCGGCCGGAATGCGGTGTAGTAGACGACCATGCATGCACGGGAGGAGGTCTAGCTAGAGTAAACTAGAGTACTCCTATATATACTATGATGCAGTATATAGTAGGCCAGTGCACACGACAGAGATATATAGATGATGCATTGGTTTTCAAAAATAATTCACCAGCTCTATTCTTCGGCGCGCTAGTATTATTTTAGTTTATGTTGATTTATATAATTGATTTATTGTGAGAGAAAAATACATGGTCTGTATAGATTAAAGAGCCGGCTAAATGGAACAAGCAGATTAAGAAGCCGAATGCAAACTAATTGCTGGTGCTGCGCGCAAATCTATCCCGCGCGCTGCATCGATCTGCATATGGGACATGCATGCATATGCATATGGACGACGGCGGCCCGGCCCACACAGATCGACACAGGCGCGAGGTACATGCGATCGATGCTGCGTAGCCTGCAGGCCAGCTGCTGCTCGCTCGCTTCTTGGATTGGATCTGCTCGCATCGCATCGCATGCAGCAGCAGCAGGCGCAGGCAGGCAAGGTCAGTCAGGTCAACCCGTTGTCGTATCCCCTGGCCTCGTCTCCCCGGCCGGCCCATTAATTGCCCTTTGGTCCTTTCCTTTGCCTTTTCGTTCCATCTCTTCTTTCTTCATCGCTCACGATCCATCCTCAGCTCACGATCGTCGTCGTATATCCATCACACAGACAAACAGACAGCCACACACACACACGACACATGTTGCTGCATCTGCTTGCTAGGTAACCCAAAAGGTCAACTCCTAATGCGACCAAAACATATACTTTGTTATATATATATATATATATATATATATATATATATATATATATATATATATATATATATATATATATATATATATATATATATGAAAACTAGATCTACCGGCACCATGCATATACTGCTTGCATTGCATCCCCGCCCGCCACTTGACATCAGATATATGCATGACATTCACCGTGCGTGCACTAGTTTTTTTTTTCTCATTCTGAAAAGAAAATATCACTACTCTCTCTCTCTCGCTCGCTCTCTCTCTCTCTCTTTCCACACACACATGTGTGTGTGTGTCTATAATTGGTATATATAAATAATGATACAGATATAGGTGCCGTGGACGATTAGCTAGTATATATCACACGTACCTATCTAGTAGTCGATCGATGGAGAGATCGAAGGAATTCCGCCAAGAAGCAAGCAAGGAAGTCAAACTCCAAACACTAGACGCCAGCATATGATGAACCGGCCGGGTAGTAGTTTCCAGTTGGATTTGGTAGCATATCATCATATATAGATAGATATAGGGCAGGTTTTCACAATTGGTACTAAGAAGAATCAATATGCTGATTGTTGTCCAATATATTCAGCAGTAACTTACAATACCGGCCGGCCGGCCTGTAGGTGTATTCAATCACGGCCCTTCCAGCTGCCTCATTTTAATTTGCGCAGAAATATATAGATCCATCCATGTCTAATGTTAATAAAGCAATTTTTCTTGAAATTTTGGTCTAAATCTCTCTCTCTCTCTCTCAACTTTGCGCTGAGGCCGCCGATCCATTTCTCCAGGCAGCTAGACAAGTTGTAGGACGTACTCTCTTTAGGAGAGAAAGGGGTCGGTATGGTAGGTATCATCAGCAGCAGGTTCAACTCACTCTTTGGCTACGTTCAGCTAGCTAGCAGCAGTGTGGTGGTTTGCACTGGTCGCTTCATTCTATATATTCAGATACTATAGTATGTTGTGGCGCTAGCTACAGACCGACCGACCTGCTCTTCTTATCCATGCGGCGGCAACCCCAAGCGATCTGCTCCACCTAGCTAGCTAATTAATCCATCTACTTTAGATCCTGTAACTATATATGGTGTTATTCATTTCGCTAAAATTTAACTTATACTAAATGCTTGTACTGATTTATTGTAAGAGAAATATTATTCGTTCGCTAAAAAGTAATGGTCGAAGCATACCGGTATATAATTTAGTAAACTTTTGCAATATATATGTGCCTAGATATATACCATGACTATATATATATATATATATATATATATATATATAAATGTGTGCGCGCGCAAACAAATAATGAAGTGCGTGCATGCAGTAGTCGTATAAGATCAGTGAACTTTCATACTCCCTCTATCCTACAAGAACTATCATTTTGAAAAACATCTTTGACTTATTACGGAGTATATATTAAAAGTTATTAATATTTATGACATATAAATAGTATCACTGGAACTATCGTTGAATCTAATCTATTTTTTATATAGCGGTGAAGGGCTATATCCGTCCAACAACAATCATGCACGCTAGCTTTAGTGGTTGACAAGCAAATTGCATTAGTTGCACCGGGCCCGGCGGGGGCTAATTTCTCTTCTCTTAACTTGGTTGCATTGGGTTGTCACTCTTTCTTCATCGTTCCTAGCTAGGTGTCTCTCTCGCGGTAACATATTATAAGTCTTTAGGTTTGACTAAATTTATAAAAAAAAAATATAGTCGACATCAAACAATATTATGCAACTAGGAATGAATTGAACAACGACCCCCTTGTATGTTAGCTAGCTAGCTCGATAATAAGCAGGCGGGGCACGTTGTCGATCGTGTGAAATTAGAGAGCGTCAACTGCTTATTAATTCAGATGACTTTCACTTGCACCGTACCATTCTTCTCGGTCGAGGGTATACTGGGAATAATGAAATTAGCATATATATGTTTAAAAGATCGAATTGTTATTGTTATTGTTATTATATATACACCCTCCCCGGGTTGGAGCGGGTTGGTGAGTGAAGTCACTGCTACTGCATATCTGCATACACAACATCTATCATCACAAATTGAGAGAGAGAGAGAGAGAGAGAGAGAGAGAGAGAGAGAGGCTAATGCTTCTTCTTGCATGCTAGCTAATAACAAGCTAGCTAGTAGTGTACTACCTCTGTGTGTGTGTGTCTCCTCTCTTTGTCTAGCTATCCACCATTGGCAGACATCCCATAGTATAGCAGAAACCTTTAGGCAGGCAGGCAATCATCATCAGCAGCTGTCATGGAGGAGGACCTGCTTCTGGAAGGATCAGTCGCTGCTGTGCCGCCGTTTGCTGAGAGCAGCAATAAGTACTGCTGGCCCAGCGACAGCGATTTCGGGACGACGGAGGAGGAGCTGCTGCTGATGAGTAACCTCGTCGACGAGGCGGCGATGTCGTCGTCGCCGGTGCAGGAGCAGGAGCCTCGTCGCCGGCGGGAGTCCATGCTCAACAAGCTCATCTCCACAGTCTACTCCGGACCCACCATCAGCGACATAGAGAGCGCGCTCTCTTTCACCGCAGGCGCCGCCGCCGTGGATGCTCGCAACTACAATTCTGCCGCCCCAGTGTACGTCGCCGTATGACTTCAATTCGTGTATATATATTTCAGAAGTACGTACGTAGTGTAGTTGTAAGCATCAAATAGCACATATATATATATATATATATATATATATATATATATATATATATATATATTAATTGTAAGATGCATGTTGTTCATCCAGGCTCTGCGGGCCGGCATCTCGCGTTCATCATCACTCCTAGCATCGTTCATGTTATTCATATATTAATCGATCCGACGACAATCCTGTATTTATATATGAATGTTAATTATTGTACGTGTAGGGTTTTCTCCCCGGAGAAGGTGCTGAGCAAGATGGAGAACAAGTACACGCTCAAGATCAAGACCTCCTCCTGTGGGAACGGCGGCGGCCTTGTAGAGGATGGATACAAATGGAGGAAATACGGCCAGAAATCCATCAAGAATAGCCCCAACCCAAGGTACTCCTAATACGCGTATAGATGATAGTAGCTAGCTAGTATACTTTATTAGTTCTATGCATGTAGTAGAAATTAATTTGGCTTTATAAAAAAAAAGAAATTAATTAATTTGGCGAGCAGAATTAAGCAGCAGGACGGACATATATACTACAAGAGGTCGTACCTACTTAAGGGTTATTAGGACGATAGTGATCTGATGCGAGGGTAGACGATTGATGCATGCATGAATAAGTATAGAGTACGTAGTCCGGCCGGCCAGTGTGATGAACTGAACTAATGAAGCAAGTGAGCCAAAAAGAGCAGTGCTCTTGCTAGCTGTGCACTGGCCTACCTAGCTAGCTAGCTACCTTTCCCAACTGGAAATTCCCAAGACAACAACATCTATCCTCCAGTCCAAACGCACAGCCTGCTGCGGCATGGTGTGCTAGCTCTAGCTTGCAATTGCAAGTAATGCAATGAATCGAACCAAACACGCACCTAGCTAGCAGTATATACCTCATATCTGTATGTCTGCCTACTTATATCTCATGAGTATAGTAGTTTCTGAATTGAATTCAGACTTGCAAATTAATTAGTCAAGCTAGCTAGCTAGTAGGTAATAAGGTAGGTGCAGTAGAGAATTGATTATTACATGATCGATGACAGATATATACATGCATGCATGCTGAGACGACGATGAACGTACAAGTGAACTGAAATACTAGAGTCTGAACGCTTGCCTTGCATATACGTGCAGGAGCTACTACCGGTGCACGAACCCTCGGTGCAACGCCAAGAAGCAGGTGGAGCGGTCGACGGAGGAGGCGGACACGCTCGTCGTCACCTACGAGGGCCTCCACCTGCACTACACCTACTCGCACTTCCTCCAGCCGGCCCAGCCGCCGCCGCAGCCCAAAAAGCCCAAGCTGCACTCCGCCGCCGGAGGCCCACCATCACAGCCTATCATCATGCTAGAGGACCTCGACGGCCCGGCCCAACAAGACATCACCACCGGCCCACTGGCACCGGCACCAGCAGCAGCAGTTTTGTGCAATCTGCTTGACGACGATGTGTTCCAACCACAACAACAACAACATGCCTTTTTCGAGGAGGAGGAGGAGCAGCAGCAGCCCATCACCAACGGCGGGCTGCTGGAAGACATGGTGCCGCTGCTGGTCCGGCGACCCTGCAGCAGTACGGGGGCCGCCGCCACCACCACCACCACCGGCAGCAGCAGCACATCGCCGTCGCCGGACCTTTCAACGTCGTCCTCGTTCTCATGGAATCCCACATCGCCTTACATCGACATGGCCATTCTCTCCAACATTTTCTAGCTAGCTGCTAGTCTCCCCTCTCACTATCTATATATATTGTACCTACTAGTAGATATATAGTATAGCTAGCTAGCTAGTGCGGGCGGGCGGTACGTGTTCAACAACTTAACATATATGCACGCATCATGCTATGTTTAGTCATATTTGTGTTGTGATTTATGTGGTGGTTATCAGGTTATGTAGTATAATAATATATCATATATATACTACTACTAGCAGTTGCACTAGTGTACGTATATGTACACTACAGAACACACCTTTGACTGATTTCCAAAATCGGCTTTAGTCCCGGTGTAAATTGCGCCCGGGGCTAACTGTACCTTTAATCCCGGTTGGTAACACCAATAGGGACTAAAAGTCCCCTCCCAACGGCTCGGTTGCCAGACATTGTCATGGGGAGACTTTTAGTCCCGGTGTGGTGTTACCAACCGGGACTAAAGGTCCACCTTTAGCCGCGGTTGGTATCACCAACCGGGGTTAAACTTTTAGCCCAGTTTAAGGCACAAACCGAGGCTATTTCTAGGCCTTTAGTCATGGCTGGTTCTATGGACCGGGTGAAAGGTCCTAGATGGCTAGAGGGGAGTGAATAGCCTAATAAAATTCTACAAGCCACTAGAGCAAAAGGTTAGATAACTCTTAAGCAAAGCTTTTTGCTCTAGCTCTACTAGGGGTGCAAAGCCACCTATCCAAGCAATTCTAATTAGCTAAGTGCCTAACAAACAATAGCAAGATCCTAATACACTTAACACAAGCTAGCAAGAACAACTAAAAAGAGAAACTAACTAGCAAGCTAACTAGGGAAGATATGAAAGAATGTAAATGCTAGGAAGAGGGTGATCGTTATACCAATGCCTTGTGATGTATGGATGTCAATGTAGATAGCCAATCACAATCAATATCAATGAATAGCCGGGAGACAAGGTTGACACAAGATTTTTCTCCCGAGGTTCACTTGGTTGCCACCAAGCTAGTCCCCGTTGTGTCGACTACTCAAGTGGTGATTCGGTGGCTAATAGGCAATCACAAGTCTAGCCCACTACCCGGGCGCCACAAGAATCCACCCAAATGAGAGTAACTCAATGACACGAGCAATCCACTAAAGTTACCCTTTGGCACTCTGCCGAGGTGGGTACAAGCTCTCTCACAAACACCGGGATCAACCACGAACAATCACCAACTCGTGTTGACTCCTCCTTGCTCCAAGCCATCTAGGTGTTGGCAAACACCAAGAATAACAAGAAAATCGCAGCAAGAACGATCACCAAGTGCTTCTAGATGCAAATCACTAAGCAATGCACTTGGATGCACTCTATCTCTTTTGGGATGAGCAAAGGATCAAAGAGATGAGTGGGAGAGGGGCTTGAGAGCTCACAAGAGTATGCAAGAATGGAACGATCCAAGAGAGTGAGCTCCAACCAGCCATGGGCCTTAAATAGGCCAACTCCAAAAACTAGCCGTTATGTCTGCATCGTGCCCGACAGACGCTCTTTAAAGTTTCGTCGGACGCTTCGTGCCAGCGTCCGTCGCCTGTCTAGAGAGTATGCAGAGAGCTCCGAAGTCCGTCGGACGCGTCCGTCGCCTTGTCGTCGGACGCTTGGCAGCGTCCATAGCTTGTGTCAGTGAGTTCATTTGTCCGACGGACGCTCGTTTGAGTCTGATCCAGCATCCGTCGCCATTTCTTCAGCGTCTGTCGACATCGTCTATCGCGCGAGCAGAGAGTATCCAGAGAGCTCCCCAATCCGACGGACGCGTCTGTCGCCCAGTCACCAAACGCTCTTCAGCGTCCGTTGCAAAGTCAGAAGGTGCTTGAGCTAGGGTTTCCCCGCTGGACGCGTCTATCGCTTAGACTAGCGTTTGACGTCAGCGTCCGACGCCCTTTTCTTGCTTCTTTCTTGTTTCTTTCTTTTCCAACCTTGCTCCATTGTGCCAAACACTTATGGTACTTCCTTAGAGCAGATGTTTAGCATATATTTTATGTCTTTTAAGCAAGGCTATGTTACTAGGTGAATTAGTGCACATGCAAGAATAACAATATCTAGTAGCACTTGATAACCGTAATTGATAGGAATTTTCCCTTCTTGATAGTACGACTATCTATCCTAAAGGTGATCACACTCTCTATAGTGTCTTGATCACTTAACCAAAAATGACCCTATGATATACCTTTGCCTTGAGCCCATTTTTGTTTTTCTCTTTCTTCTTTTCCTTAGTCCATGAAGCATTTGATCAATACACCATGATCATCCTTCTAGCTTCATGTGTCAAGGTAGATTACCCTAGCTTGATCAAACACTTAGCACTAGGGTTAGTCCGTAGGTTTCATCAATTAACCAAAACCAAACTTGGGCTTTCAATCTCCCCCTTTTTGGTAATTGATGATAACCTTTCACAAATGAATATATTGAATGAAACTTTCAACTTTGGTAGTATTAGCTCCCCCTACATATGTGATATATGAGTTTGGTTCATTTTGATCACATATGCATGGATAAGAATTGTGGGAGAGTGAATGCTACCAAATGATGCTAAGGTATAAAGAATGGACCTTTAAAGCGTGATACCAATCGGAATGCACTTTTATACCATCCTTAGCACCATAATTTCCTAGAAACCACTTGAAAACAACTTGAGAGAACTATATACCACTTGAAAATAAACAAACCTAAGCATGCTGGTCTTTCAAGCACCATATTATTTAAGTTTCTAGCATTCACCACACAAGCATCTCATGAATATAAATACATATCCAAGCAAGCACTTATGAATGCACAAAGATATGCAACAACTTGATTCATAGGCTTGCTCCCCCTACTTGTGTGCTTTTATTTTTCAAATTTTTTTTCAAAATTTTTAAAATATATTCTTTGTGGTACTTACTTCTCCCCCTTTGTCATCTATTATCATAAAAGATGTGCTCAAAGTGTCGATTATTGGTGAGAAGCTTAGATGTGGTTCAATCTAGATTACTTGTCCGAAGATATTTAACTCGGTTTAAACCATGGACAAGCTTGTTCACACCTCCTAGAATGGTTATCTTGCCCATGTTGAGCTAGATATTTGAGCTTCATATTCTAGATCAAACACTAGGATTGCAAGCCTACAAACATATCATTTGCTACCACTAGATCATATCAAGTATAGAAGCAATAGTGGTACCATATAAGCATCAAACATTTGATTCTCATGAATGAGCCTAATGAATTGATGTCTAGATGCACTAACAAGTCCTAATATTGGATGAATGACATGTCAATCAACTTTTACCTTGCATTGCTCGAAGGAGAGACATGTCATATATGTGGGGGGTGTATCAACATATGTTTGAATAATCAAGAATGTTCAACTCATTCCTTAGCTTGCAAAACCTCTTCTCATCAAGTGGCTTGGTGAATATATCGGCAAGTTGATCATCGGTGCCAACACTTGTAATTGTGATATCACCCTTTTGTTGATGATCCCTTATGAAGTGGTGCCTTATGTCAATTTGTTTGGTTCTTGAATGTTGAACCGGATTGTTGGTTAGCTTCACCGCATTTTCATTGTCACATAGCAATGGCACTGGCTTGAAATTGATCCCATAGTCATTCAAAGTTGCCTTCATCTAAAGCAATTGAGCACAACAACTACCCGCACTTATGTATTCAGCTTCGGCGGTAGAGAGTGCAACACTATTTTGCTTCTTTGATGACCAAGATACAAGTGACATGCCTAGCAATTGACATGTGCCCGATGTGCTCTTTCTATCAACCTTGTATCCCACATAGTCGGAGTCCGAATATCCAATCAACTCAAAGTTAGACCCCTTGGGATACCACAATCCAACATCTTGTGTATGCTTCAAGTACCTCAATATTCTTTTTGTAGCCTTCAAATGACTTTCTCTTGGAGAGGCTTGGAATAGTGCACACATGCATACACTAAACATGAGATCTGGCCTTGAAGCGGTCACATAGAGTAAGCTTCCAATCATAGACCGATACAACTTTTGATCCACCTTTTGATTCTTCTAAGCTAAACTTCTTCATCATGTCCTTGATGTACTTGCCTTGACTCACAAAGGTGCCATTTTTCAATTGCTTGATTTGAAGTCCAAGGAAGTAGCTAAGTTCACCAATCATTGACATTTTAAACTTATTTGCCATCATCTTGCCAAATTCTTTACAAAAATCTTGATTGGTTGAACCGAATATGATGTCATCCACATAGATTTGGAGCACGAATAGATTCTTGCCAAGCTTTTTGGTGAAGAGAGTAGTATCAACCTTTCCCATAATAAACCCTTTGGAGAGAAGGAAATCCCTCAATCTTTCATACCATGCTCTAGGTGCTTGCTTCAAGCCATACAAAGCCTTCCTTAACTTGTACACATGGTTTGGCTTCTTGTCATCTTCAAAACCAGGAGGTTGCTCAACATATACTAGCTCATTGATGTAGCCATTCAAGAAAGCACTCTTCACATACATTTAGTATAGCTTGATGTTGTGTGCAAATGCATAGGCCAATAGGATTCTTATTGCCTCTAATCTTGCAACCGGTGTATAAGTTTCTCCAAAGTCAAGACCTTCAACTTGTGTGTAACCTTGAGCTACCAATATTGCTTTGTTTCTCACAACTATACCATCTTGATCTTGCTTGTTTCTAAATACTCATCTTGTGCCAATCACATTGTAGTTCTTGGGTCTTTCAACTAGCTCCCAAACTTGATTTCTTGTGAAATTGTTGAGTTCTTCATGCATTGCATTTACCCAATCAACATCTTGTAAGGCCTCTTCAATATTGGTTGGCTCTATGGATGACACAAATGAATAGTGTTCACAAAAGGATGCTAATCTTGATCTTGTTTGTACACCACTTGAAATATCACCAACTATCTGATCAATGGGGTGATCTCTTACAATGTTGGTTGGTTGAAGGATAGGAACTTGATTACTTGAGCTTGGTTGAGATAAACTAGCCACTTGTTGATCTTGCACTTGAGAACTACTAGCTAGCACATGAGGTGAGTTGAGCACTTGTTTTTTATCATCTTCTATGTCAATCACTTGCTTTGGCCTAATGTCACCAATATCCATATTCTTCATAGCATTAGCCAATTGAGGTCCACTCACATCTTCTAGATTCTCATTTTCAACTTGTGAGCCATTGGTTTCATCAAATTCAATATCATGAACTTCCTTTGTTGACACCGTTTTTCGACACGTGTCAAGTGGGCTAAGGCTTGACTGGTCAATGGCCGTTCTCCATCGGCCTCGGGAAAATTCTGAGCCAATGTTGCCGATAAGACTGCTGTAGAGGGCCAAGTGCGTTGCCGATGAAGGCTAGATGATCTTTGCCGACAAAGGTTAATTGGTGAAGTTTTACTGAAGCTGATTACTAATGAAGAGTCATTGCCGATGCCTGGTGAAGAGTCATTGCCGATGGCTGATGAAGAGTCATTGCCGATTGCCGAATGAGATCATTGCCGATTGTCGATGAAGGGTGGTTGCCGATTGCCGATGGGGGTGATTGGTGGAGTTACCAGCACAAGGATGCTAATCGGAAATGTCGCCGATCAGGGAAGTGTTGCCGATGCCGATGGGCGTAACTTAGCGCTTGGTAGCAGCAAAAGGTTACCGGTGGTCAAAAGAAGGAAGGCACGGATTAAAGGGATCTGCCGATGGAAAGTTTTCATCGAAGAAAAGAATAAGGAAACTGGTGTTTTGTACCAGTATTATTATAGTAGTTTGAGTCCGACTCTTGCGTGAGTCGTTTATTTTCCTTTAAAATAGGTGTGTTTGTTTAGGAAATAAATATTGTTATCCGGCTCCTACGCCAGTCAGTTTCCTTTAAAGTAGGAGTTTGTTTAGGAAGGATATGTGTCGTGTCTTTGTATAACTCTCCATGCGGGAGTATAAATATGTGCCCGAGGGCTATGAGAAAAACAATCAATCCAATTCAAAACAAACCAATTTTATCTTATTCTACTTTTTATCGCAATTTACCCTTTTACTGCATTAGCTGTAGTTCTTAACGAGTTCTTCAAGCTTTCGACGGGCTGCATCATCCTGATCTCCGTCAAATCCTTACTAGTTCCGCGTGGGAGTACCTCTGAGCTTTGACAATCCGGGCGCATCGTTGTTTGCCTCGTTCAGCTCTGCTCTAGTTACCCTTGATCAATCTGAGCCTTGACGTCCGGGCGCATCGCTGTCGTCTCGTTCAGTTTGTTCTAGTTATCATCCTTGTCGATTGATTGGTCAAATCGACTGGCACGCCTCCGGAATACCGAGCTTTGGGTAATAGCCCGAGGTGTTCACAGATCTGACGCTTTTTGTGTCAACATCCTTAAGTATACCACTAGTCGAATTCCACATTCTATAGGCTTTACTTGTGGTTGAGTAACCAAGTAGGAACCCTTCATCACACTTCTTATCAAACTTCCCAAGTCTTGTGCCTTTCTTCAATATGTAGCATTTGCAACCAAACACTCTAAAGTATGCAATGTTGGGCTTTCTTCCATTCAATAGCTCATATGGTGTCTTTTCCATCAAAGGGTGACAATATAGCTGGTTGCTAGAGTAGCAAGCAGTGTTGATAGCTTCGGCCCAAAAAGAGTGACTCACATTGTACTCACTAAGCATAGACCTTGTCATATCAATCAATGTTCTATTCTTCCTTTCAACAAGGCCATTTGATTGCGGAGTGTACTTGGCCGCAAATTGATGCTTGATTCCAAGCTCATCACATAGCTCTTCAACTTTTGTATTCTTGAATTCACTTCCATTGTCACTTCTCACTTTTTTGATGGTAGTCTCAAACTCATTGTGACATCTCTTGACAAATAATTTGAATGTGGCAAATGTATCATTCTTGTCATTGAGAAAGAATACCTAAGTGTATCTTGTAAGATCATCCACTATCATAAATCCATACTTGTTTCCTCCAATACTAGTGTATGTTGTTGGTCCAAATAGATCCATGTGTAACAACTCAAATGCTCTACTAGTGCTCATCATGCTCTTCTTGGGATGGGTGTTACCAACTTGTTTGCCGGCTTGACAAGAGCTACAAAGTTTATCCTTTTCAAACACAACATCTTTCAAGACTCTTACTAAGTCATGCTTAATCAGTCTATTCAATTGCTTCATTCCAACATGACCAAGCCTTCTATGCCATAACCAACCCATACTTAATTTTGTGAGGAAGCAAGTTGACAATTGAGACTCATTAGCATTGAAATCAACTAGGGAGAGGTTCTCATATCTAAAGCCCTTAAAGATCAAGTTTGAACCATCTACACTAATGATCTCAACATCATCTACCCCAAATATGTATTTGAATCCAAGATCACACAATTGAGCCACGGATAGCAAATTGAAGTTCAAGCTCTCAACTAGCAAGACATTTGATATGCTCAAGTCATTGGATATTACAATCTTACCAAGACCCTTGACCTTGCCCTTACCATTATCACCAAAAGTAATACTATCAATGCCATCATTGGTGTTGGAGTTGATTGATTTGAACATTCTAGAATCCCTGGTCATGTGTTGAGTGCACCCACTATCAAGCACCCAATGTCTTCCTCTGGCTTTGTAATTGACCTACAAAACAAATTAGTTCTTCTTAGGTACCCACACTTGTTTGGGTCCTCCAAAGTTAGTGACCAAGGATTTTGGCATCCAAATTGACTTCTTCTTTGGGCTAACAATGGGTGTGCCAACATATTTAGCCATGACACCATCTCTCCCTTTGGTAAGCATATAACATGAATCAAAATGCATGGAGGTGGATTTAGCAAACTTGGTTTGGCTCATGTTAAGTTTGCAATATTGGTCAATATGCCCCACTTGCTTGCAACTATTGCAAAAACGACCATTGCTTCTCACAAAGGTAGGCTTTGGAGTCACAAAGGCCGCCTTGCCCTTCTTGGGGTATAGCCCAATCCCTCTTTGTAGTGGGAAAATCTTTGGCTACCCAAGCACTTTAGCAAGCGGGCATCTTCACCATATGCCTTACCCAAAGCATGAGTGAGTTCATTAACATCGTTTTTCAATTTTTCATTTTCACTCACTAGTGTAGCATCAACCTTTGAGCTCTCACTAGTGGATGTGCAAGTGGAAGTGCTAGTGTTGGTTGAGGTGACAATGATAGGAGTGAAAAATGATTCATCTAGAATATCACAAGTAACTCCAATGTGACATGTGACAACAACCTTATCCTTGTTTTGATCAAGGAGGGAGGAATGAGCCTTTTCAAGCTTGTAGTGAGTTCTCTCAAGCTTCTCATGGGCTTCCATTAGCCTCTCATGAGAGCCATTGAGCTCATCAAAGGATTGTTCAAGAACCTTAAGCTTCTTGTTTAATTCTTTGCACTCCTTTCTATTTGTTTCAAAACAAGCATAAGTTTGCTTCATCATGTCTATGAATTCCTCCTTGGAGTACTCTTCCTCATCATCACTACTATCATCATCACTATCACTCTCATCACAAGATTGTACCTTAGATGGCTTAGCCATGAAGCATGATGGAGTGTCAAAGATGGATGGCTTGTTGTTGATAGCAATGCTAGCCAACGCCTTTTTCTTGGACTTCTTCCTCTCATCATCACTAGAGTCATCATCGGGGGAAGAATCATCACTATCCCAAGTCACCATATAGGATTCACTCTTCTTCTTCACTTTCCTTATTATATTGCTCTTCGGTCATGATTTCTCCAAGCACTTCATTGGGAGTGATCTTGTCCAAACCATCTCTCCTAATTATTTGCCTCAAGGTTTTGTATTTTTTGGGCAAACAACTAAGAAACCGGTTTGAGAAGTCCTCATCCTTGACCTTCTCGCCCAAGCTCTTGAGATCATTGATGATCACTTGGAGCCTATGAAACATCTCTGGGATGGACTCATCATCTTTCATCTTGAAGTGAGATAGCTTTTCCTTGAGCACGTATAACTTGGCATTCTTCACGGTTGCAGTGCCCTCATAAGTATCCTCAAGTCTCTTCCACACTTCACTTGCCTTCTCAAGATCTTTGATTTGCTCAAATACCTTAGAATCAATGCCACTATAGATCACATTGAGTGCTATGGTGTTGCATTGCTGGTTCTCTTGCTCTCTAGGTGTGGGAGCGACTTCATCAAGAATGACAAAGTCATGTTCGGTCACACTCCACACCTTCTCATGTATTGAGCCTAGATGCATCTTCATCTTCCTCTTCCAATAATCAAAGGATGTGCCATCAAACATTGGTGGTTTGCTTCCAACATGGTTGAATTGAACTTGAGCCATCACTAACATCGAAGGTTGTTAAGCCTTGATAATAGCGGTGACTACGACTCTGATACCACTTGAAAAGTCCTAAATGGCTAGAGGGGGGTGAATAGCCTAATAAAATTCTACAAGCCACTAGAGCAAAAGGTTAGATAAATCTTAAGCAAAGCTTTTTGCTCTAGCTCTACTAGGGGTGCAAAGCCACCTATCCAAGCAATTCTAATTAGCTAAGTGCCTAACAAATAATAGCAAGATCCTAAGGCACTTAACACAAGCTAGCAAGAACAACTAAAAAGAGAAACTAACTAGCAAGCTAACTAGGGAAGATATGAAAGAATGTAAATGCTAGGAAGAGGGTGATCGTTATACCAATGCCTTGTGATGTATGGATGTCAATGTAGATAGCCAATCACAATCAATATCAATGAATAGCCGGGAGACAAGGTTGACACAAGATTTTTCTCCCGAGGTTCACTTGGTTGCCACCAAGCTAGTCCCCGTTGTGTCAACTACTCAAGTGGTGATTCGGTGGCTAATAGGCAATCACAAGCCTAGCCCACTACCCGGGCGCCATAAGAATCCACCCAAATGAGAGTAACTCAATGACACGAGCAATCCACTAAAGTTACCCTTTGGCACTCCACCGAGGTGGGTACAAGCCCTCTCACAAACACCGGGATCAACCACGAACAATCACCAACTCATGTTGACTCCTCCTTTTTGCTCCAAGCCATCTAGGTGTTGGCAAACACCAAGAATAACAAGAAAATCGCAGCAAGAACGATCACCAAGTGCTTCTAGATGCAAATCACTAAGCAATGCACTTGGATGCACTCTATCTCTTTTGGGATGAGCAAAGGATCAAAGAGATGAGTGGAAGAGGTGCTTGAGAGCTCACAAGAGTATGCAAGAATGGAATGATCCAAGAGAGTGAGCTCCAACCGGCCATGGGCCTTAAATAGGCCAACTCCAAAAGCTAGCTGTTTCATTGGACGCTCCGTGCCAGCGTTCGTCGCCTATCCAGAGAGTATGCAGAGAGCTTCGAAGTCCGTCGTACGCGTCCGTCGCCTTGTCGTTGGATGCTTGGTAGCGTCCGTAGCTTGTGTCAGTGAGTTCCTTTGTCCGACGAACGCTCGTTTGAGTCTGATCCAACGTCCGTCGCCATTTCTTCAGCGTCCGTCGACATCGTCTGTCGCGCGAGCAGAGAGCATCCAGAGAGCTCCCCAATCCGACGGACGCGTCTGTCGCCCAATCGTCAGACGCTCTTCAGCGTCCGTTGCAAAGTCAGAAGGTGCCTGAGCTAGGGTTTCCCCACCGGACACATCTGTCGCTTAGACCAGCGTCTGACGCCAGCGTCCGACGCCCTTTTCTTTCTTCTTTCTTGTTTCTTTCTTTTCCAACCTTGCTCCATTGTGCCAAACACTTATGGTACTTCCTTAGAGCAGATGTTTAGCATATATTTTATGTCTTTTAAGCAAGGCTATGTTACTAGGTGAATTAGTGCACATGCAAGAGTAACAATACCTAGTAGCACTTGATAATTGTAATTGATACAAATTTTCCCTTCTTGATAGTACGACTATCTATCCTAAAGGTGATCACACTCTCTATAGTGTCTTGATCACTTAACCAAAAATGGCCCTATGATATACCTTTGCCTTGAGCCCATTTTTGTTTTTCTCTTTCTTCTTTTCCTTAGTCCATGAAGCATTTGATCAATACACCATGATCATCCTTATAGCTTCATGTGTCAAGGTAGATTACCCTAGCTTGATCAAACACTTAGCACTAGGGTTAGTCCGTAGGTTTCATCAATTAACCAAAACCAAACTTAGGCTTTCACCGGGACTAAAGGTCCCCCCTATGTGAACTCTCTTCCTCCCCTGCCCGAGCCCGAGAGCTCATTTCTTACTCTCTGTTCTTGCTTGTTCTTGGTGTATTCTTTATTGTTCTTCATCTCCTCTTTGGCCATTGCTTCCTTTGATCACTTCTACGCCTCCATTAACTCGTTGAAAGGTTACTATCTTCAACCTCACATGTTTTAGCGGCAACATATATTGTTTCTTGTTCTATATGTGATTTTTCTTTATGATTTTCTCTTTTTTGCCATTTTAAGCTTCACTTGACATTGTTTTGAATATTTTGAAGAAGACAACTAAAACTAGTATTCTAAGTATACACCTTTCATTTCTAGGGTATTATATGTTTCATATTTCAAGATTAGTTTAGCTTAGTTTGAGAAATATAGATTTTTAGGATATTATTAAATGATAAATTTATTTATGGTGGATTGTTTTTGATTTATATATATGCCACTTGAGCTCAAAATAATTATATATTTAGATGAAGAAGTTAGCTACCTAGAATACTTTAGTTGTATACATGGCACATTTGATGATTTTAGATAAATGTAAATGTTAGTTGTTTTATTTTTTTGTTTGAGGAATTTATAATATCTAGTTTGAAAAATGAGTATAGAGAGTAGATGACAATTGCTTCGGGGTACTCAGCCTCTGATCGGGTTCCAAAGCGACTAAAGCCAGACCTCCCTCTCATTACATGTGGCAAGTGTATGTAAAAGACTGTGAAAGAGTACCGAGTGGGGAAGGCGGGTCCCAACAACAGTCGGATCTTCTATAAGTGTCCAGATCGCAATGTGAGTTATATATTTTGTATCATTTGATGGTTATGGTTAATTTGTACCTATATTTCCTGATGATTTTGATTAAAATGTTGATTTTTTATTTCTATTTTCACTAGGATGGCACTGGATGCCGCGACTGGTACTGGGAGGAAGATTATGTTAAACATGTGGCGAAGGCTATGAAGGCTAATGAGGCAGCGAGCCAGCTCAAGGAGCTCGTCGATGTTGAACAGACGAATAATGATATGTCTGCTTTAGTTGGGATTGGTCGGGAGATCATTATGCTACTGAAGTGCATTTTAGGTTTTCTGTGTATAGTGCTAGCGGTCTTAGCATACGTTATGTCGAAGTTTTCATAGAGCATACATTAGTCTTTGTGTGACTCAGAAATGACACATGATGGTGTTCCATCTCATGTTATTTTAATGCAGACCTTTCGGTAGTCTTTCATAGAGCATTCATTTTTTGACCAAAATGAGAAATTTAATTATGTTTTGGGTCATATAATGCAGATGATGACACGCGATTGGATGTACAATGTAAATCGCCGCTCCAAAGAGTTCATTGATGGCGTGCATGATTTCTTAAGAAGCGACTGAGGCAAACAAGTGGGATGGTAATTTCATGTGTTGTCTATGCACCTTGTGCAAGAATTTGAAGGAATATTCTAGCTCAAGGACTCTTCACTCACACTTGTTGAAGTCGGGTTTCATGTCAAACTATATTTGTTGGACCAAGCATGGAGAAACCGGAATTATGATGGAAGAAGACGAAGAAGAGCAATTGGACCATGACGACATTATTGCTCAATATGGTGACTTCAATGATACTGCAATGGTGGAAGCAGAAGAAGAGGCGGGGGCAGAGGACACACTCTCTGAAGATGATGGTCTTAGTGAAGTCATTCGTGATGCACAAAGAGATTGTGAAAGTGAAAAAGAGAAAGCTAAGTTTGACCGCATGCTAGAGGATCACAAGAAACTACTATACCCAAGTGCTGAAGATTGGCAAAATAAGTTGGGTACAACACTGGAGTTGCTACAATGGAAGGCAAAAAATGGCATATCCGACAAGGCATTTGGGCAATTACTCAAGATCCAAAAAAAGATGCTTTCGAAGCCTAACGAATTGCCTGCCACTACGTATGAAGCAAAATAGGTCGTGTTCCCTCTAGGATTAGAAATCCTGAAGATACATGCATGTCCTAATGACTGCATCCTGTACCGTGGCAAGGACTACGAGAATTTGGATGAATGCCCCGTATATAAAGCATCACGGTATAAGATCAGGCGAGATGACCCTAGCGATGTTGAGGGCGAAGAGCGTCCTAGGAAGAAAATCTCTGCCAAAGTTATGTGGTATGCTCCTATAATACCACGCCTGAAACGTCTATTCAGAAACAAGGACCATGCAAAGTTGTTGCGATGGCACAAAGAAGATCGTAAGGTAGACAACATGTTGAGACACCCTGCTGATGGGTCCTAGTGGAGAGCAATTGACAGAGAATTCCTGGAGTTTGCAGAAGACGCAAGAAACTTAAGGTTCGGTTTGAGCACGGATGGTATGAATCCTTTTGGGGAGCAGAGCAGTAGTCATAGCACTTGGCTTGTTACTCTATGTATCTACAACCTTCCTCCATGGTTATGCATGAAGCGGAAGTTCATTGTGATGCCGGTGCTGATCCAAGGCCCGAAGAAACCTGGCAACGACATCGATGTCTTCCTAAGACCCTTAGTTGAGGAACTCTTGCTTTTATGGAGCAAACCAGGTGTACATGTGTGGGATGAGTACAAACAGGAACACTTCAACCTGCGAGCATTGTTGTACGTAACAATCAATGATTGACCTTCCCTAAGTAATCTTTCAGGACAGACAAACAAGGGATATAATGCATGCACACATTGTTTTGATGACCTTGACTGTGTATATCTGAAAAAATGTCGAAAGGTCATGTACCTTGGCCATCGTCGTTTTCTTCCTAAGAATCACCAAGCCAGAAAGAAAGGCAAGCATTGTAAAGAAGAAGTGAAACGAACCAAGCCTCACAACCAAACTAGAGAGGATGTACTTGATATGGTCAAGGATGTGCAAGTAGTCTTTGGAAAGGGAGAAGGGGCCCTACCAGTTTCAAAAGATACTGAGGGACGCGCACCCATGTGGAAGAAGAAGTCCATATTTTGGGAGCTACCCTATTGGCATGTCCTAGAGGTCCGCCACGCGATCGACGGGATGCACTTGACAAAGAATGTTTGTGTGAACCTGCTAGGATTCATGGGTGTGTATGGAAAAGCCAAAGATACACTTGAAGCACGACAGGACTTGCAAGACATGAAAGAACGAGACAACCTGCATCCAGAGGAGATAGAAGATGGACGCCATTATTTAAAGCCTGCTAGCTACACTCTTAGCAAAGAAGAGAAGGAAATCATGTTTGAATGTCTAAGCAGCATCAAGGTCCCATCTGGATTTTTCTCCAATATAAAGAATATAATAAATGTGTGAGAGAATAAATTCCTAAACTTAAAGTCTCATGACTGTCACGTACTTATGACACAATTGCTTCCGGTTGCGTTAAGAGGAATTCTACCTCCACATATACGTCTAGCCACTGTGAAGCTATGTGCATTCCTCAATGCAATTTCTTAGAAGGCAATCGATCCAATGGAACTAGCTGCTCTACAAAATGATGTGGTTCAGTGCCTTGTCAGCTTTGAGTTGGTTTTCCCACCATCCTTCTTTAATATCATGGAACACCTCCTAGTTCACCTGGTCAAGGAGATTAGTATTCTCGGTCCTGTGTTCCTACACAACATGTTCCCCTTTGAAAGGTTCATGGGAGTCCTGAAAAAATATGTTCACCAACGTGCTCGCCCAAAATTAAGCATCGTCAATGGCTACGGGACAGAGGAGGTCATTGAGTTCTGTATTGACTATATTCCCGACCTTGACCCTATTGGTGTTCCTGAATCAAGACACGAGAGAAGACTTAGTGAGAAAGGAACACTAGGGAAGAAAACATATATCGGTACGGGGGATGATTATTTCAACAAAGCACACTACACAGTTCTTCAAAACTCCTCTGTGGTGGAGCCGTATGTCGAGGTACACAAGAAGTTCCTACGATCCTAGTTTTCAGGGAAGAATGAAGCTTGGATTATGCGTGAACACATGAAAACTTTCGGAGATTGGTTGCGAAAAAATGTCTTGGTGATGAGAGTATTGATGACCAACTGTATTTGTTGGCTAGACAACCATCATGGCACATCCTCACGTACAAAGCCTACGAGATAAATGGAAATACATTTTACACGGTAGACCAAGATAAAAGGAGCACCAACCAAAACAGTGGTGTCCGCATAGATGCCACTGACCCAAATGGAAATAGGCAAACATATTATGGCCGCATAGTTGAGATTTAGGAACTATACTATGCATCTAATTTTAAAGTCCCTTTGTTTAAGTGCCAATGGGTGAATATGACCGGAGCCGGGTAACAATTGACAAGGATTATGGGATGACAACAGTGGACCTCGACACTATTGGGTACAAAGACGAACCATTCGTCCTTGCTGCTGATGTGAATCAGGTGTTCTATGTAAAAGACATGTCTACAAAACCAAAGAAATGAAAAAACGATGACAAATTAATCATCAATAAGACCAAGCGTCACATAGTTCTTTCAGGGAAAAGAAATATTTTGGGAATTGAGGACAACTCAGACATGTCAGAACTTTACGAAAGGGATGGCCGAATTGCGCCATTCAGTGTGACCAAAGACCCCAGCATAATTCTAAATGCCAAGGACACTCCATGGTTACGACATGATCATGACCAAGGGACATATGTCAAGAAGAAGATCACTAATGTGCCCGCTTGATTTAGCTAGCTTAGCAGTGATGTCGATCAAGTGACATGTGTATTGGTCATTTTTGCTAAGTTTGGTCAAATAAATGAAGATCTACATTTGTATTTGGTCAATTTTGCATTTAGTGACTAATTAATGTTTACTAATACTTCTTTTGTAGTCATTTACTTAATAATAAATATCTACATTTGTATTCAAAAGATTAATGTCCACTAACACTTCCTCAAATAGAAATTTGAAGTACATAAAAAAGATAGATCTTGACGAGTTATAAAACCTTTGTATTCAAAAGTTTTTCATATGAGGTCATTTAGTGTCTCATTAATAATTCCCTATTTAATGGTAAACTTATTTATCCCATAATTGGACAATTAATGGTGACAAACAAAAAGATTAACGTTAAAATAATGCAGAAGCTAATTTCCTGTTGGTAACCAAGCATTTTAGTTTATTTAATTCAACAATATATTTTTGCATTAACCAAATACTAATAGTTAGTTACATTTATATTTGATATTATACAAAAGGTAAAAGATTTTATGTTATACATTTTTCTAGTGTATAATAAAGCAAAAGGAAATGCAATGGTTATTTTTAAAAATATTTGTGCCATGTATTTAATTTATTATGCAATTAACAAGAGCTAAACCAATTTATATAGATATTAAACTATATACAATCCCAAAAGATATAAAACTGTCTAGTGAAATTTCGTTTGGCGCCTAAAGAGACCTTTAGCTGCGGTTGGTATTACCAACCGAGGCTAAATGACCTTTAGCCACGATTGGTAATACCAATCGGGGCTAAAGGGCCTTTAGCCGCGGTATTAGCCCCGGTTGGTATTACCAACCGCGGCTAAAGGGTTTCTTCCTATATAAGCCACGACCGATCTCCTGTCTTCCTCCTCCCCTCATATCTGTCTTCGACGATCTCGCGGTCTTCTTCCTCGACGCACCGCCGCCACGCCGTCGTCACCGTCGCCATCGGAGGAGCCCACGACTCGCCGGCGCGCCAACGCCCCCGTGCACCGCGCGCACGCTAGCCCCACCCGACCCTGTCTGCCACTCGCCCGAGCGTCGTTGCCACTCGCCCGAGCATCGCCGCCGCACCGTCCTCCTCGTCGCGCCGCCGCTGTCTACATTCTCCGCCACCGCCGTGCCTCCACCTTGTGGGCCCGACGTCCGAGAGAGCTAGGCTGGGCCGGTCAGCAGAGCCACCGGAGAGAGAGATCGAGAGAAGAGAGAGAAGAAAAGGAAGAAAAGAAAAGGAGAGAGAAGAAGGAGAGGAGAGGAGAAGGAAGAAGAAGAAAGATCTAGAAGGAAGGAGAGGAAAAAATAAAAAGGAAAAAGGTTGATTTAGTAATTGAATTTTGAGTAATTTCTAAATGGATATTTGTATGAAAAAGAAAAAGGAAAAATAAAAAGGAAAAGGATATTAGTTGCTTGTTTAGTTTATTAATGGATTTCTAAATGGAAAATGGAAAAGGAAATTTCTAAAAATATTTGTTAGAAAATGAAAAAGGAAATTTGATAATACTATATGTTATTAGTTGCTTGTTTTCACACACTAACATTTTATACATGTTTTTCTAGGCGGAGAGGAGATCGATCGAGGAGAAGAAGAAGAAGAAGAAGAAGAAGAAGGTAAACTGTGTGTAATAAAATAGAAATAGATTTTATTGCAAATTGATTTAGTTTTAGTTATATATTTTAGTCTTAGCAAATTGATTTATATATGTTAATATATTTTAGTTGCAGAAATGGTATACATGTTTTTAGGAAATTGAGTTAGGAAATGGTTTATGTTAGTAATATATTTTAGTGCCTACCACTAAGTGTCTACCATAAACCCTAAATCCTTTTATTACACACACACTTCCATTATTTCTATATATATATATGATTTGATATATATGTATCTTCATTATATTGCTAATAAAATATGTATAGAGCCCTCTTATTTGTTATAGAAATAGATACCTTTTATTATTTGTAGTTAAATGTATAGATCTTTCATTTGTTAGAGAAATATATATCCTAAGTGGCTAACTCTAAGTGCCTAAACCCTATATATATATATATATCCTAAGTGTCTTCCCTTTTATTATACACACTAAGTGTCTACCCAACTCTAAGTGCCTAAACCCTAAGTGTCTACCCTATAGATATACATCCTAAGTGTCTACCCCCAAGTGTGCCTAACTCTAAGTGTCTACCATAAACCCTTTTATTAGTCACACAAAGACTAAGTGTCTACCCCTAGTGCCCAACTTTAAGTGCCTAAACCCTAAGTGTCTACCCTAAACCCTAAATGTCTACCTATAGATATACATCCTAAGTGTCTACCCCTAAGTGTGCCTAACTCTAAGTGTCTACCCTAAACCCTTTTATTATTCACACAAAGACTAAGTGTCTACCCCAAGTGTGCCTGACTCTAAGTGCCTAAACCCTTAGTGTCTACCCCTAGCGTGCCTACACTAAGTGTCTACCCTTTTGGTTACTCTAAGTGTGTTACACACTTGTTTAGGGTTTACACACACATTATTGTCTACTCTAAGTGTCTACCCTTTTGGTTAGTGTTACACACTTAGCTTGTTTATGGTTTACACACACACACTAAGTGTCTAAACCCTTTTACTATATATAGTTGCAGAAATGGATGACCCGAATGACAACATGGAGGCTTTCTTGTTTTCAATGATCAACGATGGCACTGATCAAGTAGTAGATGGCACTAATCAAGTAGATGACGACACCAATCAAGTAGATGACGGAAGTCATTACTTTGCGCAAGATGTTGAGCAAGAAAATATCGTGCAAGACAATGTTGCCGAGGTATATATATGTCTACAATCTCTTGTGTATACATGAAAATCAAAATAATTACACTAAGTTTTGTGTGTCTACATACATAGCCGTCTGCATCAACGACAACTACGAAGAAGAGTAAAAATGTACGAGGCCCGAAGAAGCCATTGGAGGGTCGGTACATTATCACGGAATTCGATGAGGAAACAGGGGCAGTACTTGGACCAAATGCACATAGATTTGCCAACCACTGTGGTTACCTTGTAAGGGATAGGCTTCCGATCAGTGCTCGTGAATGACGACAAAGGAAAGGACAACCTGAAATTAGTTTTGTCTCTGATCGTGAAAGGAACTAATTTGGCAAGAAGTCCTTCAACATTTCTCGCTCGATACAAAAGATGAAGCTTTGAAGGGGAGAGTTATGAACTGTGCTATGAAGAAGATGGCAACACAATTCCAGGCCTGAAAGAAGAAATTGCACAATGAATTTATCAAGAAGAACCTGACTCCGGATTTCAACAATAAGGCCTACGTCAAGTTGAGACCATTTTGGGATGACTTTGTAGCTTACAAGACATCCGAAGAGGGTGCAGCACGAGCGATACAGAACCAACAGAATGCCCGAGAAAAGAAATACCACCATCACTTGGGATCAGGTGGCTACATTACTGTCATTCCTAAGTGGGAAAAAATAGAAGAGGACCTTGAAGCTAGGGGAATCCAACCAGAATCAGGTAACTAGTCTGAGCGTGGTAAGTGGTGGTTTTTTGGTCACGGGGGAGGCCTTGACCCTCAGACCGGGAGATTAACGTATACCGAATGACTCACAGAAGCAGCACGAAAACTGGTTTACGCTCAATCTTTGAGGGAACAAAGAGTATGGTCACCAGATAGAGATAGGGATGAGCTGACATTTGCCCTGGGGATTGCGGAACACGGTGGGCGAACGAGAGGTCATGGCGCGGTGCCGTGGAAGCATGCCTTTCATCAAGACAAAGATACATATAGAAGCCGCCATAGAAAGAAGAAAGAGGAGGAAGCTATGAAACTTAGCATGTCGCAAATGCTTAGTGAAGCACGCGAAGCAGCTATTCAAGCAAAAGAGCGAGAAGAGAAACTTGAAGCGAGAATGAGCGAGGAAATCAAAAGGCAAGTGGAGTTAGCAATGAGCCGAATGCGAAGTACTGGATCAGTACCGGAAGTCAACATCAACCCATTAGCTCAGTTGAAAAGCAGTTGTGCTTCCACAGAAGTGCCTTAACCTGGTGATGACGCAAAGCTACGCTTCCCCGTGGATGACATCACAGAACCGAATACACTATGTGAGCTGCACATTCCAGAGGGGGCTACCATAATCATGGTGGTTACCGGTGTTGTATCTCCAATCGACCCTATGAAGACACCAATATGCCATAGGTCAATAATACCACCTGGATATGCTCGCGTCTCGGTGGATAGAGTTCAAAAAGGTCATCGCGATGTTAAGCTTAACATTGAAGGAGGTGATGGGGAGACGACTTTAGGACAAGCAGAGAAGATATTTATTTGTTGGCGCAAGCGCTATATCATTATTCCTGGGGCATCACCTCCTATTGTACCGTCGCCTCCTCCTCCTCATCATCATCCTAGGTGCGAATGAAAGTGAATCATACCTAGCTCTTTTTCACTAACTTTGTATTGACTTAAATAACGATACTTTATTCACACTTGTTTTTTCACTACAGGACCTCACCCAGAGACCTAAGTCACTATTCATCACCTGCTGGTCATAGTGTTGCGAGGGATGATGATGGTGAAATGCACGGCACGGCTTCCTCCCCAGAACCTCCAAGGCGGTCTCCATCGCCGAAACCGGCCCCAGAACCTCCACGACGTTCTCCAACGCCGACACCGGCCCCATCGCCTCCACGGCGATCTCCATCGCCGAAACCGGCCCCAGAACCTCCACGACGTTCTCCAACGCCGACACCGGCCCCATCGCCTCCACGACGGTCTCCAACGCCGACACCGACCGTCCCATCGCCAAAGAAGAGGCCCGCCACAAAAGCAAAGTTGTCGGCCGCCCCACCGCAAGCAAAGAGGCAAGCTACAAGGAAAGTTAAGATTCCTCAGAAACTTTCGTATGAGAAGACTGACGAAGAACTAGACGCTTCAGTAAAGGCCGATGTGCAAGCACAATTCCAGAAATTTAAAGACGACACTAAAGCAAAGAAAGAAGCTAAAAATCCGTTCTTCTTAAACAAAGGGGATCTAAGGCAAGCGGTGGAAGCAAAGAAGAGACAACTACGTGATGCTTAGAAGAGTTCTCCACTATCGGACTATGACCGCACTCTACAAAAGGCAATTAACGAGAAGAAAAGAGCACGAAAGGATGTCCCGCAGCTCGGGGAACAATCGAATCAATCAGTGCCCCCGCTAGTTGTTGGGAATCAATATGGTTCAAACATGAGCGTGCTAGAAGACTACAGTGGCCCCAGGGTCAATTATGATGGTATGGAAGAGTTCTTGTAAGGAGCTGGTCTAACCGCGACTCAATTTCTAGGAAATGCACTCATCGCAAATGCCACTGTAGTCGATGAGTGAAAGAGAACTTATGTACGTGGCAGAAGTCTGTACAACCCATGGGCCCTCAGGGAACCTAGTACGCAAATGCACTCGTTAAACTCATGGTACATGGAGGAATGTACCAAAAACCCAGATGACGACTACATTTGCATCAGAATTAGAGAAGAACATTACTTCCGGGGCGATGACCTTATATTTGTTTCGTATAGTGAGCTCCACCAACTATGCCATATGGACGCTCTAGACAAATCTCTGATGAGCTGTTACTGTCTGTAAGTGATCGTTTCTTTTAGTAATCTAGCTATAGCATTTTTATATGTATAGTAACTAACTATCCCCAAACATATATATGCAGATTCTTGATGTTATTGCTCAAACGTAATGGAGACATGGATATTGGTTTCATTGATCCATCAATCATATTCTTAGATCCAAACACTCCCCGCGATCAATGGATACCTCAAACGGAGAGGAATTTTCGGAGGTTCTTGGTCAACCAAAAGACCAGAGAATATATACTCTTCCCCTACAACTTTGGGTGAGTGTTGTTATCGTTTGCACAATTTGTGTTACTTATTACTCAATATAGCATAAAGATATATATGTTGACTCTATAAACAAATGCAGTTTTCACTGGATATTCATAGTCTTCGATATGAGAAGAATACAATTGATAATCTTTGACTCATTGAGAAAACTACTGGGAGATTACCAAGATATGATAGACATTATCAAGAAATAACTTTGATCTTTAAATATGGATTCCTACTCTTTAACTACACTACAAGAGTTAATTAACTAATGATCCAATTATTGAGTAGGGTTTGAGCTTGGTTCGTCCCGAAACACTGTCCGGAACTGGAAGTGACACTAAAGGGTCCTCGTCTACTAAGTGTAAGTTCTACTAGCTCTCATAATCTGTTACCTTATCATGCTTTAACATATGTGTATGATGACGATAGTAATCTTTTCATACCTTACAGTGGGTTCTAAGACAGCCACAAGGCAACAATCTATGTGGATACTACGTTTGCGAGTTCCTCACGGTGTATGCAGAAGAACTATTAATCATACACTACAAGTATGTGATATGTATATATAATACATCCATTTTATTTATTTCTTGCTATTAACTAAATCTTATGTATATTAACACTTATTTCTTTATAATGTAAATTGAAGACACAATGGTTGCAGCAACAAGTGTTGCAAGAAGTCCGCTTCAAAGGAATTCAAGAGACAATTGCTAGATTTCTTCTTGATAAAGTGGTCAACCCTAAAGGCGATTACTATTACGACCCGACCGAACCACTCAAGCCAAATCAAGACGAACATCTGTATGAGATTTAAGTGGCGAGAGCGGTTGTGTCTTAAGTCAAGTAACAATGGATAATGATATAAATTTTATGTGCATATATATATATATCATACTTATGTATATATATTTATATAGAGAGTTTAATAGTTTATTTGTGTTTAATGCTTAAAACTAACTTATAAGTGCGTGAATACATGTATTAGCAGCGAATACATGTATTAGAAGCGAAGAATACACACATTTGAATACCTAATCTAATTGTAAAACCGAAATAAGAAATACCAAAATCAGAAGAAAAAAAATGGGTCCACTACGTCAAAAATGCTTAACTGTGGCGGACGAAAACAGTTTTCTGCAGCAGGCAAACGCGTCCGCTGCGATGGTAAGGTCACGGTAAATCGTGGCTTTCCCGCGGCGGGCACGTTTGCCCGCTGCGGTAAATTGATTTACCGCAGCGGGCACATTAGAACGCTCGTTGCGGTAAATATTTCGAAAAAACAAAAAAAAGAGAAAACCCCATATGGGCTACAATCTGGGCCTGGATCCTGCCGAAACCCTAGAGCCGCTGAGCCCATCCTGGCCAGCGCACGCGCCGCCGCGACCCTACGCACGAACCGCCGCGAGCCCTCCACCGCGCGCAACCTCCGCCTCCGGCCCGCGCCGAGGAGGTCGTGAGCTTGCGCCGCGCTCCGCCGTCGCGTCCCCGCGCCCGCTCCGAGGAGGCCCGCGCCGCCGCGCCGAGGAGGCCGCGAGCCCGCGCCGCGTGCTTCGCCGCGCCCCGAGGAGGCCCGCGCCCGTGCCGAGGAGCTCCGCCGCGCCCCGAGGAGGCCCTCGCCCAGGCCGCCGTCGCGCCCCGCGCTCCCGCCGTGGAGCCCGCACCCGCGCCGAGGAGGGTCGCGCCGCGCTGAGGAGGGTCGTGTGGTGGGGGGAAGAGGAGGCGTGGGGAGGGAGGCGGTGTGAGGGAGACCGCGTGGGGAGGGAGCCGCCGCTCTGCTGAATGAGATAGGGAGGGAGTGGCTGAAAACCCTAATCTCGTGTATATATATGACGATGGACTGGCTACTGGCCAGTTGGGCCTCAATCTTTCCCCTGGCGGGCCTCATAAGCTGTCCGCTGCGGTAAATCGATTTACCGCAGCGGACAAAAAAAGCCCGCCACGGTAAATAAAAAAATGTCCGCTGTGGTACATCATGAGATTTTTCGCAGCGGGCAAAACTAATGTCCGTCATGGAGGGCTTTTAGGAAATGCTGCGGAAAATCAATTTTGACATAGTGGTCTTTAGTCCCGGTTGGTAACCAACCGGGGCTAAAGGGTGCTGCCACCCGTGGCCCGCCTGCGCCACCTGGCGCACCCTTTAACCCCGGTTGATATTACCAACCGGGGCTAAAGGTCGGGCTTTAGTCCCGGGCCTGCGACCCGGGGCTAAAGGGGAGACATTTAGTCTCGAATCCTTAGCCTCGGTTCAGGCACCGGGGCTAAAGGTCTTTACGGACCGCGGACAAAAGCCGGTTCTGTACCGGTGGTGGATCCATCCTTGGACTATTATTATTATTGCCTGTTAAATTGTTTGTGCTATCTAGTGAGACTGAGATCATTATTATATATTTAAATAAAATATCATCATGCGTACAGGTGCACTGATCTGTCCTGTACGTACGTGCATGCAATAAGCAAAAAGTAAAGAACATTCCTTTTTTTTATTATTCAGAGGTATTTAAAAGATTCTTTTATGTGCTGGTGATGGGCCGGGCTCCCTATCCACCCAATTTGGCCCGGCAACGCAATGTATGTGGCACAGCATATCTCTCTGATCCCACAAACAGAGAGACACACAGAGAAAGCATATTAATTAGCCCAATCCCTCGAACGTAAATTTCTTGCTCGCGGGCCTTCAACTCAAACAACGACATATCTATGATTCTTGTAACCAAGCATGGGTGGCCGCAAAAATTAATTAGGAAACCCAAGAATCATCTAGAAGAAACCTCAAACAATCGGCCGCAAGTTTATTTCTCTATAAGGCCCTGTTTGGAATGCAAGGATTTTTCTCCGTTCCTGTGTTTTTTATGATCCCTGTGAAATTTCTGCGTAATTCCTATGAAAATCCCGCGTTTCAAATATACCCGGCCAGGTTGCAAGCCTTTTCTAGGTGCTGCCCTCCCAAACGGGTCATATATAGTAGTATGTGACTTGGTGCTGCACTGCACAACACAACCTTAATTAACAGTAACAGGCACTACTCTGATGTATGGAGTGCTACTAGACATACTACTAGGTGGCTATGTGCAGAAATGCAGATGCGTTAACTGTACGCCGCTGTGTTTGGATCAAAGGAATTTCAAAGGATTTTCAAAGGAATTGGCATTCCTATAGTTTTGGCTACTGTAGATGCGTTTGGAACAAAGGATTCAGGCTGTGTTTGGATCACAGGAATTCTAAAGGAATCACCGTTCCTATGTTTTTGCTCCTGTAGCGGCGTTTGGAACGGAGGATTGATCACTTTCATTCCAAAGGAAACTTTCCTATGCCTGTACGTTTTGGAGGAAATCTAACATCCACTTATAGCTCTTGGTTTATTTCCTTCACGAAGTCCAAGGCAATGAATCACAGTAGCGTGTGTCTGTTGGTCTGCAAACCGGCCGAAATCATGTACAGAAGTTTAATAATATATGTTAGTATCACGTTTGAGTACATGTTTCGTTCCTGCGTTCCAAACACCAATGTTCCAAAAATTCCTATATTTTTCATTCCTCTGTTTTAACACTATATTCTTATTTCTTTCCTATGTTTTATATAATTCCTCTGTTTTATATTCTTCCGTTCCAAACAGCCTTTCCAAAGGAAAGTTTCCTATACCTGTACTTTTTGAAGGAAATTTAAAATCTACTATAACTTGGTTTCTTTTCCTTTGCGAAGCCCGACAGAAACTTGCTCATGATGTGCATCATCTGTGGAAGTACGACTATGCATGCACCTTGCAATACTGTTTAGTAGTATTTAATATGTCAATGAAGCTTTGATTCAGCGAGAGACAAGGGAAGTAATTGATAGGATTACTCTTTGTATTCCTGTGTTCCAAATACTCATTTCTGTAAAATTCTTGTGTTTTTCCTTTCCTCTGTTTTGCCATTGTATTCCCATCTATTTCCTATGTTTTCTTCTATTACTCTGTTTTTTATTTCTTCGTTCCAAAAACAGGCCCGCATGCAGCAGCTGGGGACCGGGAAGCATTGCATTGCATCAATGCATTGCATGGAGTTGGATATAGAGCAAGACCACTGAATTGAATTGAGGCAAATAATTGGAGGAGGAGCAGGAGGTGTGTCGTCGTCGATCGTCCGGTGGCCATCATCCATCTCGTCGATCGGTCAATCCATCCATCCTTGGTGTGGCGCAGTGAATTGAAAGTGAAGAAAATTTAACTGTCGCATGCATTGCATTGCATTGTGTGGACGGACGGACGGACGGACGACGGGCGATGGATCCATCACCCATCATCCATGAATGGACTGACGGACGGTACGTACGTGGACGAGAGTGTATATACTACTACAATACGTATAGTATAGTACTCCGTACAGTATTCTCATCATGCATCTTTCTTCAGGCTAGCTTGCTGCTTGATGCATTGCATTGGATGTACCGGCCAGCAGCCTCTAGGACGACTGGACTGCGGCCTGCGGGTGCAGCGATAGCTAGCTCAGCTGTAGTAGTACATGCAGTTGCAGGGCAGGCCCCTGCTCTATCTGCTCCGCCCATGCATGCATATCATATCATGGCGTGTAGGTGTGTGTCTGCTCGCTATTTGCGGTTACAGAACAACGTAGTACTACTGGGCCACGCGCGACCGCACGTACTACCTTTTACATATAATAACGAGCTAGCCAGCCGATCTCTTGCAGATATATAGATACAAATAAACTAGTCTGCTACTATATTTATTTTCTCTTTCATTCCTATATAAATAACTGTTGTTGTTCTTTTTTATTTTCATATATAGCCTAAGTTTGATTATAACAACCATATAGAAAAAAATTAGCAGCATTTGCATTTTCGAAATAAATTTAATATAAAAATATATTTAACACGAGATATTGCCTAATTATTTATCATAACTATTGGTATTTATTTTTATATATAAAACTAGTCAAAACGAATAGTATGATTTAGGAAGGGAGCGATGCGATATGCAGCACACGCATATGCAGGGTGTACTCCCTCAGTCACATAAAGAGTATCATTTGAAAAACGTGTGAAAACACGGTTTTCTGGGACGAGTGAGTATCTAGCTACCAGCTGGACGTACGGGGCGACGATCAATGGTCGATCCATCCATCCATCCATCGGTCGTCGGTCAGATCGGACTCGCCGATGCATGGCCGACACGCACCGTGCACGGAGAGGACAGCCACCACCACCATGGATGGACGACGACGACACACAGATGCAGATGGATCAGCAATGCAAGCTAACAAAACCAGCTGCTGCCTTCATTGGTGTGCAGTGCCTGCTCTTCGACCCGTAGAAGAAAAAAAAAAGACTGCTCGTAATGCATGCTGACCCAGGCCAGACATTGGCCTTTGCTGTTATGCTCTCTTTATCCTAAAATATCTAAACAATTTTGTTAAACATATTAATATTTATCATACATAATTAGTATCATTGAAGTATATATGTTAATCTAGATTTTTAATAAATTTATTTAAATATATAAATATTACATATATTTTCTATAAATTAAGTTAAACGTACGACAATGCACTCATCTATGGTTAGTTTTTAACTACTTACGTCTGTTCGGTTGATCGTTTTTGTGGCTCATAAATTGGATGGTGTTGTTTTTGGCTGTTTTGTTGTCAGATAAAAACATTGTACCATATCTGATAAGCCAAGTGAACAGGACGTTACTCCCTCCCTTCCAAATTACAATTGAAGAGTCAAATCATCTCAAGTTTGATCAAAACTCTCAAGAGAATTATATAGATTTATTACATCAAATAAGTGTATTATGGAAATATAAATGATGAGAAATCTAATGATACTTAGTTAACATCATAGATATAAATATATTATCATATAAATTTGGACAAACTTAAAATAATTGACTCTTCAAATTTTTTGAAAAATCATTATAATTTGGGATGGAGTTGGAGCGTGGGTGGCAACGTGGAGGGGGAGCGTGGGTGGTCGGCCATCCGATGCTCGATGTAACGCGTAGAGTTCCCCCACCTGGCGCGCCAACTGTCGGTGTTTGGAAACCGAGGTCCCCAACACCAACGAGTAAATTTGTGACTATGCGTCCGGCCTCGGATGGTGAGCTAGATGAACATGAGAGGTTTAGACAGGTCGGGCAGAATGACCCTACGTCCAGTGTTCGACGAGGTGTCGCTAGCTCCTTAGATCGTAGAAGGGGGGCTACAATCGTTGCGAGAGAGGAAGCGGGCTTCCAGGTCTCTGGTGTGTGTGTGTGTGTGTGTGTGTGAGAGAGAGAGAGAGAGAGAGTGAATTATATTAGCTAGAGCGTCCTCTTGACTGGGGTCCCCGATTTTCTCTTTTTAGTTCAGGGGAAAACCGGGGTTACAGCTCGGCGGCCTTGTCTAGAGAGAGAGAGAGAGAACGAGTCTAATGGGCGTCGTCCTGCTCTTCCCTGTTGACCATGCCTGTAAAGGCGTCGAGGACACACCGTGTCGCTAACCTTGTGGTCTTTCCTTTAGAGTATGGTCATCGCCCTATTCCTGGTTGGGCGGCGGAGAGGCCCGTCCCGTCCCTTTGACCCCGTGTGAGAGGAGCGCAGTGTGGGACGAGACGGGGGTGCCGCAAGTACACGACATAGTGGCGAGGGTGCCGCCCATTGTGTATGCATCGTGCTTTGGCATGGCGGATGACGAAGCTATCTCATACGGGAGCCCTGTTGGCTTTTTACCATGCTGGAGTGGTTGGAGGAGGATGGGATGCTTTCCTTTTTCTCTCGTACCGCATTTCTTCTACGAGAAGCTAGCCTCCCCTGCGGGCGAAGTTGGCGGGTACAGCCAAGGAATAGATCAGGTCAAGCGCCTTTGGCACGTCCTGTCCGACCCCGGGGGGGGGGGGGGGGGGGGTCGGGCGAGGCAGAAAATGGTTGGTGTGGCCCTTCCGACCCTCGGGGGGGTCGGAGGCCGGCTCCTCTGGCTGGATCGTGGGTCCAACCCTTTGGTGGGTCAGACAGATTGACCCCGCAGGCGGGGCCGTGGTTCCGACTCTTCGAGGGGTCGGACGTCACTGTAGCGAGCCTTCTGATCCTCGGAGGGTCGAGCGAGGCGGACGCCAGTGCACGAGGTGGTGGCGGAGAGCGGAGCGAATGGGAAGTGTTGTCCGAGGAAGTTGGTCTCGGCCCAGCTAGGCGAGGTAGGCCGCGTTGGTATGACAATTTATTCGGTCCTTTAGTCTATCAGAGGATGTGGGCCTTTCATGATACCCTGCTACATCTTGTCCCTATCCCTAACACAACGAAACTTTTGTCATCAGTTGATTGATTCCTACATATATATATAGTCCCTATATTGACATGTGTGTGTGCCGCTGGTGAATGCGCGCTCTCTCTCTCTCTATGTGTGTGTGTGTGAGAGGGGGGGGATGTGGGTGATGGAGATGGAATGATGCTAGAGGCCAAGAAAATGGAACTATATAGGGACTATTGTAGTATAGTGTGAGTGAGCTGAAAGCGTGATAGATGGATCCCAATAGCAAAGCAAGCAAGTTTCCAACAAAGCTAGACAAAAGAAAGCATCCAATCAAACTTCTTCTCAGTCGGAAGGAACAAGCCGCAAGAAAACAATGCTAGCCACTAGCTTCAAATATAATACTAGATGGATGCATGCAAACCTGGCTGAGCCGAGCGGGCCGTTTCGCTTTTGCTGACGGACGGCCGCCGGATCGGATGACACGGCCAGGAGATCGTCCTCCGGCTCTGCCTTGTGCCTTGCGGTGCCTCCGATCATCAACGACCCTTTCACTAATGCATGCCATATATTATTACTACCTTCATGCAAATTTACCATGCAATATCATGTTCGCTTCAACTTATCAGCTCAACTTAATTATGAGGCACATTAATTGTTTTTTTCTCATAACAATACAACATCAACCGACTTATATACAGTGTCGATAAAAGCAACTCATGTTTAACCAATTTTATATTAAACAGTATTAGTATTTATGTCTCTAATTAATTTATTATAAAAATATATTATATTTCTAATCTAATAATATAAATTTTATATCATAAATGTTATTGTTTTTTTATATAAATTTAGTCAAAGTTCAAAACTTCTCGAAGAACGACGACGAGAAGTCCATTTCTTTTAGCAGCAGAGCTAGTATTAAGCAAATTATTCAGGCTTTCTAGTTCAATTCGTACTACTATACTGTACATGCATTTAATTTTGAAGAATGCAAGCTAAGCTAATTTTGAAGAAGCTAAATACTCCTAGTAAGCTTTTTGGATGGAATGGAGATGACAAACTGAGACAGGGACACGGATAGACGCTCGCGATTGACCCACTGATGGATGGATGGATGGATGGGATGGGACGGCAGCTGGCAGCGCCTTGGCCCACGTACGGCCCAGCCCGGTCCACTGCAAACGTGACGGGTGCAGGCTTTATAGTCCATCTACTGACCCACGCACCACAAACTGCACTGCGCAGTTTCAAAACAAAAAAAAAAACTGCACTGCGCTGCCTTCATTCATGTTTCCTTTGCTTGCTTTGGTTCCAGACCACAAACTCTAAATAGTACCGCGCCATGTTTCATGGGGTGGAAGGAGTGTTTGGCTAGAGATTAGAATAATACAATATTATGACCATGTTTTTTTTATTTTGAACAAGTACGTACATTCTTAAAGTTCTTATTTTATCTTACTATATGTCTCTTTAAAATATGCATTAATATTATGTACTCCCTGTGTTCTAAAGTTTAGATACATAGGTATTTCTATATATCTAGAATGTATATTTAGATGTATATAGCAACTACTATGGATCTGGATCTAGAAAAAAAAAAGAACATGACTTACAATTTGGAAGTACCGTACCAATAACCATACACTAATAGCGTCACTAGCTAGGTGATCAGCGCCTGTATTCAGTGAGCTTGGCTCACCAGATATGCCTGAGGAACACTAAATGGAAAAAATGAAACCCCTTGACCCGCTCCCCCCACCTGGCGACGCCGGCGGCGCTGCGCTGGCACCCTCGCCAGCACGCCATCCAAGCAGCAAGCCCACCCAGCCAACACCAGATCCGAGCCCCCTGCAACCTGATCTATCGATCCATGGGTGCGGGGAGCTCGTCCCGTTGCTTCCTGGGGAGGGCGCGGCTGCATCCCTGTCCTCCCCCACTCCCCCAACCGCCCCAAATCGGTCACCGCCGACCCCTTCCCGCCCGGTCCCAGCACTCTGCTCGGCCGGGGGTAATCCCCATAAGCCGGCTGCCATATCTCCTCCGCTAGCGCCTGCCACAGATGCAAGTTTGGAGGCTAAGACGTTGGTCGTCGTCGAGGACGTCCTGGAAGGCGCGGCCGGTGTCGGGTGTTGGCGCGCGCGCGTTGCGCGTGCGGCGCGCGTGCACAGGAGCGCGGGTGCGCAGGGGTGGGCCGGTGCAAGGCCGAGCGGGCCGAAAGGTGGGACTCGGCCCAGTTCCAGCTCTGCTTCCTTTTTCCATTTTTTCTTTTATTTGTTTCAAACTGAAATTGATTCAAAACTGTTTCAAAAACTCAAAACTAAGATTTAAAATTTAAACCAAAGTTATTCAGAATAATATTCTCTACATTTTTCATGTAGGTCATATTTTCTGAAAACCATTATTTCAAGGGTTGTGGATTTAAAGTTAATTAAACCCATTAGGGAAAAAATTACTTTTATTCTTAAAAATTAAACTAAGCTTAATTAGGCAAGGTGATTAGCAAGAAAAGCAATCTACTCTTTATTCTAGGTGTAACAAACTTAGCTAAGCAAGTTAAACAAGACTAGAGCATAAAACACTTATTAAATTCTAGTTTCAAAGACATTATAATCACACACATGAAATGATGGTCATATGCAAACATGAATGTAATGAAATGCTTATGCATAGTGGCTAATGATGATCCTAATGCAAGCTTGACACAGGGTGTCACAGACGTCGATGCAGATGGGCTCCAAATCGTCGAAAGTCGTCGTCATCGGCAACGTAACCAGCGCTGCCAAAGGAGGTTGGCCCCCAAACGCCACCGCCCTGTCCCGTCGGCGCTCGTGGGTCTCTGCTTCAACTGTCTTGCAGACGACCATGTCGCCGCTCTGTGTCGCTCCCCGTCCTGCTGCCTCCGCTGCCGAGGTACCGGTCATCGGGCCAGGGAGTGTATGCGAGGTCGCTCGACGCTGTGCAAGTCCCCACCCTTGGAGGTCGGGGTTGGTCGGGGTGACCCAAGGACACCTCGCCTTGCTGATCATTGGAACGTGGGTCGTGCCAGGTCTTCACCCATGTTGCTGGAACATTGTCTTGTGCCAAGCCAAGATCTAGTTCCATTGCCACCTCCTTGTGTGCAGCAGCTACCTTCGTCGTCTTCGTCGTTGCCGCAACACCACAACTCCACGAGGCTGCCATCACCACCCTTAGGCGACTTTGGTAGCCGTCCCAAGATCGAGGTCTTCGCCATCTCGAGGAACGTGGACCTCACCCCTGCTGAAGCGGACCTCTCCCTCGTTCTTGTTGCGTTCGCTGTTGGGAATCAGCCTGTTGTCTCGCCCGTGGAGGTTCGGACGCACCTTTCCTCGGTGTACCACATCTTGGAGGGCACGACCACCATCAATGCCTGGATCGATAATGCCTCCCAGGGTCGATCCGCGCCACCCCTCCGCAGTCTAGTTGATGATGCCGGAGACGAACCCGATTCTGGTGGTGCCGACGGGAGGATTGACCTCGTCATGCTTGATCGCACGTACTGTGTTGAGTCCGCACCGGACCCGATGTTGCTGAAGGCTGAGCTTGTTGCTCGCTTGTCGGTCGTGCCTCTAGTCTCGCCGGCAATTGGTCTGGATACCTGTCCATCACTTGGCTTTGCTGACGACGGCACGTCTTCACCAATTGTGCAGCCGGATCTTGATGGTTGTAGCTCTAACCAGAGCTCGCCCAGGCAGGTCTCTCTTCTGGACCGGACTGGGACTTCTTTCTCGTCTCAGGTGCATGCAGCCGAGGGTCCCGTGCTTGACGTTGCGACAGGCCTTGACACCCCTGTTGTGGTGTTGTCGCCGATCGACGACTTCATCAACACCTTCAAGAAGCCTCTACCACAACCCATTCTCTCATCCCCACCACGACTCAGGATCACCGGGTCAGTGCAGGAGCTCGATGATGATGAGCTCATCCCCAGGTGGAGTGCCCGTTTGGCTGCGAAGAGTAGGTTCCGAGAGCCAAAGCCGTATGCACAAGCAAGGAAGGTCGTGATGAAGCATCTAGGCGTCGAGGTACAGACGCAACTACCTGATGAAGCATCGTTCGAGGAATTTCAGACGACCTTCACTCTACCTCTCACGCCTTCGAAGCGGGAGGCAATGGAGGTGCTTTTCCCCGGCAGGAAGCGGTGGGCTGCTAGGGCCGTTCATGACTCCTAGTGCAATGATAGCTTCTCCATGTATGGTTTGGTCGCAAAATTTGGATCATATGTAATAGACATGTGTATTCTTCAGTAGTTAGGACTCGACGTATCGCTTTCGATGGCCCCTCGCCACCGTCTCAAATCGTCTTTGTAATATTTTCAAAAACTCCTTTCCTCTTAATGAAAAACGGGCTAAACCCCCGGTCGTGAAAAAAACAGATATGCCTGATATCGACATATATATATGTAGAGCCAATTAAGCTTAGAGATCCCAAGAGCCTGGGTGGGGCATATACAACTTACCAACTTAATTAATATACGGATTATATGAGGCACCCTCTATATATCAGCTTAATTACCTCTGCTTAAAATTAATTAAGGCTCACCACCCAAGCCCTCATGCATATATAGCTCTTCTTCCCTTTGCTTCCTTTGAGTTCAAAGGGTAAAATGATGGATCCCAACCTACTATTGCAAATTGCAATACAGTTTGGAATATTCCATATTGCAAAATTACAAAACTGGAGTATAATAGTACTACTATTATATACAGTATGAAAACCCGTACTGTGTATGTTTTGTTTGCTCTTTTTCATCGTTACCGAGATATCAAAAGTAAATGTTGTCTGGTAGTGTTGGCAAATCAAAGTTGAGGTACCAAAAAAATCCGTGCGGAGGTTATTGGCAGTGCATCAAATATGTTGAATATCATGTTGCTGCTGCTGCTGGCCAGCAGGACTACGTGCGGCGTACTAGTACGTACAGTCTGCATTGTGCTGTACAGCCTGATGAGGAGCGTGGTGGTGATTTTTATCCCCAGGTGGTGTGGCTGACACATTCACGCATGCAGGCACGTCGCACGCCTATATTAGTGAGATCGTGTGGTCAGATCATGGGATCCTGTGCCATTTACACTAGTACACATATATAGTACTCTACAGTACAACTCATTTCTACGGGCGCGAACAGTAAAAATGGGAGCACAATACATACCGTCCCTTAAGAACCACAGAAAATCGTATTTTTAAATAGAAAAAATGAACTTAATTATGAGACAAGCTCATTAGTAATCCACTTACCCGTCTCTGTTGCAAGTCATGCAGGATTCGAACTCGCAGCCTTACCTTCGCGAGTACTCTCCTCTACCACTTCACACATAACTCACTTGCGTGTCTAGTTTCCGTTTTTGTTCCCCACATATTAAATTTAGTCACATCTCTAAATAAAATGACTGGATATATTATAAAAATATGTCATAAAATTTAAAGATACTTATCAAGTATAATAAGTATTATTACTATATATATATTGGACTGAGCATTATTCTAGAATTACATCCTTCTAGGACAGAGGAAGTAGCAGCTAAGAAGTAGCAAAAATAATAATACATCTAAATCAATCAATGCCAAAGTAATGATGGTGAAAGTTGATAGCAAGTTCTAATTATTACTATGCTAAATTTATTAGCGTATACAAACTTGACCTATATATCAGATCATATCAGTGCATCTTAATGAAACCGGTGGAGCACCCACTACTAGAGAACATGCCTTTGGTCAATGTTCAAATTGAGCTTTAGTCTCAGAAAAATTTGTGTTCAAAGCTAATAGATCTTTAGTCCCGGTCGGTAACATCAACCGGGACGAAAGAGTTTCTCCCGGTTGGTAATACCAACCCGGATTAAAGGTAGACCCTTTAGTCTCGGTTGGTGTTAGGAACCATGACTAAAGGTCCTTCGTTTGATTAGTTCAAAAGAAAAACGTCTCATCTATTGTTAGATGTGATGTCTAGGTGGGATGGTAAGCTACGCGCAAGGTTGTGCATAAAGTCTTGAGTTTGAATCTCATGGGCGCAATAGTTGGATGCGTTATTTTTTTAATTTACGAGGACCTTTAAAAGTGAAGGACGTTTAGTCCCGAATTCGTAGTCTCGGTTGGGATGCAGAGGACGGTGAGGTAAATCCTCACCATATTTTGTAAAAGTCCTCCCGGTTTCTACAATAAGTGGCAAGCGAGCAAGCTAATAAGCTGCTGGTGATGGGGGTCACAACAAGGCATATGCCACATGAATGTAGGAGTATATAATTGTTTTCGGTGGTTGATAAGCCGGTTGATGTTGTTTTTGACTGATTTATTGTGAGGAAAAAAAATATTGTTTCGGTGGTTGATAAACCGGCTGATAAGTCAAGTGAATAGGACGTCGTCGTTCCGTGTTGGTTGTACACGTTATTGATGGATGAGAGTTTGTTTAGTTTCCTTTTCATGCTCGGGGAGGGGGTGCGAACGAAAGGGGGAAACTGCCATGCATATATATGCATGCTCAGCAAATTAAAGGTGGTGGTACGTGGTTGCTTGCATTGCTAGCTCTCTGCTTCTTGTGGCCGTTGCCGGCCAGGGGGTGCGAGCTGACGCTAGCTGCTGCTGGCTGTGTATGGTACATGCATGTGAGAGAGAGGGCCGGCCGCCATATACTGCAAACGTAGTAGTACTGCACATGCTAGCTAGCTACTCCAGCTAGTAACGGAAGGCTAGCTTTGCACAATTGCACTCCATGCTTTTTTGGGCTAGCTACCTCCTGCAACACGTACGTACAGTGCGTAGGAGGAGGAGGAGTACGTACGCGATGAGCGACGGCGATGGCTAACCGCCGCTCAGCTAGCTACCTCCATGGCTCCATCTCCGTCCGTCGTCGTTGCATTTTGATGTGTACTAGTACTACTATACGTACGGTTCTGCATGGAGTAGTAGTAGTATATATAACTAGCCACGCTACATGCAGCTGCTGTTATACGTACTGTTATTGGATATATAGGATCGATGGTGGCGTCTAAAATTTTATAGTATATACGAGGCATGCATGACTTGCGATGACGAACATTTCTAGCCAGTGAAAAATAAAGCCGGTTATTAGTAGCCATGAGTGCACTTAGGACGTCCCCAGGCTAGCTATTATGACTTCGACGGGTAAAAAGTATGAGAGAGAACAGTCACTGGCTAGCGACGAGTAAATAGTAAGTCTATTTCACGTAGTTCCAGAATCTAAGAGATGAACATGTGAGTCCAATAGTATACAATAATATTTGCTTTTGTCTTTTACCTCCACGTCAGCTAGTTATGTAGCTAACACCATTCCGGACGTCCTAATAACTAGCAGCGGATTGAAGAACTGAAATATTAGTACATTACTACTACTCCCTCCTCCCGGCCCTCCACTCGTAAAAACATTATCCTCTGACACAATGTCATGTTATTTTTTTGAAAAGCCATAATGTCATGTTATGGTATCTTAATAAGTTTGACCAATTAATTATAGATAAAAAATAATCAATATCTATGATATCTAATAAATATTATTAGATCAAAATTACAAAATCTATTTTAATAATATAAATCGATTTGAAGTCATAATAAATATAAATACTACTTACTAAAAACTTTTTTTTTGAACTTTACTTACTAAAAACTTAGCTAAACATAACCCATGTGAACACGTACAGATCGAGTATAGATGGAACATACTGTACTGTATGCATGCATGGCCGGCTGGATTGGGCCCTGCAGCCAGTAGCTAGTAGTAGTACGTACTCCTACGTAGTACTTGTGCCAAGTTTTTTTTTTATGGAAGCCATGCGGCACACTTTATTGATGATCAAATAAGATTACATCGTTGTCGTTTGGCACGTTTTTTATGAAGTACTATATTCATCACTTTTAACATTCAACCACCCAAAAATAATTTACACTTGTTTGGTTTGTGGATTAGGAGTTTCATTCCTAGTTTGAGAAATCAGATTGTAGTGGGATTAGTAGCTATGTGCTGGACTTTGTGGTTGTATAGAAATGATATGGTCTTCAGTAAGAAAAGTACTAACTCTTGTTTGGAGGTAATCTTCAGGGGACTTATTGGATCAGACAGTGGTCGCAGTTGTCTAAAGAGGAAGAGAGAGAAGCTTACGAGAATGGATGCAAGCAGTTAGAGGGGATGGTGCTGCGTTTTTTTTGGAAGAAGGCGCTGGTGCCATAGTTTGAGTTTACAGAACTAGTTATGGAGTCTTTGTCTCTTATTACATTTGTTCGTTGTCTTGGTTGTATTGTGAGCATGAGCTCGAACTAAAGGTGTGTGATCACCGGGGTCTATATATGTCTATTGGGCTATATACCTGTCCACTTGTGAATGTGAGAGGCTGGAACCTTTTCTGTTCCTTAATCTAAAAACAAGACTTTCAAGGAGGTAGGTAGTAGCTAGTAGTACGTACTACGTAGTACTACTTGTGCCAAGTTAGTTTGCCTAACAGAGTAACAGACAATAAGCTAAGCCAAGGCAAGGCGCGTAACTGATCGATGCGGCCGCCAGGCCAGCGCCAGGCCCCACACACAGCCTATGCCCACCAGCTAGCGCGCGGCGGCTAGCAGCTACTACGTCCAACCAATATCCAAACATTACTAGCTTGCCGCTACGACCAATCAATATCTAAATATTAAGGGGCTCTATTCTGCAAACTTGATATAGCTCTAAAAAAACTAAAATTTGTGGAATATTTTTTTAAATGGTCTCATAGCTCTATATATGAAACTAAAACTATTTAGCTGTAAAATGTGAAGTGAAAGTGAAAAACATAGAGCGAAACAGTTCTAAACAACTACTAGTAGGCTACCTATTGCTAGCTTCTTCTTCCGTTGCTCTCTAGCTCTGGCTCTGGCTCTCAAGCTTTAATTGTGCATGTACTACTCTTATATATGTACTGTATATGTATGCATGCCAACAAAGCAAACAACCCCTGGCCCGGCCTCTCCATCTGCTAGCTAGCAGAGCAGTCCCAGCTGCATATATGCCTTTCTTCATTCTTTCGACCCCCTCCATCGATCTGTAGTCCGATTCATCATCCATATCCATCCTTACTTGCTTTGTTCCAAGTTCTTCGGTACTACTTGCATTAGCTTAATTTTTGAGAGAGAGAAAACACACACACAGAGAGATCTAGAGAGAGATTGGAGGATCCTGCTGCTTGTGTGCTGCATGATATGCCATGCCATGCTCTCGTCTCTGTCTGTCTATCATCTCGATCTACCCTGATCGATTCGTCGCCCGGACATGAGCGCATATGCATCATCGTCTCGATCCAGCGCGCAGCTCTCTCTCTCTCTCTCTCTCTCTCTCTCTCTCTCTCTCTCTCTCTCTCTCTCTCTCTCTCTCTAATCAGCTATATATTTGCAGCTTGATTCCGATTCCGATTCCGATCGATAGGCACACACACACCCCACACTGCACGTTGCTAGCTTTGTCACTTATATAGCTTATTTGTTCGATCGATCCTTGCTTCCTCCCTCGTCTCTTCCAGCAAGTCCACACTACTACTAGTTCTCCATGGATGGATCTGATATATATTGGGCTCTGCTAGTATGTAACCTTCAAGCTCGTTATATATGCATGCAAATCTCTGCAATATATATATATATATATATATATATATATATATATATATATATATATATATATATATATATATATATATATATATATATATATATGCATTCATTGTCACTCACTCCGGGCTACATATCGTCTATCATATCTATGGAAGCTGGAGAGAGAGACTAAGTGAGAGAGAGATGTGTGTTATCATCATCAGCCTGCACACATACAACTAGCCGGTGATTTCTGGCGTGGCATCATCAAGATTCACACACTGCTTGCAAATGCATCTCTGTCGCTTGCCTGCCATCAGTAGCAGTTTACTATTGTGTATTAGTCGCCGCTGCTGTGCTGCGCATATCATTTGTCTCTGTATATATATACATATATGTGTATGTGTGGGAATCTTGATGATGCTGCATTGGAGATCAAGGGCTATATATCGATCCATCACTCCTTCCAGGTAATTTAACAAGGTACCGTACGTGTACTCAATTAATTAGCTTTGCATGCATTGTTCAGCACACACACCTTATTATTACTAAACTTATTTTACTTTTATATAGTAATACGTACAACTGCTGTAGTCAGTACTGATCATTATTAATTAGCAACTACACCAAGCTAGGTAGCCAGTGTCCAATTATTATTAGTCAACTCACACGCACGAGAGCTAACTAATAAGAGGGAAATTAAAGTAGACACCCAGTTATTTACCTGGTTTTGTAGGTACGACCTGATTCTGACCTACTGTAGAAAACTGTTCTTTTTTTCTTTTCTTTTCGTGGCAACTGAAAAAAAAAAAGCACCAATGCGATAGATCGGAGATGCGTGTATGGCCGGCCGCACAGCATCTGTTAAGGTCAGGTCGTCGGCCGGCCCGCCCTGTCTTCCGCGCTGATACATATACTCTTGTATAGCTCCCTTGCCGTTGCCGTTTACTCCGTTTGTCCAATCAAAATTGTAAGCATGGCTTCTGCTAAACACCTAATTAAATATACATTATATTTAGATATATAGTTATATATATATATATATATATATATATATATATATATATATATATATATATATATATATATATATAAAGCTACAATGACTCACAATTTAGAACAAAGGGACAATTTAGAACAAAGGGAGTAAGTCGTAGCTAGTTTACAGCCTTATGTATAACTACGAATGACATGCAAATGTTAATGTATAACCTCCTCACTTGAATCCGTGGTTACATTCAGAGGCCGTTTGCTTAGGGCCTTGGCTCGGGCAGCCCAATGCAATGCGAAGAAGCTCCATTTAGCCTTAGACATTCAGAATCAGACACCTAGCTAGTCAGGCATATTTTTCCTACCCAAATCTGTGTGAGATTTAGTTGTTGTTTGGTTGGGGATGAGTGATTCTCATTGAGAAACACTTCCAAAGAGCCCAGTCAAATGACCCCTTACTATCAAGAAGAGGGTACAAGCCATAGGGAAGCAGCCTTGTGATTATGATGGCAGGCATGTTTGCAACTTATTATTTGATTGTCTTGCAAATAAGACTTAAAATAAAGCACACAATCAGGTAAAATAATGGCCTCAAGCATGGTTAGGTTACTAATAATTATTTGTCTTGAAAATGAAGCATATATGGTTTTTAAAGTTTAGTGCATGATTAGCAGTTAACTATCAAAGACAGTGGGCCTTTTAATTGATTGTATGGATACCTAGTGCTAATAGGTGTACTGATTTTTAGCCAAGATTTTGACTATTTGTTAGCTCATTAGCTAGCCAGCCCTACCTAATTTGGGTTAATTTTTAGTACCAGTTAGGCCTAGTTTGCAAGGGCTCTTAGCGGCTCCAGCTTCTCTGACGCATTCACTATTCAAACACTATTCACAGGAGTTGTTTTTATCTCTCCTCCCCTCTCCTCTCACAGAGCCAGTGGGAGTAGATGGAGCTAAGAAAAGTGTCTTCCCCTGCTCCCAGTGGCTCTGTAAGAGAAGAGGGGAGGAGAGATAAAAACAACTCTTGTGACCAGTATTTGAATAGTGAATACATCATAGAAGCTGGGGTCACTGGGAGCCCTACCAAACGGGGCCTTACTAACTAATCCTAAGTGAACCTTGAGTTTAGATGGTCAAGGACAGATGAAAAACCTCTTGCTACTTCCTCTAGTAAAAAACTATGGTACTTGTCATATTTTTTAAAAAGTATTCTTAAAAACTTTCAAACTTATTGTGCGTGTTGATATATATTACACATACTTTATATGTTTATAACTAAATAACTTTAAATAATTGATGCTTCAAGTTTTTTTAAAAAAAACTAAATTTTATACCAACGGCCATATTGTAGCTGCAAATTTGGTTTGCTTTCTAGTTGTCATGTTGCGACCGATCCATGCATACCGGTTTTATCGCTCGTGTCGTCTGTGTGTGTGCGCGCGCTTGGGCTGGCAGAGCGTGCAGGTGCTGCAAGGCCCAATCTAAATACAGATAGGCATAGGCCTTGTATATAAAGAGGCCCTCAAAATGAGCGAGGCCGATGGAGCAGGCTGCCCTGACGCAAGAAGGCCTGAAAGACCCAGCAAAAGTATGTTGCTGGGCCATCCTGGGAAGACCCGGGGCATGAGCCCTATCGCTAAGGTGTTATTGATTTTCATTTGATTTAACTGATGCCCCGATCTTGACCATGTGCATCGCAACTTGCAAGCTTAGTTTTATCATCGTTTACACTGTATATGCTTGGGCCATGTGGTGGTTAGATGGGTTGGGTCGATCGATTATTCTAAAACATGTCCATACATCGTATCAGGACGATGTATAATTTGTTGCACGGTTATCTAGACTTGCCCAGCCAACGATAGCTAGCGGACTAGGTATCTTTGTTGAATAGTGATGGATGTTTGATGGAGATCAATGACAATGGCTAGTTTCTTTAGAGATGGATTGACACCACAAGGCGGGGGGAACTGGTGAGCACACACCGTCACCCCGAAAGGGGGTCGACGAGGACACCACGATTCAGTCGCTAGGCGTGCAACAAAGAGGAGAATATAGAACGTGTTGCCTTGTTGGAATATGAAGGGATATGTAGGCCCTGTTTAGGCTCTGGCTCTGGCTCTACACTATAGCACTGGAGGAGCCACAAATCATGCCTTCCACCTCTCTTTTTATTTTATCAAGAGAGAAAAACAGCTAAATTAAATAGTGCTGCTACAGTTGCGGGTGGAGGAGGGCCGGGACCACAAGAAACTATGTCAAATAAACCCTTAGTTCCTCCACCTGTACGGCCCTGGTACCACCTTAGGCCTTTATGTACTCCCTCCAATTCCTTTTGCAGTGATTAATTAGGACTAATTTTGGAATTCTTTAACTATATTTTTTGACATGTTTAAAAGGTTAATCCTTTTTATATAAAATTAGTCAATGACATGTTTGGAAGGCCAATGAAATATTAAACTACTGGTGTGCCTTTTATGTGTACAATAATAACCTATGTAAATGATTTAACTATGTATATGGGTGATGCTTACAAAATTTGAGTCTAGAATCTGAATGCATTGCGCCTTGAATTTATTATTACAGTGTGTGTGGGTGTGGGGGGAGAGACAGTGTGCTGCATGTGTGGCCTCTGTGCAAGCAGTACCCTACATCTACATGGACTGTCTCCACGATTTTTCTGCTCCAGTTGGTTGCCTTTGGATCGTCTCCAACAGCGGCATGGACCCACGTGAAGCAACATTACTGAACCACGTACAGCCTTTTTTCGCGCGCATTATAGTTTAATCTCAGTGCACGGTCATAATGACACGTTCGGATTCTCTACTTTAAATTTAAACTAACATCTAAAAAGGTGGTTTCAAATTAGCTCTAAGTTTTATCCCAACACCTTATAATAGAGTTTTAGACCATAAAATGAACTGGCATGCAGGCCGGTCATCAGCAGGGCCAGCAACTATATATGGGCTTAGTCGTCTTTTGCAAATTAAAATACATTATCATCTGGATCTCTCTTTTTCCCATAATAATGCGCCCTTGTTTAAGCTCTACCTTGTTTTCTGATACAGTCAGTTCCATATAATGCTTTGGCCCATGTGTGATGTGTGCGATGCGACGTATAGATTATCTTCATTTTTCTTTTCGATTTATTTATTTGGTTAGCCGTACGTGCGGCTCCGATCTTTCTGATTCAATTTCAACAATGAATGAGAAAAGGGGAACAACATTATTGAGGCTTGGTAGAGATGTACACACACATTGCAATTTATAGGTACATTGTATATATAGCATACAGGGTAAAGTACATTTCTCACCCTCAAATTAAACTCCCACGTAACATGATTTCCAACCTCCAATTGTCAAAATCAGACAAACTTAGTCCATTGTGTTTTTCTTTCTATTTTATAAATATAAAAATAATAAAAATCTTAATTGCTACAAAAAGATAAATAAATAACTTGTTTAAATTAAGAAAATATGAAACCACTCTCTATTTTATTCTAAAAGCTTTTGTACTTGTTTTATAATCTACATATACGTATTTGAGTTTGGTTTATTTCTATTCCAATTGCTTTATTGCTTGTAGTTGCGCTCATAATTAATTTGAAAGAAGTAAGATATAAAGAACTCTAAATATAGCACCAAGCGATAGATGACATTTTTTATTAAAAAAAATAAAATTGGTTTCATATTTGTATGGTTTAATATAAATTAATTAAGATTTTTTAGAAATTAAACCATATTTTTTATTATTATTATTATTATTATTAGAGAACATAAAACTAATTTTGTGAATTTTTAGATTAAATCATATTTTATTGGTTATTAGAGAATAGATAGCTACTTTTGAAACCCGTCAGAGGACTAAATTTGTTCAGTTTTCATAGTTGGAATGTGTGTTTTACCAGATTTTGTAGTTTAAGGTTGAAACCCATAGGATCCTCGTCTGTCACTGTAGTGGTGTTTACGGTACTACTCCCTCCATTAATTTTTTAATTGTCATTCTCGTGTCTTAAGAAATAATTTTGACTAAATTTATAAATAAAAAAATATTAATTTTTTATGATACATAATTAATATTATTAATCTATTTTAAAATAAGTTTATTTAAAGATATAAATATTGCTAATTTTTTTTATAAATTTAGAAAATTATTATCAACATGCAAGCTAATAACAAGAATATATAAAAGAGTCGGGCCAGGCCGCATACATACACACTCTATCGTTTTGGTGGCCGGCCGATGCTGTCTTTTACTGGTTGATAAGCCAAAGCGAACATGCGATGATTATGGGGATCGGAGGTTGCATTGTGTGGCTTGCTGTGTTGTTACATATATGTACAGTTGTCTGTCTTTCTCTCTCACACACGCACTGAGTGATCCACACTGTCAGTGAGGAAGCTAGAGTCGGGAGTGATGAGTGCTACTCTGCTGCGTGTGGTCGGCCGGATGCATGGGGTGGAAATGGAATACAAGAGAACGGAATTTGTAGGAGATCCAATCCAAGGGTGGTCGGTCCAGGCGACGGGCGCATGCATGCACACTCTACTACTCGTAGCTGACTAGCACAGCAGCAAGAGCTAGCATGCTACCAACCAACCCAACCAATAGACGTGTGTGGTGGTGGTGGAATTGGATGGTGGTGGTGTGCAGTAGTGGTACAGCAGGTCGTGCAGTGTCCTCCCACTGCACTCCCCTGCTCCCTACGCCAACCCCAACGTACGTACGGAGTACTACTCCTAGGCCAAAGCAAGGCAACAAAGAGCGTGCGTGGTTTTAACATCGGAAACATGGAAAGCAGTAGTAGTGTACATGCTCTTCTCACTGAGATATGTGCAAATTAAATCAACAGTTTGAATCATACAGGACGTTACCAATGTAAACACACGAATCTTAAAGTACTGAATTACATGATCACGCACCATGCATAATAGATTGGGTTGAAATGAGTTTAATGGATTGGGTTCTCTAATGGATGCACTTGGGGTGTGTGAAAATGTATTCATTTACATAGTAGGTTGGATTGGGTTGGGTTTAATAGAAAACTGAATTCAATGGGTTGAGTTTGGGTTCTTTTTTTAATGGGTTTGAATGGGTTGATTTTGAATGGATTGAGTTTGACTTGAAAATATGTCTAGCTTTTGATGTGGAGCCTACGTATAGATTTTTGTATGATAACCGGTACAAATTAGTTTCATGATATTTTAAATCTTATCCAATAAATTTTCAGTTAATTTCGATAAAATTTTAAGGTTTGAACACGAGTGTCGGGTACAAAGGTAAGGGGTACCCTAAACCCTTCAATAATTTAACGCTTAAACACAACAACCATTTTTAAGATAGGAATCAGCCAACCGCTCAAGTCAGCAAACAAGGGCCCATTACATGAAGGCCCCCTGCACCGGCGATAGCGACCAATCGTGGGCCGGCCTGCTTCTGGAAGAATGACGGACCATAGGTCAAACGAACGACCCCTCCGCCTCCACCTCAACGCCGAATGACGGACCAGGGGTCGAACGAACGACCCCTCCGCCTTTACCTCGACGCCGAATGACGGACCAGGGGTCGAACGAACGACCCCTCCGCCTCCACCTCGACGTCGAATGACGGACCAGGGGTCGAACGGACGACCCCTCCGCCTCCACCTCGACCCCTCCGACTCCGCCTCTACTCTAACTGACGGAACGGGGTCGAACGAACGACCCTCAGACGGGAAGCTCGATCAGCCCAACTGTCCCCGGTATGGGTTAAAGGGAATCCGCCTAACGCCATGGGCGCCCACGACCGCAGTCAAATCCATCAACTCTCCGCCATGTCCCGGACCTCCGTCAACTGTGCTGCCGCTGTAACCACGTCGCGAGTACGGACTCCAGATGCACCCCTCGGGACGTGAACAGGACGGCCCTCGACGACGTCTTCGGAGATACGACAAGGCCACGCGGGTCTCGACCCCTCCCCTCGACCGGGGGGCTCGACCCCTACCTCCAACAACTCTGATATGGGCCCTGTCCCATCCGCCCCGTCCCGCTTCAACTGTGGGATTCGCGCCCGCCTGCGGAAGGACGACCCTGCTGTGCCGTGACGTGCTGCAACGACTAGTCTATTCTCACTATGCCCCGGAGCGCCGGAAGAGCGGGAAGGCCATGCCGCCACAGTGATCGACGTCCCTTCGCCAACACTATGCCGCGGACATGCCTCCCATGCTACAACAGTTTAGGACCCTGTACTCTCGGGCCTCCCCTTGGTCTATAAAAGGGGGCGCCGGGATAGAAGAAGGGGGGAACGATTTTCAGAAGACTCCACACTCAGACTTCCGCTCTGATCCTCACACTCCACACACCCCGTCGCTTGGTCGACCCCTCGAGGAACCAACCGACCGCCTAGGGTAGTCGTGCTAGCCTTAGGCGTTAGCTCACTCTGAGCAACCCCGTGTAAACCAGCTTGTATTCCCCCCTGTACGAGGACTTCGGTGCAAGATAATACAAGTCATCCTCCCCCGCTGGACGTAGGGCCTTCTTTGTCCGAACCAGGATAAATCTTGTGTCCTTCTTGCATCACATCTGGGAGAGGGAGCACGCAATATACAAATTTACTAGCCGGTGGTCTTGACCCCCGGGTCATAACACCGACAGTTGGCGTGCCAGGTAGGGGGGTTTTGCGTGTCGATCAACTCCGAACTACTCTCTCAGATGGATTCCACGATCCCATCACTTCCATTCTCCACCATCGTCTGGTTCGGTAGTCTAGCCTTCATATCCACGGGCCAGGGCCACTACATAGTCCTTCCCTTTGCTCGTGGCATGGACGGCAGCAGCTCCGGTACGCCGGGGCCAAGGAGGATCAGGTGACGGTCCCTCCGCTTGCGCCTTTGGCCTGCAATCAGGAGGAGGCGCGAGCGGCTCCGACGCACTCGTCACCATGCGGACTCCGAGACGTCGGATGTCGTTTCCCCGGCCTCAGCTGGCGACACAGTCCCTCCCCTCGGGAGCCTGTTTGACCCATGCTTGCGGGTCGGGGGCGGGCACCTCTCTGAGTGTGATTGTGGTTCTACCATATCGTCACCCCAGAGGGCCCCCGTGGCCTCTCCGACACACTCGATCCCGCCACCACAGCATAACCCGTTTCCATACGGGCTCCACAACGGCGTAAGACTCTGTTCTGTCCTCGCAGGTTTACAGGTACAGACACGTTGCGGGTCTCCAGGGACCCCGCCGCGTGCGACGGTCAACCCCGTCACTACTCCTCCACCAGACGAGCCCCGACCTGGGCATGTTGCGGCGACACCTGGTGGAGGAGCGCAGGGGATCTTTCCCCCACTTCTACCACGCCGACCCCGACTCGGACTCCCCCGATGAGGATTACGATATCACCCGGGAATGCTTCCACCTCGACGGTCAGGATGAACCCCAGGACGACGTCGACGACATCGCGGCCACAGATGAAGGAGGAGGGGGCAACGCCACACCAGCACGGGACGTCAACCCCCCGAGTCCTGACAAAGCCGATCCACCTCCGGACGTCCAGATCACGCAAGTCCAAAAGCTGCTCAGCAAGCTCGAGGAGGAACGCCTACGACTTCAGCAGCTCGAGCACGCCCTCGAGCGAGATCGCGGGTGCCCACAGGGTGGAGTAGCTCGCGAGCGGGCCCAGGAAGTTCATCGGCAAATCGTCGAGGAGGGGGCAAACGAACCCCGCGTCTACAACCGCACCAGCCAAAATGTCGTTGCGGCCGCAATGCTGCTCCGGGACATGCCGGCGTCATCGACACCCCAAGCACGGCGCATCAGGAACGAAATCCAAGGGCTTCTCCAAACTGCAGTCGTACAGCAGGTGGAGAGCTCGGCCTCAAGGCGCCGAGGAGCTGCCTCTGAGGGTCAGGAAGTACCCCCTCGACAAAATCGAGAGGTATCCGTCCACCAGGACAAAGCGCCCCAAGGCCAAGTAGAGCGACGACCAGTTCGAGAACGCATCGTCGACGATCGACCACCACGGGAAAACAATCGACGCCGGTACGACGACGCCGAGGCTCGAGGTTACAGCGCTCACCAAGGGGGCGCTACGACAGCGACGAAGATCGATGTCGATCTCCGGAGCCACCGGAGCACCGAGTCTTCGGCAGAACCATCTAGCGAACCGTTTTGCCTGTCCGTTTCTGTCCACCCACCAGTCTGGTCAAGTACAACGGTGAAACCAAGCCGGAGCTCTGGCTTGCTGATTTCAGGCTGGCATGTCAGCTGGGAGGAGCCGACAATGACCACGTCATCATTCGGCAACTCCCACTCTTCCTCTCCGACACCGCTCGTAGATGGCTCGAGGAGCTACCCCCGGACTTGATCCAAGACTGGCCCGACCTGGTCAGGATCTTCGAGGGAAACTTCAAGGGCACCTACGAGCGGTCGGGCAACTCCTGGGATCTCCGCAGCTGCAAGCAGAAGCCAGGGGAGACCCTCCGCGCCTTCACCCGTCGGTTCTCGAGGCAGCGTACCGCGCTAACCCACATCTCCGACCACGAGGTCATCACGGCGTTCATCGCCGGAACAACCTGCAAGGAGTTAGTGCGGGAGCTGGGACGGAACACCCCCAAGACCGCCAACGAGCTCATGGACATCATCGCCAACTACGCAGCTGGCGAGGAAGTCGTTGGCGCGTTCTTCCAGATACCTCAAGACAAGGAGAAAGGCAAGGCGGACGAGCCCGGGGGCTCGGACAACGGGCCCAAGAAGAACAATGGGCCCAGAAGGAACAACAACGGCAACGGCGGCAAGAAGAAGAAAAAGAAGAACCAGCCGGGCCGACGCAACGCCGAGCCCGAAGTCGAGACCGGTGATCTTGTCGCCGCAGTAGACAAAAAGAAGCCTCGAGGGCCCCCTCCCGACGGGGGCGTCTTCGACAAGATGCTGAAGGAGCCCTGCCCTTATCACATGGGACCGGCCAACCACCGTCTCGAGGACTGTCGCATGCTTAGAAAGCACTTCCACCCTCCCGGCTTCAAGAAAGACGACGGCAAGGAAGACCCACCCTACGACCTCCACATCAAGGGCGATGGCAAGAAAGGGGGCTTCCCCGAAATTCACGACTGCTACATGATCTACGGGGGACCTTCGACTCGCCTGAGCACGCGCCAACGCAAGAGGGAGCGTCGAGAGGTCTTCTCCGTTCGAGCCCAGGCTCCTCGGTACCTCGATTGGTCACACACGACGATCACCTTCGACCAGGACGACCACCCCGAGCACGTCCCGAACGCAGGGGTCTACCCACTCGTCATCGACCCGATCATACTCAACACCCGCCTCACCAAGGTACTTATGGATGGGGGAAGCAACCTCAACGTCATCTACGCCGAGACCCTCGACCTCCTGGGAATCCCGAGGACCATGCTCCTGCCCAGCGCGGGGGGATTCCATGGGATCGTTCCAGGGAAGAAGGCACCCCCTATCTGGCGCGCCAACAGCCGGTGGTCTTGACCCCGGGTCATAACACCGACAACGAGCTTTTATTTTTTAGGTCCGGTTCTAATGCGGGGCCCACATATTGATCTGGTAGTGCCAATTGACATGAAGTAGCTGCTTGCAACTATAAATCATCTACGACAAATTTTATTCAATTTCGATAAAATTTTATGGTGTGAACACGAGCTTTTATATTTAAGTTCCGGTTCTGATGCGGGGCCCACATATTGATCTGACAGTGCCAATTTACATGAAGTAGCAGCTTGCAATATTAAATCATCTGCAACAAATTTCAGTCAATTTTGATAAATTTTTAAAGTGTGAACGCGAACTTTTAAATCTAAGGTCCGACTTTTAATGTGAAGATATATGTCTTATATGAGCTTATATATATATTTTATGTAAATCTATGGATTCTTACGATGAATCTATGGTTATAAATTAGTTTATGGATTAGATTGGGTTGGGTTGGGTTGAAGCTATAAAGTTAGGAAGTGGGGTGGGTTGTACAAGGGAGCTATTTTGTTTTGGGTTGGTTTAGGTATGAAGTGGGTTTTCCCATTACCAGGGTGTTGATCCACTCGCTCCTTTCCCTTTCTTTCTCCAGCACATCCTTGTGCACCCTCGACACCTCATCCGCGGGGGCCAACACCTAATCTTTCGATCGATGCTAGCTAGATTTCACATTCCCATTTGTTTTACTCAAACAAATTGCGATATACTCCGTACTATGCAGCCGACGCCGACGTGGCTAGCTAGAGCTGCTGCTCGATCGGGCTGTCTCGCCGGCCGGCCGTCCGGTCCCCGTCCCCGGCGCGCGTAGTACGTGGCAGCAGCAGCCTCTGCCCGGCCTGCTAGTATATATAGTCGTAGCTGCTACTGTCGATAGTGTTGCTCACAGCTCACTGTCGTCCGTCCGTTGTCGTCTCGTCTATTCGATCGACGACGTACCATACCACTGCACATATATACGAGTGTACGTACTGATGAGAGAGCTGCTGCTAGCTTCTACGGAGTACTACTCTGCTCCGCCCCATCGTTTCGTTTCATAGCGGTTGCATCCATCTGCATGCATGCATGCATGCATGCTTTGTTCATTCCAGGGATTCTCCTATACTCATCCCGGCAATGGCATACCTGCTACCTCCTAAAACCTACTTGGTGAGAGCGCTGCAACTTGGTATATATAGGACCCCGCTCGGTAAAAGGCACGCTACTACAGAGAGAGCTTTTAGCCCCGATCTAGCCTCAATCCGTAAGGCTCTTTAGTCTCGGTGTTCCCAATCGGGACTAGGAATCCGAGATTAAAGGTCCCTTCCTTTTAGCCCCGTTCCCAGGTCCTCTCGTGAAAGAAAAAAATAATGTCCACATCCCAACTGCGCCCCTAAGATTTGAACCCGCTACATAGTATATCTGATGATAAATAGAATCCTTAACTTTTAAACCATATGTCTAGGGACCTTTCGTCCCGGTTAGGGACTAAAGATCTATTAGTTCCAGACGTAAAAGTTTTTGAGACTAAAGCTCATTTTAGACATCGACAAAAGACTTGTTCTCTAGTAGTGACAAGAAGAGAAAAAACGACACGTAAATCTCTCTCGGAGCTGACCGCCGTGGAGATAAAAAAAATGAACAAAATAAAATCGACTGCATCTTACCTTACACACAAATAGAACCATAGATGTCATCTCGTCTACACCACTGCTCTCAGTGCATCAACTAACTATGTTTACAGAGGCAACGGTGTCATTCCTCAACAACCTTAATTTCTACTGTCCAATCCTACAACTTCAGAGCCCCATTTGCATGTCTACCAAGAAAGACGAGAAAAGACCAAAACGCTCCTAGGACAACATTCTTTACTCTCTTGTGCTCCTCCTCCGTTCCCATCCAGACCCTAATCCCACATATCATCGTTTTGACATGCACTCCACCTCGGCTCGATGACGAGTAGGGCGCTCTGCTTCGTAGATGGAGAAGAGGCGCTAGTGTAGGGGGGCTACCAGCGGGGATTGGCGATGGGGCCCACGGAGTACGCCGGGGAGGATGAGGCACCGACACGGTTTGAGATAGGAGTTTCCCCCTGGCACCGACCTCTCTATCCTATCCTGGTCTCCGGTGGTTGTTCAGGTGGCACGACGCACGTCGCGTGAGGTGGGGGAGGAGAGGGGGCAACCTCGCCTAGTGGTGCCTTTGCCATGACGCCGGTCCAAAGAACAATGTGGTATGTGAAGAGGTCAAGAGGACATGGTGGTAGGGAGCGAGCTGATCCATATATATTTGCTAAGGGAACAACCACGGATCGATAAGGGTGTGGAGTTGTAGCAACAGGTCTGTTGGCTAGGACGACTCTTTCTTTGGAACAAGTTTTGAATCATAAAACCACACTTTTTCACGAGAAATGGAGTAGGTATCTAAGTAGGAGCTAGCAGAATTCCTTTTCTAATTTCCTTCCCATTTTTACGTCGTCTGTCCGTCCCTCTTCATCAGTCTCACCGATCGGAGTGAAGAGAGGGAGTAAGGGGCCGAACCCCTCCCTGGGAAGAAAAGAGGAGGGGACAGAGAGGTGGTGAGCGATCGATGCAATCCTTGGTTAGAACGATATTTTGACTTTCTGAAATTCTTGAGATGTCTTATAGTTTGAAATTGAGGAGGTAGATTGGTGGAATGATTTTATTTTACTTTAGTATAAAAAACGGTCCTATATATTTAGATGGTCCGCTGTAGTTGCTCCTACGACCCTACCACTACCACATCGTCCTAGTTGCTCTCGCCTACTGTTGCTGCTCGATCAGTTGCTGCTTTTTGCGACTCCTCACCGTACCCACACTCACTCAATCAATAGTTGCTGCACTGCAGCAGTAGAAACTACAGCATACAGTAGAGCTATCTAGCTAGCACACACGGCCACCATCTCTCTCTCCTCAGCTAGCTAGCTCATTATTCCCCATTCCTTCCCCCCCCCCCCCCCCCCCCCCAATCATCAGGAGGAGGAGCAGGAGCTCCAGCCGGCCGGTCAGCCACTTGCTAGCTCATCAAATCCTCTTCCGCTAGCTTCTTCCTTTTCTCCATCCATCTTGCATGCTGCTGCTTGCTTCAACTCCGATCTGCTCTGAGCTGAGCTGTGCTACCTCGCTAGCTCTCCGATCCATTCCGTTTCCAACCTGCTTCCATTATTCTTATTCCCCGGCCCGCCGCCTCTTCAGTAGTTCAGTCACTCGATCTTGCACTTACTCCAACAAGCTAGCTAGAGCACTGAGCATCACACTGCACTGCACTCTAGCCTCCATGAGGAAGCTCGTATCTCAGTATCTGGGTGGGTGACTCCGTCAGTCTCCTATATACCGTATCTCTCTATTATATAAATCTAGCCAGCCAGCCAGCCAGCCAGCCACTGCACATTTCCCTCAGCTCGTCACCAACTCAGGCGCCAGAGTTAGCCGATCGACACGTACACACCGTACCAGCAGTACCACCAGCAGCCGGCCTGCCGGCATCCGGATGGATTCGTCGTCGTCGTCCGGCGGCGGGGACGACAGGTGGAAGCTATCCAACAAGAAGGGGCGGAGCAGATCCGGCAGGCCGCACGCCATGGACGCCTCCTCCGCGGGCAGCGTGCTTAGCCGGAGCTACTCGGCCAGCGTGAGCAGCAGCAGGAGTACCAGTACCAGTACTGCTGCAGCAGCCACAGCCACAGGCAGCAGCTCCTCCTACTCCGCCGCCTCGTCTGCTTCCCAGCAACACCAAGCAGCAGCAGCAGCAGCAGCAGCAGGCGGAGCATCGTCGTCGTCGTCGCGGCTGTCGAAGAAGAAGTGCGTGGAGGCGGTGAAGGAGCACCGGGCGCGCTTCTACATCGTCCGCCGCTGCGTCTCCATGCTCGTCTGCTGGCGCGACTACTAGCCCGCCCGAGCTGCGTGCTGCTGCTGCCCGTACGTCATGAGTCATGACGACGATTCATTCATATATGAGTTCGTTCCTCCGACCTACTATATATCCTATATTTCTATCCACGTATACTACACCTCCAGCTCCATCCATCCATGGCCTTGATCTCTTCTCTTCTCTTCTCTTCTTCTTTGTAGGTAGAGGTAGGTAGCTAGCCAGCAGGCATCCTTTCTTGAATCCTTGTAGCTAATTTTGTTTTCCATTTATTTTATTGCTGCCCGTGCTAGCTGTCAGTTAATTTTTCTGTATATATACGTACATAAGTAAAGACCAAAGAACGGACGAAAAGCATGCAGTGGTGATCGATTTTAGCTAGTAGGTTACTACAAAAGCAGAGCGGCGGCAGAGCTAGTTGTTCAGCTGGCGATAATAAATCGACTCATGTCGTTTTTTCATGAGAAAAATAAATTGATAATAACACAACAGTTTAGTTAAGCTAGCGTGTGCGTGCGCGTACGTACTTGACATGCTTGCTTGTTCGGCATGGACGGAGATGTAGCTGACCGGGGATCCAATGCAGCAATTGCACGTACGTTGACTCTCTTTCTCTATCTTCTTTCGGTACTTGATTGAATCTGGACCAAGATTTTAAATCTTTGGCTGTACTAGTTATTTAAGAAAAACTTAACTAAGTTTTTTTAACTCTTAAATAGCTACTGCTATAGGCTGTTTTGGGACACAGAAAGGTATATATTTTAGCCGAGATCTGAACCCTTTTCTTTTTGTTCCGTTTTAATTAAGTTGGAGCTGAAGCTTTTTCACTTGATCCTCCTGAGCAAAGTTAGATGCTAATATTATTACTTTTAGTACAGTATATATTATAGTACTCCATCTAGTAGCTCCGGTAGTACTCTTATTGTACAAGGTAATATCGTCTTGTTCGCTTGGTTTATCAGTCGACTTATCAGTCATTGTTTTTCTCTCACAACAAAACAGAAAAAACATCATCAACCTGCTTACTAGTCATCGAAACGATCACCCGAACAGGGCGATATACTCACGACGAGTTACCCCTTATTTAGATGCAAATCTTTTTGGAAACATAACATTGTAGCATTTTCATTTGTATTTGATAATTATTATCCAACTATAGAGTAACTAAAAAAGATTCATCTCATAAATTACAGATAAATTATGCAATTAGTTATTTTAACTTATATTTAGTGCTTCATGCATGCGTCCAAAGATTCGACGTGACGAAGAATCTTATAAATTTTTAGAATTTTGAGTCATCTACACAGGGGCTTAGTCCCGATCCATTGTATTTTTCTCTTTTTTTCCTCAATTTTGGGGTGGATGAATGAAACATATCCATTCTTTTTGCTACTTATATATATAAGTGTTACTCTACATATAGATATAGAATAATTATACTACACCAAACTGTTATACTGAAAAAAAATAGTACAATTCAGTAGATACGTGTCAGTATTATTCAATATTTATATGATACTAATGCAAATTGTTGACCGATACTGAACACTATTCAGCACCTAACGCTTTAAATAGTTGTTTACAGCACCACTCAGCCATCAATAACTACAACTGTAAAGTTATTATTAATTCTCATCCTGCAACCATAAAAGTCCAGCCATCAACGACCCTTATTCCCGCAAACGTAAAAGTAACTACTATTCTCATCCCGGAACCATAAAAGTGTGTGTTTGGTTATTTAGTCTGCAGGGAGCTATATATATACACTCTCTTTGTTTCAAAAAAAAATCGTTATATAATGTGTGTAGGTCCAAATTTCTTAACTTTGAGTTGATTTGCAGAAAATTCATGTAGCATTTATAATTTTAAATAAAACTATTAAAAATACATCCAACGATCTATCTAATGGTACTAATTATATATTATAAATATTTATATATAATTGGTCAAAGTTTATTTTTTGATTTTTCGGGAAGTGAAAATGACTTTTATTTAGGGAAGGAGGGAGGGAGTATATAACTGCCACGGGTGGGGTGCGACGCGATGACTTGTCTCTGTTGCTATTTTTTTTACTAGCAAATATGCCCGTGCGTTGCAACGGGAGAAAAAACTAAACATTAATTAAAAATACATAGAGTATTGCATATTTATTCATATTTTATAAAAAATTTTCTATTTTTTTTCATCATCAACTCATTGAATTGCTATTTTCTGAGCTAAATACATGTTCTTTTCTATTTAGATTTGGATTAGAATTGGGATCCCTATTCATCCTACTCAGAGGTATTTCATCATGAGCCATGTTGGAATAAAAATTGTATGGAAAGTTGGTTGTTTTCGAGTTCAGATCATATATACGACCCAATAGGTTTTGGAATCGAACTCTCTATCATGCTAAACAAGAGCTATTGAAACTTGTATAAACATGAATTATATATATATAGAATTAGAAATAAATCTCTGCTCTTGTCTTTTACTATTTAGATTTGGATTAGGATTAGAACTCATGTTCATCTTACTCGGGTGTATTCTATTTGAATTAGAATAGGATCTTTAAATATACTCGTGTCTAATCCCTATATATAAAATATGAGGTTGTAGCATACAAAATGATTAGAGACATTTGCATTCACGAAGTTAGTTAGGAAAGGGCATACAACGGAGAAATTTTACCTCTTTATTATTAGGTATAAAATAGATATAGATTTAGATTTAATAATGAACGGTGTCATATATGGTGATTTTATCAGATGATATACACAGTTAGCTACCCTAGCTAGCTTGCTTGCTTGCTTTGAATAAGAATCCTTCACCAAAACAAAATTAATATAAAAACAGCAGGTTGGTCTACTGGACGAATGTACGTACAGAAGTTGAATTGCTAACGTACAACTAGTCTATAAATAAAAGTCCCAAGATATATAGTTGGCACCTTATCAAGATGGATATATAATAATATAAAATCCAACGATCGACAAAGGATGAAGTGAATTGAAGTACGCGTGCTAGTACTTGCATTGTTATTATTGTAGTCTATACAGAGCGCGAGCGAGCGTGTAGTACAACCACACAATTAGCACTTGTACTTGTAGTACATCCCATCTGCAAGTACAGCTAGCTGATCTCTGATGAAACCTTCTGCATTCAACAGACTCGATCATTAGTACGTGTTCAACACAATGATCAAATAATTAGCATTATATTTGTATAGTAGTGTTTATTATTCAGCATCTAATAAATCAACTTGATTATATTGGCGGCGAGATGAGATATCTATTGATATATAATATACTACGTACAGTAGTAGCTACATATGCATAATACAAACGCACACGTCGTCATCTCCTAATTAACCAAAGTCGTACGTCTATAAGCTACTATATAGTTGAAACTGATTAATATATAATAAAGTCTGTCTGAAACCTCTCCGATATGATCCCCTCGTCGCATGCGACCAATTAAGCAAGACCTAGCTTTGATGATGATGGCGGCGAGGATGAGGACGACGAGGGCTTCCACGCTCCTCCTTTGCACCCGCCTGCTGCTCTTCTCCCTGCTTCTGTGCTTCTTCCAGCTGGCAAGCGCCCATGGCGGCATCGATGACGGAGACGACGACACCACTCCGCCGGCCGACCCATCGTCGTCGGTTCGTTCCAAGGGCCTGATCGCCGTCAAGGTGTGGTGCCTCGTCATCCTGCTCGTCTTCACCTTCCTCGGCGGTGTGTCACCCTACTTGTACCGCTGGAACGAGGCGTTCCTCCTCCTGGGCACGCAGTTCGCCGCCGGCGTCTTCCTCGGGACCGCGCTCATGCACTTCCTCGCAGACTCCACCAGCACTTTCCACGGGCTCACCAAGAACCAGTACCCCTTCTCCTACATGCTCGCCTGCGTCGGCTTCCTGCTCACCATGCTCGCCGAGGACTGCGTCATCGCCGCGGTCACCAATAAGAGAAGCGACGCCGGCGGCCAGAGGGTGGTCAACGAGACCGCCGGGGGAGAAGAAGAAGCAGGTGACGACGCCCATCGTCGTCATCAGACGACGACTCCGACCAACAGTAAGGAGGGGAGGACGCGGCGCACATGTTGGTCACGGTCAGCAGAACGTCGTCGTTCCAGGACGCCGTCCTGCTCATCTTCGCGCTCTGCTTCCACTCCATCTTCGAAGGCATCGCCATCGGCGTGTCGGCAACCAAGAGCGACGCGTGGCGCAACCTGTGGACCATCGGCCTGCACAAGGTGTTCGCGGCGGTGGCCATGGGCATCGCGCTGCTGCGCATGATCCCCAAGCGCCCCTTCCTCATGACGGTGGCTTACTCGCTGGCGTTCGCCGTGTCGAGCCCCGTCGGCGTGGGCATCGGCATCGCCATCGACGCCACGGCAGAGGGCAGGGCGGCCGACTGGACGTTCGCCATCTCCATGGGCTTCGCCACGGGGGTGTTCCTGTACGTCGCCATCAACCACCTCATCGCCAAGGGGTACCGACCCCAGGAGCCCACCCGCGTGGACACCCCCTCCATCAAGTTCCTCGCCCTGCTCCTCGGCGTCGCAGTCATGGCCGTCGTCATGATCTGGGGCTAGCTACATGTTCTTCATTACGTAAAAATCCAATTTATCCATCTATCATCATATATATACAATCAATCGACCCGGTTTCATTTCGTCCTTGCATTGTGTTCATATATATCGCAAACGATGTGCATGCAGCACACGTACATATTTTGGTGTTGGCTCGGTTTTATATATGTTGTCTCTTTCCAATAATCATCAAGATTATCTGTTGTCATATATGATAGAGTATTCGACATCTTCCTTTTTATACTGTGGAATGGTCAAGGCCTTGTGGCATGTTATCCATATAGTGCTTAGCTTAAAATCATCCATGGGTACACTGAACCTTTTTTTGCTTGGTACAAATAAAGTGGGAGAGGATTTACAAACGTGTTGCTTATAGGAGCTGTTTCTTTGTGCTTGTCTCGTTGGCTTACAAAGAATAAACTCGTATTTAATAAATGTCGTCCAAAATCTATTTTGTAGGTTGTGTTCAGAAACAGTAGAGGCTGTTAAAAAAAGAAGACATGAATAATTTTCTTGTGGATTAAGTTCACTTTTAGCTCCTCAACTATTGTGTCGGTCCAATTTTAACCCGCAACTATAAAACTATCCAGTACCAGCACTCCAACTGTCAAAATCATTCACTTTTAGCACCTAAATGGGTGCAAGGCTGTTTTGACAAATGTTGAGCGGTTTTGACCATGCCGCACTGATGTTGACCGCCACGTAGGATGCTGGCCTACATCTCAACGACATGTGGGCCCATGCATCACCCATTCATTCCCTTTCTCTCTTTCTTCCGGCATTTGGATAGGCAAGTTCGACCCATTGCAGGTGCAGGAGGTCCGCCCCAGCGGCGGACAAGGCGGCCGGAGCTAGGGGACGTCAGCAGATGGGGTGACCGGGCCACCGGGGGCAGCATAGGCGCTGAAGGGGGGACGAAATTGAGGCGCAGCTCCAGTCGATCGAGCCGTCGTCGGGCCTGCGCTGCTGCTCCACCATCGGACGTGCAGGCGGCTGTGCCATGGCCAGCGAGCACAGCTGCTGCACTGCTGCCTGGCGGGTGAGCATGACCCCACTGCTGCTAGGAAGGAGAGGTGGAGAATATCTTGGTTTCTGTGCTAAAGGGATCGGATGAACTCGGTAAAAGCACTTGGAGGTGGAGAAGATCGATGCGAACTCACCCGTGGCAAGTACATAAGCCAAGGAGGCTCTGAGGCGGCTGGCCGCGAGCAGCGGCGGCGGCGGCGTCTCCCCTCGATGACGGTGATGTCCGGTGAGCCAAAACCAAGCGAGAAAGAGAGAGGGAAAAGGGGTTTGGCGGCTTTGCAAAGACGATGCGAAGCTTTACCTAGTGCTTACGGTGGCGATGAATCGGCGCAGGAGCTCGACGGCGGCGGAGCTTCCCGACGAGATCCAAAGCAGGTGGTGTTGCAGCTAAGGTGAGGCTCGGGTGCGTGTGCGGCGTGGTGAGGGCAGCGAGGTCATGGCTCGCTATTTATGCGGCCGAGGAAGAGGAGTCTGGGCGTAGCACGCCACAGCGGGGGAAGCTCCTGAGCCGGACTCTGCTTCACAAAGTCCCGGTCGGAGTTGGCCACAGGTGAGGGATGACACGCTGGCCCCACCGATCAGCTGGACAGAGGGGGAAGGGGAGGGCTCCCTCATGGGTGAGCTGGGCCTGCCGAACGGCTGGCCCAAGCGAGGGGGGAAAGGAAGGAGGATAGGTCGCGTGGGCCGGAGCAAAAAGAGGCGGCTCATGCGGGCTATCCCGAAGAGGAGGAAGGAAAAAGGGAGAGGGCCGACTGCGAGCTAGTCCAAGAAGAGAAAAAGGCCTTCGGGCCAGAAAGGAAGAGATGAGGGAGAGAGCGAGAAAAGTTTCTCTTTTTCTTTTGCTATGACTTTCTTCTTTATTTTTTTCTAAACCTTTTTCAAAACAATTTGAAATTCTTTTTTAGTTTTGAACAAAGCCACTCAACCAAAATAAAACAAATGCTCCACATGAATGCACAAACGCGTTGCTATCTTAAGATAAATTTTAGCTTGATGGAAAATTTTTTGCTACATTTTCATGAGCACAAAATTCGAAATTGAATTAATTTGAACTTATTTTCAAAATTTAAATTTTCGGATGTTACATTATAGCCTTTGAAAACACACGAATTTGAAACATGGTCCACGTGAATTTCACATGAAAAACACGCATGATTTAAGGAAAAAAAAATCTTACATGGGAACATTGATTTTTTATAGGTACCTTTCAATGACGGGCATGCCTTTTTAAAAGTAAATGATGCGTCGTTAGAACGACTACTCCAAGAGACTGTTTATACCATGTCTAATTTATAGGAATAGAGATTTTGATATATATATATATATATATATATATATATATATATATATAAATAAACCCTTCATCAGCCTATTTGAATGGACCTTTAAATATAGATGTTCTCTATTTTGAATTTCTCGCTAGCTAAAGATGGAGAGGAAAAAAAATGACTTTATAGAGGTTGCACAAGATATACAAAACTTGTTAGAAGTTACTTTTTAAATAAGATATGGAAAGCGATTTCTTTACTGTAAATTCAAAAATGACTCCCAAATGATGGTTTAAAGAGTAAACTTTTAAAAGACTATCGGAGAAAAATATCATTTTGAGTTTGAATGTAACAGTGACCTCATTTCGTGTTTGAAGTACTTCGTGTAACAGTGACCTGGAAGGGGTGGGGATCAAGGTTATTTCTGTTGTTTGATTTTGTTAATAAAAAAAATATTGGGCGGGCGATGAAAAATATCTCATCCCAAAGCTAGTATAACGGTACTGGTCAGAATCTGATTCTAGTAGGCCGAAAAGAAGAAAAGGAAGAGGATTAGGGCAAGAAAAGAAAAGGAAAATCTGGTGCTGCCAGCGCCAACGCTGGTTTGACCAACCAAGAAAAGCATATTTGAAGCAAAACAGATGCAGCAGCAGGCGCACACGAACGAAGGAAGGAAAAATGCCGTTGGATTTGCGGTACCCGAATCTCGAGGAAATATCTCGGCGTGTGGGGATGGGGGTCTGCGAGTCCGGACTGGAAAGAGGGTGGAAACCACGAGCGTGCCACGGGAAAGCGCAGGATCCGACGGCGGGCAGGCGAATCGGGAAAATATCTGGGGGCAGCGGTCCACGTGGAGGAGGGGGGAGGGGATCAATCCTGATCCTGATGTGCGCTTTTCCCCTCCGCTTTTGCGCTTTATTCCCATTTCGCCCATTATTAAAATTACGCAGCCAGCAGAGCAGAGCAGCTCCTCCTCCTCTGCTCTTCTCTTCTCTTCTCTTCTGTTCCTCCCCACGGACGCCCGCCCGCACAAATATCTCCGTCCCTGTCCCTATCTCTCTCACCCGCCGCCGCCGTCGGTTGAATCGACGGAGGGAGGATTGCTCGATTCCGTGCGGGAATTGATTGATTTGAGCTGCAGCAGTGCTGCTTTTTCAATCGATTTGGGATTCCAATTCGATTAGGCAATAAGCTGCAAGCAGGTGGGTAGGGGGAAGGTAGGTGGGGATCCATCCTTCCTTCCATCGATTCAAGCTCAAGCTCAAGCTGAAGGCGAGGAGGCGGATGGGCGAGGAGGCGGTGGACGACTACGAGCTCCACATGGTGTGCTACGGCGGCGGCGACGACGAGCGCGTGATGGAGTGGGAGTCGGGGCTCCCTGGCGCCGACGAGCTGACCCCTCTGTCGCAGCCGCTGGTTCCCCCTGGTCTAGCGGCGGCGTTCCGCATCCCGCCGGAGCCCGGTCGGACGCTGCTGGACGTGCACCGCGCGTCGGCGGCCACGGTGTCGCGGCTTCGGCGCGCGCCGTCGTCGTCGTCGGGAAGCGGATCCTCCTTCGCGCCCTTCCATCCCGCGCAGCAGCAGCAGCAGGCGGCTCAGGCGGGTGGTCATGGTCAGGCAAACACAAACACAAACACAAGGGGGGACGAGGGGGCGGACTCGTCGGCGGCCTTCGGCGGCGGCGGGGCGGCGACGACCACCACCACCAACGGCACCAACAGCAAGCGTCCCCGGCTGGTTTGGACTCCGCAGCTGCACAAGCGGTTCGTGGACGTGGTGGCGCACCTGGGGATCAAGAACGCGGTGCCCAAGACCATCATGCAGCTGATGAACGTGGAAGGACTGACGCGGGGAGAACGTGGCGAGCCACCTCCAGAAGTACCGCCTCTACGTGAAGCGGATGCAGCAGGGGCTCCCCTCCAACGAAGGGCCTTCTCCGTCGGACCACATCTTCGCATCCACGCCGGTGCCGCACAGCCTCGTCATGCAGCAGCAGCAGCAGCAGGTGCCCCCCGGCCCAATGTACGCCGCCGTCGGCATGGTGCCCATGGCCAGCGGCGGACAGGCGGCGTACCACCACCACCACCAGGCGGCGTACCACAACGGAGGAACCGGAGGAGGAGGGTACCCTCACCCGCAGGCCGCGTACCACCACTACCACAAATGAATGACACTCGCCTTCAGCCGCGATGCGTATCTACGACGACTCCTCTCCTATCCTGTCCTGTTACAAATAATACTCCTACAACAAACCAGTCCTCCACCAGTAGTTTCCTCTTTGAGTTGGAGTTGGAGAAGAGAAATCCAATCCAATCCAATCCAATCCAACAACAACAACAAACAAGCGATTGCTGACCCCCCTCCCTGTTTGTATCTAATATAATTGTCTTCCTTCCTTTCTGCCTGCCTCACTCTGTAATGTACTACTGCTCCTCCTGTATTAGAGATGAGATTATGGGATTCCCAATTGGGTATCCCTGACTGAATGAATTCATATATAACTATCTGATGTAAGTCAATCAACCAATAGTATATAGAAAGGGGAAAACCCCGAAGATTTGTCGCTGTTCCTCCATTCCAGTTGAGTACTTACGACGTGACGATGATGAAGCTGCCATGGCTATCCATTCCATCTCCATCCTCAGAGGCTCACCCTGCCCATCCGATCCCCATCCATAACACTAGTACATTCAACATACTCCTACATACACACGAAATGCTACTAAATCAACGTTTGGGGCCACAAGTTTGAAACAGAGGGAGCATGCCTGGTTGGATGGAATACATGAATACAAAACAGAAAAATTATAGGATTCGAAAACAGAGGAATGGAAAGCTACAGGCTTGTTTGTAACACATGAACAAGGAATGAGATTGGTAGGACGTAGATAAAACCACTAGTAATGATTTTTTTTTTCCTTTAGCCCAGACCTTATGTTTTCTTCTCTGCATTTCGTACATGAAAGCTCAGGACCCGTTCCTAGGAAAAGGAAATCGTCAATCCTTCAATCCAAACAACAAAACTTGAACGTTACCACACAGGAAAGCGGGGGTGACTTCCTAGTTCCTACCAAGCAGAGGAGCTGATGAGGCGAAAGCAGGGGAGAAGAGAGAGAGGGACACGTAGGGAGGCACTCAGGTGGCAAGTTGACTCTGTTTTGCTTTCTGCATGCCAAAACTTTGCCTTGCCACAATTACAATGACAACTGGGATTTTCTCACAAATCATGGCGTTTGGTACCATTCACACTGCTTGCTGTCTGAAAGTGATAGCTCAGGATTGGATTTGGATTTGGATTGCAATGCAATGGACACCCCGACCCTGTACTCACCCATCCTCTCATCAATCAATCTTCTCCTTTCTTTTTTTTCTTTTTATTTAAATACAAAATGAAAAAAACAAACAACGGAGAGAATACCACACACGTGTTTGAGTGCTACTCCAGACTTTGACACTTGAGGAGGAGGAGAGGCCACGGATGCATACATATGACCATCACCAAATCCCAATGCAAACGCAATGCAATGTAGGAGTATGCCGACCAGCCCACCGGAGAAGAGAAAAGAAAAGGAAAGACCCGTCTAATCACGGTAACCACAAAATCGAAATGAGTGTAGAGGAAGTACTCCCCGTTTAAAAGAGAATACAAATCACTTCCCAAGAAGGAAAAAAAAAACATAGACACCACGAACTGCTTATAAACTGATTTATGTTATTTTTTATCTATTTTATTTTGAGAAAAAATAATATATTATGATTGATAAATTAAGCTGATAAATTAAACAAACAGATTGTATTTACATTAAAAAAATTTATGTACTAAACTTAATTTTTTTTGGGGACACAAATTATGGCTGTAAATATGTTTATTTACATTGAAAATATTTCCGTACTAAACTTAATTGGGGGACACAAATGATGACATTTTCTTTACCAATTAACTCGATCGAACTTTTTAATAAAACTTGTTAATAAATTTAAAATCTAGAAATATTTTTATTTTTTAGGACGGAGAGCATATTATTTTTTAACGAGTGTTTTTTTTCTCACATCAAATCAAATCAACGTGAATATTCAGTGGAAGCCAAATTTCAAAAAAAAAACACAGGGTACAACTCATGAAACTGTTGTCAACTGTATTTTTCTTTTTGTCAAACACCTCCTTTTCAAAATAAGTTCACCGTAAAGTTGTCATAAAAATATAAAGTGATATGAAGCTAAAAATAATAGTTTATCACATGTCTTCTCCTTTCTCTCTAATCTATGCATAAAGTTGTTAGCCAAGCTATTTTACCAAACACTTTTTCTAAAAGGAGCGTATAACTTACTAGCCATGCAAACTACAATCAAACGCACACGATTCTAATCCGATGGTTTCAGATGGAGGTAGGACAACTATTCACTTTAACCCTCCCACCAAAAACTTCCTAATCATTTAAACACAGCCTGGACATCAACTCCCTCGGCACCGCCGTTACAACTCCCCTCGGCGTCGCCTCTTTCCGTCCGTCATCATGCCCGGCGACCACCACGCGCCGTCCTTCCTCGCCAGCGCCAAGTCGCTCGGCCGGCCGTGACGACCGTGCAGCGGCAGCAGTGTAGGCAGCACATACGGGAGGACGACGACAAGAGTGCAGCTACCTACCGTCCTACCCGCGTGGCGAACCGACCGGCGTCGCGAGCCGGCTACGCGGGGGCAATTTTGTGGACAGCTTTTCTTTTTTTGTTCTTTTGGTTTGCTCTTGAGAGGCGGCGGGCGGCTTTTGAAATGAAATCGGTGAGAAACGAAGTTTGGTTTGGTTTGATTCGGCAAAAGCTTCCATCTTCAGTAAACGCGTACGACGTTTCTTTTTGGTCTGGCGGCGTGTTTCAGTTGGATCCAATCGATTTGACTTTAGAATTGATCTGTAGGATCTTTTGATGTGCTGCATCGACCATGCTTTGTTCGTCCATTAACGGTACCTTGAGATGAGATATCCACACGCCATCACAGCGACCAGGCTGGGTTGAAGTGATTGGTGGAACGGTTGAAGTGAATAATTGTTCTATCTTCATCTAAAATCATCGAATTAGAATCGTATGTGTTTAATTAGAGTTTGCGTAGTTTGCATATTTAGTAGACTTGCATAGAATACGCTCTCTTTTCTAAAATAGATTAGTTTTACCTAAAGAGTTACTAATTAAGTTATTTTCTAAAAAAACAGTTTCACTAAGAGTGCCAAAGATCAAACAGAAGGACAGTGGGAGAGGAGGCGGCAGTCGGGGAGTCGCAGGACGACGGACATGGCGACCTACTCCTGCTGCTGCGTCTCCTCCCACGGCCACGGCTTCTCCCGCCCGCTCCCTCGCCTCCGCACCGCCCGCCTCCTCCGCCTTGTCTTCCCCTCCGACCCTTGCCCGAGGCTCTCTTCCCGCCGAATCCCCGCCTCGCCCGACCCGCCGCTCGACGTCGCCGCTGGCGAGGATGACTGGCCCGCGTCTGACGACGACCAGGACCAGGAGGACCGTGACGAACTCATCGGCTTTCAGATCCAAGTCTCCAAGGTCGGGAAGCGGAACCGGCGCCTTGTGCGCGCGTGGGTTCGAGTCCACGCGCCGCTCGAGGCCGTCTGGGCCACGCTCACCGACTACGAGGGCCTCGCCGACTTCATCCCGGGACTCTCCGAGTGCCGCCTCCTCGACCAGCACCATGGCTTCGCGCGACTCTACCAGGTCGATCCACATCCCCAATTCGATTCCTCCTCCTCCAATACAGCTTCTAAATGAATGAATGAATGGGGGAATTTCTCGTGTTGTGTGGACCGAGTGGAGGCCAGGTCGGGGAGCAGGATCTCGCGCTCGGCTTCAAGTTCAACGCCAAGGGCACCATAGACTGCTACGAGGGGGACATGGAGGTGCTGCCCGCCGCCGGGGCGCGAAGGAGGGAGATCGCATTCAACATGATCGACGGCGACTTCAAGCTCTTCCAAGGGAAATGGTCTGTTGAAGAGGTACCTACATGTCCTTTCCTTCATTTATCCTTCCTTCCTCATTCCTCGCCAATACGTACTATGTACTTTACCCTACTGTGCTCCTAGCTGATCCCCAGCTGTGCTACTGATGAATCCAGTTAGTTACCTAGTACAACACTAATGATGCTCTGCTCATTGCTGCCCTGGTACAGTCTAGTCTAGCCCTAAATCAATCACCGCCGACATTGGTTGGGTCCAGTGATCTCTGACTGGATCCAGACTCACTGACTGATCGGACGTATTAGGTTCACCACATTGTGCGCGGCTGGTTGAGCTAGGTAATAAGGATGTTCAAATCATTGGCAACTCTGTACCTTTTGATTCGAATTGGCAAGGGAACCATATCTTTTGATGAGGCCATGGCATTGCTGATTCTGTGATGTTGTGAATTTATGATCGTGTGGCAGTACTAGGTCCGCTCTTGGTCCTTATGAGATCCACTAACAAGCCTAGCCTTAGTCCTCATTTTATTTTATGGGCAAAGTCTAGAAATTCTCACTTGTCCATAGTTTGTCGTCAATAGAGTCTACTGTCTACATGGCTGTTGATGATGATGCCCCTGTACGTGTTTTTTCATAGGTTGATGGTAGCATTGTCGAAGGTGGGGGAAGTTCAGCGGAGCAGGAATTCCAGACGATACTGTCTTACCTGGTTGAGCTGGAGCCCAAGCTCTGGGTTCCAGTGGGACTGCTGGAAGGAAGGATCTGTAGTGAGATCAAGAACAACCTTGTTTGCATCAGAGAACAAGCACAGAGGATCCAGAGATTACAGCACGAGGTAACTTTCTCAACTGCTATATAGTATGCTATTACGACATCCAGAAGGCATCCAATTTCTTAGCCGTGTCCATGTAACAGCAGCATAGAACATTCATTGTGTATATATATCTAAGAAATTGTTCATTTGGGATTGTATGTTCTCTCTGCACTATGCAGTGCTGATTGCTGAAGTTTGTTTTGTGTATTTTCAGTGATATAGGTAGCCAGGCCTTTGTGACAAGTCGGTTGATTGATTGGCAATGGTGGCCATGGCACCTAAATGAGAGGTTGGTATATTGAGCTGCATGGGTTGGTTTGGTCTGGTCTAGTCTAAGCAGATGAATGGACCTTGCCTGATGGGTGGCCATGTTAGTAACTTACTACTCATTACTATTATTACTACCACAGGGAGGAGGATTGCAGGTAAAAATTGAAGGTGATACTGGTACATGGGATTGCTGAAGGACGTGGTGTCTGACATGCTCACTGGTCAACTGTACATGTCTGATGACGAGTGATGAAAATACAGTAAGTATGTTTGTAGGAATGCACAGGATCATTCATTTGGAGTGTGGAGAAGATTTGACGTGTCCCAGAAAAAGAACGTTGCACTTTTAGCATTTGTTTTTGCAACTCTAGCAAAAGCAGATGGATGTTGACGCTGCAACTGTTTCATGTAATGTAATCCTAACCTCCCAATACAAATGATAAGCCGTTTGGCAGAAGCAAACAGATCCGTGTCCTTGAGAAAGGCAAGGATGATTGATGTATGTGTGTTCCATTCCACCTAGGAAACTGGAAGATGCAGTTTGCACTTTTCACTTTGCAGGTGTCTGTTTCGTGCCAAACACTGGATGTCAACAGGGGGCTGGATGCCCTGAGTTTGTTGCTTGGAATCGACTTTGTATTGTATATCAGGATGTTATGTGCTCGACATGGGTTTGCATTGCATCCGCGGTTGCAGGCCCTATGTATGGTCTTGGCAACAGATTACTATCTTCTGTTAAGGTTGTCAGTAGTACATCATAAATTTTTTTGGTGAGCTAACATTGCAATCACATGGTCAACACTCAACACAGAATGCATCGGCATTTCCTATGTTGTGCAAATTGGTGAGCATGACTCTGAAAATTTGGCTTTATTTGTTGTGGCAGTGAATGAATCAAATCAAAACAAAAAGGAAGATGGAGGTGATCGATGTGGTTTGGGCCTCCGATCGTCCCTTTGGTTTTGCTGGGCCAAGTGGCGGGCGGCGCGGTCGATACCCCCGAGACGGGAAGCACAGGCAGCCTCCTCCTACTCTTTCTTCTTCTTCAATCCCAAGGAGGCAATGGCAGCGACTGCCGCCTCGTTTAGCCAACAAACAAAAACAAAAGCAGCGGTGGAGTTGAGGGACAGAGGAAACAACCACATGCGATTCTTGGGGATGCCGCCCCTCCCACCTATCAAGGGCAGGACATTCACATATTGTTCGTCACTGCCTGCCCTCCAATTCAATTTCACTTACTATTAGTAATTTGCTTCTCCTCTCCGCCCGCCAGGCGCCTCCAATCTCTGGTATATATCCACGCTGCCGCTCCTCCTCCTCCTGCTACTGGGTCGGTCGGGCCGTCCGTTCTTGTTCTTGGTTTGCCCGATTATTGCAATCGCCGTCCTCTCCTTGTTCTCCGGCGGTCTGGTTGGTTTCTTGCTTGATCTACATTATCTAATTCGGACCGCCCCGCCGTCCGCCGCCGTCCGCCGGAGATGGAGAACGGGCACGCCAAGTACCGGGTGGCCGTCATTGGCAGCGGCAACTGGGGCAGCGTCGCCTCCCGCCTCATCGCCTCCAACACCGCCAAGCTTCCCTCCTTCTATGGTACTACTGTACATCCATCCATCCTGACTCTGTCTCGATCAGCTCCTTTAATCAATAGAATTATAATTGGCTGAATTGCTGCCGTGCACACGCTCTGCGTGCTTCTCCTTCTCCTACTATAATATAACTGTAATGCTACGCTATTGGGTGCTTGGGTCAGGCATGCCATTTCCATCGCGCGCTTATCACTCTATATCTAATCTACTCCTATGTAGGGTATTGCTAGTACTAGATAGATAAATAAGATTGCTTTGCTCACATCATGTTCTTTTTTTTTTGTTGGATCTCCATAGACATGCACCAACCTTCCCTATGTCCCATGCCACTATTTCCATCTTTGCCTACTAACTGCATAAATACTACTATTGTAACGATCAATGCAAGCTATATATGTATATTATCATCATGCAGAGTTCGATGTTAGCTAAGTACTCCCTGTATTACCTACATACACACAGCTCTTTTAATTTCTTGTAGCTGTTGGTATATGTACTAACTTCCTTGGTGATGGAATTTCTTTTTTTAACCTGAAGATGAAGTAAGGATGTGGGTGTTTGAGGAAATGCTGCCGACAGGCAAGAAGCTATCCGAGTCCATTAACGAACAAAATGTAAGGGTTATAGTTCAATCTCGCTAGCTTACCTTGCTTCTGGATAAACAAATTAAATGGCTTATATATGACATGACAACTAGTAATAATGACTCTAAATAAAATACATTAATTATTCTTATTGGTTACAGGAGAACTGCAAATACTTGCCAGGTATAAAGCTTGGAACCAATGTTATTGCCGACCCTGATTTGGAGAGTGCAGGTAATTAATCACAGCGTCACCCAGCTATTCTCATGATTTGGATCGGAGGGTACATGCTAGTCGTAGACAGTTGAGTATGTACAGTTTCATAGAGGGCAACAAGCATGCATGTGTAAACGTCTTGTCATTATCATCAAAATAAACTTACATCGTAAAGCTGCTTGCATTTTGTCACATAAATTTTATTGAATAAAACCTTTTCTTTTCGTTCGCAGTCAAAGATGCGAATATGCTGGTTTTTGTGACTCCCCATCAATTTGTGGAGGGTATATGTAAGAAGCTTGTGGGAAGCTAAGGCCAGGAGCTGAGGCTATCTCCCTCATCAAGGGTATGGAGGTCAAGATGGAAGGGCCATGCATGATATCCAAGTTAATCGCGGATACACTTGGAATCAATTGTTGTGTCCTCATGGGTGCTAACATTGCAAATGAGGCAAGCATTAATTTGTTCAACTTGCTGTGCAAAGTTTCATGTACACTTCGTTTGTTAGCAAAAATAATAGATTGTTGTACGTGTATCTATTTCAACTGCAGATTGCTGTCGAGGAGTTCAGCGAAGCAACAATTGGGTATAGGAAAGATAAGGAAGTGGCAAACCGATGGGCTAAACTTTTTACCACACCCTACTTCCTAGTTTCTATTGTGAGTTCTTCTACTCTATTCTCATAAAGAAATGAAGTACGAGAAAACCTATGCATTCTGGTCCTCTTAATATATGTAGTGACAGATGTTTGGGAATATGAAAGTCATCATCTTAGCAAATGTTGAATTCCTTTCATAAACAAGTTATGTACAGGTACAGATATACCAATGAACATTATGCTTAACACCACATATAAAACAAATAATATTAGAAGCATAAAAGATAATTTATCAGGTATAAAATGAATACCAAATGGAGTTCTTATCAGTGCAGCCTGTCCTTCATATGCAGGCAGAAGATATTGAAGGAGTAGAACTGTGTGGAACTCTGAAAAATATTGTGGCTATTGCAGCAGGTTTTTAATGGATCAAGTGTCCCGTGTGTTTACATCTTTTTTTCTTTTTTTTTTTTGCTTCAGACATTTTATTAATGGCTTATGTGGTGGAATTATCTTGCAGGCCTTGTTGACGGCTTGGATATGGGAAACAATACAAAGGTTGCCATTTTGACACATTTCCAATAAAAGACATGGTTTTCATGGCATGGGGTGATCTTATGGCCTCTTTTCTTTCCCTTTTTGTTAGGCTGCAATAATGAGGATTGGTTTGCGAGAAATGCGTGCTTTCTCTAAGCTTTTGTTCCCTTCAGTCAGAGATAACACATTCTTCGAGAGCTGTGGTGTCGCTGACCTAATAACCACATGCCGTATGTATCTTCACCATTGCCAATTAACCATCCAACAGATAAATACTGAAAAGTGAGTGTTCCATGACAGTTGGCGGGAGGAACAGAAGAGTGGCTGAGGCCTTTGCACGAAATGGTGGCAAAAGGTTTTTGCTTTAAACTACACATTTCCGTTTTTTAATATCCCCCAAAATCAGTCTGGCTATGTAAATGGCATATATAAATTGAAGAGTTTTCTCATGTCCTGTGGCTGTATGTTCATACCATCTTATTGCTGACACAGGTCTTTTGATGAACTGGAGGCAGAGATGTTGCATGGCCAAAAACTCCAGGTAAAGCAAATATATGATGCCATGTATAGAGAAATACTCTGCTCTGTGCATCTAAATTCTTTAAGTTCACAGGGAGTGTCCACAGCAAGGGAAGTCTATGAAGTATTGACTTATCGAGGATGGCAAGAGCTGTTTCCTCTGTTATCAACAGTGCATGAGATTTGTATTGGACAATTGCCTCCTACATCAATAGTTGAATACAGTGAGCACACGCCCAATCTCTCCATCATCGGTGGTCCTACTCCATTCTACTGAGCTAGATACTACAGTTTGAGCTGCTGCTCAAGTTCTCAGTATCACTTGTTATAAGCTAAGCAAGCTGAGATATGCTGAATATCTGAATCTGTTTTGCATATATAAATATAATTTTAGTCAAGTCACCTTATTAGGTGCATGACTTTATGAATCTGTGATTGTGCATCCAGTTAGTTGCCTATTAATACTAATTGGAAAGCAGTGAATGAGAATCAGCTTATAGCTTGTATTGAAGAAATGTGTGATATGATTCCAAAAGGCAGCTCAAGATTAAAAAACTATGCATTTTTCTCTTCATATAATACAGTTTATCATAGTTATAGAAATTGCTCTACTAAGCCATAAATGTATTGCCAGTTATACTGCATAACTAGCCAGTTAATGAATACTCCCTCCATCCCAAATTGTAAGTCATTCCAAGAATCTTGGAGAGTCAAAGTTTCTCAAGTTTCTCAAGTTTGACCAAACTTATATAACAATATAATAATATTTATGATGTAAAATAAATATCATTAGATTCGTTATCAATTATATTTTCATAGTATACGTATTTGATGTTATAAATCTTTATAATTTTGTCTATAATTCTTGGTCAAAGTTGAGATGCTTTGACTCTCCAAGATTTTTGGAATGACTTACAATTTGAGATGGAGGGAGTAGTTGTTAACTCGTTACCGATTTTTAGCTCCTGGAGTTTACATCAGGCACCGGCATTTACTCAACTGGGCCGTTTTTTTCAATTGGTGCATAATACTGTAAAACATTATGTTTTAGTATAACTTTGTGACTAAGTTACATGAACTAATTCCAAGTATCAGAAAGGTAGCTATCAATTGAATTACTGGTGACATTTGACGTGGTAAACCTGCTATATGGTTTTCAGAACTTTGACATTGGGATCATTTGTACTTGGATAAAGTCCATTTTTGTACATTGGAAAACTGCAGTATAAATTGTCATCCAATTCAAATTCATCTCTTATATTCTGAATGGAAGGAATCCAATATACTTATATATAGTCGATAGTTTGGTGTAGCTAATAATAACTTGGCAAACTATGTAACTATAAAATCTAGAGTGCTGTATCACAAGCGAATTGATGTCGCATCAAGCTCTTCTTTAGACTTATTGTGACCACCCATGTCCCTTATTAGCAGGGGCTTCAGTAAGTAGGTTTGTCGATTTTTATTCATTTATTTATTTATTTTGAAAGGAGATCTGTGGGTCTTCCTATGCTACTTTTCTTTCCTCTAAAGACTCAAGTCTGTTAATGGGATTTGTACACTAAAATTTGTGTTCTAGAGCAGAAAATAGTTGTTTCTTAGTAAAAACATGTATATGGAAGTTTAGATCTTAGCAGAAAGAACTGCTTTGCTGTCGTCTGTTGTCTGGGTTCTAGTGAAGATTCACAATGGCGCTCGACTTCTTCATCAGCGCCCCAATCTGCAAATATTGGAATATCAGAAGGCTTACTTCTGGTGTTGAATTACTTTAGGATCTGTTTAGATACACCTAACTAAGGGTCTCTTTGGCTGTGGCTTTTGTCCTCTAAAAGTCAAAAATCAACCAAAGGGGTTAGCTTTTAGCTAGTACAAATTTCACAGCACCTGTTTTTGATCCAAAAAATTACCCACCTCTCACTGATTACCGGTTCGTTGATTTCTATTTCGCGTCGGCAGATGTTTCTTCCTCCTCACGCCCCGCGACTCCTCCCGTCCGCCCAGTTCCTCCGGCGAGGCAAGCTCGGCCCCTCCCCAGCGCGGCTCGGCCCCTCCTAGCGCGGCGCTCCGCCCTCCCCGGCGCGGCGCTCGCCCCTCCGCTCCCCGATGCGGGTCCGCCCGGCGCGGCTCCGGCCTCCCCGGCGCGAGCTCCGCCCCTTCCCTCCCTAGCGTGGCGCTCCGCTCTCCCCGGCGCAAGGTCCGCCCCTCCCCTCCCCGACGTGAGGTCCGCCCCTCCCCTCACCGGCGCGGGTCCGCCCTCCCCGCGCGCGGCTATGCCCCTGTCCGGCGCGGTGCGGCTCCGCCCTCCCCTCCCGGTGCGGCCCCTCCCCGCCGCGGCAGCACCGCCCCTCCCCGGCGAGCGTGACCATCGGCATGGTGGCTGGAGGAGGAAGAAGCTCTGTGTGAATGACATGTGTGGTCCGTCTGTAAGTGAGATAAGTTTTCTAAAAGCTACATCTATGCAACCAAAGGGCTTTTCCAAAAGCCACAGATTACAAAAGCTGCTTTTCCGAAAATCACAGCTCAAAGTAGTTTTTTTAAAAGCCACAACCTAACTAAAGGCACCCTAAAGTTTAGCTAGCTAAAATTTCAAAGTAAAACCTTAGCTACCTAAGTTCTCAGTTTAGCTAGGTGTCTGGATCCTCCAACTAATAGACTGACAGCTAGCCCAACTAAACTTTAGCTTGGTTGAAACAGCTAATCCAGCTGGCGGATCCAAACAGGCCTTTAGATCCTTTCTGTAATTAGGAGATTAAACACAGCCATTGTCATCTCAGATGAGTGCGGAGTCCAGGAGCCTACATGTATCAACATTGCTGCTTTGATGCACCTACACTGTCTGTAAAACCCGTGGATCTTTCCACTATTGTAATATAAAACATAAAATTTTGAATGTTTAAAAACTTTCTAGTTCAAATTTCCTTGCACGGACAAGTTTGTGATGAATGCTCCAAACTCTACGAACACCCTTGCGTTGAAACTACTGTTGTAAGGGTGGGTGGGGGGGGGGGGGGGACCCTACGCGATTGTAGTCACTTCCGAGAAGTAGTACACGCGAAAGCATATCTCGGTTAGAACAGGAGAGAACACAGAACAAACCGCGCCAAACAATAAGGTAAATCACTACATTCCTCAGAAACAAATGAAAATATAACAGAAAAGCCATCCATTCCATTCGAGTCTCACTTTACCAATAGACGTCTCACATAACCATTCAACAGCAAAGACTGAAGTTTTTGAATTAATGACAGGCGATGCTGTAACACGATGCAATCCTCACTAACTTATTCAGTTCATGATCTTTCATTGAAGCATTGACAAGAGACTAGGCAGATTCCGACTTGGTGTAGATCCTTACAGCAACAGCCAAGCCCAATATTGCCAGGGGGACCAAAAACTGGAGGATCTTGATGACGAACTCCGGGGTCTTATCCTGGTTGTAGTGCGGCTGCTTGGGGGGCGTGTATTTCACCTTACTGGGTATTGTGGCTGCATCAATCTCACCGACCAAGTACTCGTCCATCATTGCACGGGCAGTGGTGCTATGCCCCACATCTTCGAAATCATCAGTAGCATCCTTGGCTGCAAAACACCCATACCGAAACATCGAATTAGGTTAGAAATCAAAAGCTGAAATGACAGCTTCAGTGACTTCAAACACTTGATATGAGGAGGAGTATGCAGCTTTAATTACCAGTGGAAGACAGCAGAACATCATCACCCCCAGGGTGGTCCTCCAGAAACTTGGTCACATTGTACACCTACAAACAAGCAGAAAAGGGTTTATTGTTTTCATCATACGAAGCTTTGCTACTGCAGAAACATCATGGTGCCACTGCCATTCATCTGAATTAGAGAATGAACACAGACAGCTAGGACAGCTTTGTTCATCACATCTAAACACCATCAGTTTTTTTTTTGTTTTTTTTTTTTTAAGGGGGAAACATGTAAATTAGTGGCATCCTGCATCTAGACGAAGTACATTTTTGTTGAACTTTAAATATCAATGCAAATCAGACTGATTTTGCTAGTATTCACAGACAGAACAGGGATCCCTAAATTGTGGATCCGAGACGAAACAAGAAAAGACAGCAAGAGCATTACAGTTGTACCACAAGGACATGGGTTTTGGAAGCAAGGCACCAGATATTATAGGCTACATGACATGACAATCTCTAAGGACTGGGTCGGAGGTCCCTCCAAGAGAGTGATAGATCACCCCAAAACCAACTGAATGAGCATGTACAGACAAATATGGACAGCGGAGATACCCAGGAGAAAGTAGGAGAAGGCAAGGCCAGTATGTATGGTCAGTAAAAAGACGTATATGTTTCCTATCGTCTGTGAATCGACATTCTGTTGGAAAGCTCGATTCTTGGAGATTCTGCTAGATAACCAAAAATAGTGAGGAGACATCATGGGCATGGCAGAGTGTGTCATTCGAGGATGGTCTTGAAGTGTCAGTGTTGTATCACTGAACTGATGATGATCTGGTGCACGCACAGAAGTGTTATCGTTGCATATATACTCGTGTATGATTTTAAAATCATCATGTTCTAACTGGAAGTCGCAGGGAAAATGGGAGGTAGAAGCAGCTGAACCGGAATGAAACAGGGTGGCCACTAGGAAGATTGATTTTTTGGCAGTAGGATCCTAGGGTGGGTGGACGAATCGGACCTGGTTATTGTTGGAAGCAAAACTAGCAACACCAGAAGGAATCATCAATCAAGAATAATAAATGATTAATAAAGTCAAGTCCCATAGGCATATGAAATGCATGTTCTTGTGAAGCAAAACTAGCAACATCAGTGACAGCTGGTACTACTATAGAACGATATGGGATGAATGAAATGGTAGACTAAATAAAACATTATGAACACTACTACAGTACAGTACAGTACGAGCTATCCTGTTCCTATCATGGCCTCCCTCCATGATTTGTTAGGCCACCGGCCACCAGCCACCAACCTTAGGGAAAGGGCTGAACTGGAATCCCACCGCTGAGGCAGAATTCAGAACCAAAAAAAAAAAAAAGAGGACAGACAGAGTTTGCAGATCCTAAGGGGACGAATTTTTCCTCTCTTTTTTGTTGAGAGAGAGAGAGAAACTACGGGACAGGAGACAGAGCTCGATCTTTATTTCATCAGTGATGAAGACTCGATTCCAGGAGGCAGGCAGCAAACCAACGGGGAAAATCAACGGATCTCACCCAGGAAGGCGAGGGGAGGGAGGGATCCATCGGAATTCCGCAGCCAGAGAGAGGAGGAGGAGGAGGCGAAGAAGAAGAAAACGTAAGTAACCTTGCCGCCGATGACGAGCCAGCAGTCGTCCTTGGTGTTGTGCTTGGCCACCTCCTCGAGGGTGTACAGCTTGAAGTTGGAGCCCGACATCCTCGTCTTCCTCTGGTGACGGACGGGGACGGGCGTGGTGTGGCTCCTCTGCTGCTGCTTATCCCACAAAGAGGACGAAGGCGAGCGAGAGAGCCGTCAGAGGATGGATGGCCTTGGGTCATGGTGGGTCAGGTCGGGTCGGTGAAATGAAAAAAAGAAAGGACCCACCAGTCATTGCCTATCTGGGTATAACGATGACGTACGTAAAGACGGAGGTCATCAGCTACCTATCCCGTCGGCCCGTCCACCCGTTTCCACAACAAACAACAACAGCACATCGATCTGCCAGTCTTGTACTCCTTCAGCAATCTACAGTAAACAAACACTACTACATTAAAATTCCATTCACCCTCTAGTTGACCACTCCTTATCGTAAGTTGCCCACATTATTAATCATTTTTAAAATTGTTATTGTACTATCCGATTATCATATGTTTATAAGCATAGATAATATAGTGTTATAAAAATTAAAAAAAAATCAAAATGTAATTTAGGAGGTTCTATAGAAAAGAACGGAGTTAGTGATAACCTCCGTCAAAAAAGAAATAATCCTAAGTCCGGTCAAAGTCAAATTGTCTTTATATTACACTAACGTTATGAGAGGTTCGTCCAACATTAATAATAGATGATAACATATGATGTGGTTTATTTTTATGAAATTTAGTGGGTATGATGATTTCTATAAATTGAAAATGGTTTTACCAGATTGTATAAGAATTTTTTTCCATGTCAAAAGAAAATCATAGGTCCGCTGCTTAGCTGAAAGAATCAATTCCTGTCAGTCAATCCTCTGTTACTTTGACTAACTTTATTAAAAAAAATATATAACAACATCTATAACTTAAAATAAGCACCATGTAAAAATATGTTTTTAGATAAATCCAATGCTACTAGTTTGGTACCATAACTTTTAATATTTTATTCTAAAAATTTGGTCAAAGTTTATAAAGTTTGACTTAAGACAAATCCAAAATCTATTCTTTCACGACGCCATGGTTCTTTGGGTCCTCGCCGCCGGCTGGCGCCAAGAACATTTGGAAGACGACGACACCACCGAAAGTTCGCTTCTTCTTCTGGCTTGTCATGCACCGTAGATGCTGGACTGCGGACCGACGTTGGAGGCACGGGTTGCAAGACTCCAACACCTGCATCTTGTATGACCAGGAACCCGAGACAATCGACCACATCATGTTTGGTTGCAGCTTCTCGAGGGAGGTTTGGCACAGGTGCGTATCCTTGCTGCTTTTGCAAGGCCGAGTGACCCTCAGTTCTGAGCCTGCGCTCTCGTGGTGGCTGGCACGGTGTAAGGAGCTCTGTAAAGCGCTGAGACCGGCATTCGACTCCCTCTTCTTCCTCATTGGATGGTGCCTTTGGAAGCCGCGCAATCGACGAACTTTTGACGGCGTCGTCTCCTCACCGCAGCAGCTGGTCGTTGCGCATTCTGGCCGAGGGGCGCTCTTGGTGCTCGGTGGGTTTCAGGAAGCTTGGGGTGCTCCTGGACCTGATTATCTAGTGTCCTGGGTTATTCCTTGCGGCGGGTTTGGTGTGTAATGTCTGCCTAATCTCTGTGGTCGTGTTCTAGTTCTTAGTTTTATGGTTTGGCAACCACGTGTTGCCGCCTCTTTCTGCTCTGCTCTGCTCTAGCAGTTGTTTACTCACAAACTCCTTTCGGCTTAATGAGATATGCGTCATTGGCGTCATCTAAAAAAATGACTAGCAAATGAGTCCTACAAAAATATAGACATCGATTTGAGAGGTCGTACTAAAGTTGGAAATTTGAGGTTACAAACCATGACACCTAAAAATTAGGAAAAGCTCTAAATCAAAATCAGGAGGGGCGCGGCGGGACTCTCCTACTCGAGTTGCTGAAACCAAGTAGGTATTTAATAATGTTTTGTTCGAACGCAATGCGAAAAAAAAAAGTAGGAGAAGCTCCAGATCGATCAAAATCAGCGGGCTTGATTTGGGGCTCACGTTGACCATGGTCGCTCTACCAAAGTCTTTAACTACAATGTGTACGTAGTTTGACTGTTTGAGCTTCGAGGACACTACCTTCATCATTATTATTATTTCAAACGGCGAACGATCGTCATGGATGAATTATGAAGTAGTATAAACAGATCGAGAATAATCTTGAAACCAATGGAAGTGAAAGGAAAGGAGAAGCTGCGGCTAGTGAAGTAGTGGAGCGGCCGGTGAGAGTGGCTGGCTGGCTTGGCTGGTCGTTCCAGTTCCAGTTCCAGTTCCAAATGGATCGATCGTTGGGTCAGTTCTTGGTTGGGTAGGAGGCCATCTTGTTGATGCCGCAGAGGACATGGCGCTTGCCGGTGCCCCTCCTCATGCGGATGTACCCCTTCTCGCCCCAGCTGGCCGGCCCCCCACGAGTTCTTGACGATGATGTAGTCATGGCCATGGCTGTCCTTGTCCGTCGTCCCGTAGCCGACGGCCGCCACCCCGTGGTCCAGCTGCGTGCCGCAGGGCCCATCGAAGACGCCGCCGCTGTAGAACTGGAAGTTCCTGCCGGAGGCGTCGATGGCGACGCTGACGGGCTGGTGTGCCAGCGCTTTGAGCAGCGCCTGCTCGTTGTTCCTGGGCACGTCCTCATACCCGGAGATGGTGACCACCACAGAGGCGGAGGCAGCCTCCGACGACGATCCCTGCTGGCAGGTGCCTTCCTCCATGAGGTACGGGTATGCCTCCTCCGTGTGGAGGCCGCCGTTGTGGGCGATGTAGGAGAAGGCGTGGTCCATGAGCCCCCGCTGCAGCCGTGGTTGTTGCCGTCCGTGTCGCAGTCGATGAGCTCCTGCTCCGACAGCGCCGCCAGGTTGCCCGTCACGATCTGGTTGATGCCCTCCAGCAGCTGCCGCACTGCCCCTGGTTCTTCACCCGTCACCGCGCCTTTGCTCCGCCAGTCCACCGACTTGGGGAGGGTCGTCGTGGTCGTGGTCGTGGCGTCCACCACCACGTCTTCCTCCTCCTCGTCGTCATCATCGCCGCCGCCGCCGCTGGGCCTTAGGCCGAGGTATGTGGCCTTGAACTCGTCGTGCGTGAGGTCGGCGAACTCGTTGAGCCCCAGCCAGTAGCTGCTGCGATTGCGGTTGGTCTCGTCGATGTGGTGCAGGTTGTCCTTGAATACCTGGAACCTCCGGAGCTTCTCCTCCAGGCTCGCGTACGCCCTGCGGTGGCGGGACAGCCAGCGCTCGAACAGCTCCGCCAGGCTCTCCTGCGACGACAGGTCCTCCTCCGAGTAGCCACGATGGAGAAGTCGCGCGCAGCAGTTGCAAGCACGACGACGACGCCGACAACAGAGAGAGCAGCAACAACAACAATGGCGCCGAGCTTCATCATCATCATCGTCTTCGCATGCAGAATAAGAGGCAGGGCTACGACGTACAATATAGTGCAAGTCCTAGCTGCCGCTGAGTGCTGCACTGAACAATGCGCATGTGCATATATATATATATATATATATATATATATATACACACTGAACAAACACACTAGCTTCCAACTTCCAAGCTAACACTAGTACAGATATGACATTTAGTCCCAAAGGGCCTTTAGTCTCGGTTTCTCAACCGAGACTAAGATTTCGGGAATTCCGAGACTAAAGGTCGTTCCCTTTAGTCCGATTTGCTCCACCCCAGAACTAAAGGTCCTCCTAGGATTAAAAAAATAATAATACTTCCCATTTGTGTCCCCTGAAATTCGAACCTAGAACCTCATTCATGCCTCGCGCGTAGCTAATCATCCCACCTACACAACACAAAATTGGACACTTCACTTTTGAACCACACGACGAGGGACCTTAGTCCTAGTGGTTGGGAACGCTTTAGTCTTGGTTGAGAACACCAACCGGGACTAAAGGGACCTTTAGTCCCGGTTCGTAACAGGGTCTATCTTTAGTCCCGGTTGGTATTTTCAAAGCGAGACTAATGATATTTAGTCTCGGTTGGTAACATCAACTCGGACTTTTTAGCTCCGGTTGATGTTGACTAAAGATCTATTAGTCCCGGACGCAAAAAAATATTGAGACTAAAGCTCATTATGAACATCGACGAAAGGTCTTTTTTCTACTAGTGGAAGGCATTCGTGATTCGTTCAGCAGAAGATTTTTTTTTAAAAAAAATAAACAAAGGAAAATGGATGATGCCAGAGCTAGCTTTAAGGCTTGGCCTCGGATTTGGTCTGAACAAGGACTTGGCTTCAAAGCATGATTTGTTGTTGGTCTGAACATATATAATTTCTCTCTGTCTTAAGGCAAAACGAAGAAGCAGGTACCTTAAAGCATGCATGCATCAGTAGTCGAAGCAAGCAGAAGCAACCACACATGGGATGGGATGGGATTGGGATGGAATACAAGGCAGTGATGGCATGAGAATGTTATAGAAATTTCTGCATACAGCCAATTAAGTATTAATTTGCAGAAAAGAATTTAAGGGTCCGTTTGGATCTCTAGAATTGAATTTATTTTAATAATCATAATTTAGAGACATATTAATTAAGCTAATATGATTGTATATAGATTATAATTGCATATTATTGTTCACTATATGAGAGACATATATACTTATTTGTTGTATTTCTATTTTAGAAGAGGGAGTTTGAACAACATGTTATAAGTTGTAAATAGAAATATGGAATTGTGATCTATAGAATTAATTTTCATCTCTCACCCTATGAATTTGAGATAAACTTAAATGTGAACTTTGGAATCGGTGAAATATCAAATTTCAAGCTAAATAGCTTAATTTATTAAAGTAGATTTCAATTTTTTTCAAATGAAGGGATCCAAATAACTCCTAATGAGAAATTTGATATCAGTGACTCACTTATTGGCTTATAGTAAGTAGTCTCATTTATAATGTTGAAATGTAGTTGGTGTACGGTTCCTTTAGTTTACCCTAAAACAACTTTGTTTTTTTTTTGCACGTTTGTATTGGGAAGGTGTGTAAACTGGATCAGGCCAGAGATTATTTTTTTTTGGGTTTCTTTAAAACAAACAACAACCGCTTATATTGGTGCTGTTGTGTTGGTCTCCTCTCCAAGGAGAGGCAGATGCAGAGGAGGCAGCAGGGGCAGAGAACAAGACACAAGAAGATGGAGGAGGCACGGAAAGGCAACAACAACAACAAAGGCAGGGAGGACAGACAAAACTGCCTGCCTGCGGGCCGCGGCGGAAGCCAGCTTGAGCAACGGAACGAACGAACCATCGTGGGCTGGGCTGGGCTGGCGGCTGGCCTGCCTCGTTCTGTTCTAGCTGACCACCGGCCGGCCGGGCCGGCCTTGTTGTGATCTGCTGTGCTGTGCTGTGCTGGCATCAGCTCACGAACCTGACACGACGCGTCCGTCCGGTCCGGTCCGCACCGCAGCACATCGCCCGTCGTCTCCCTCCCTCGCTCATCAACAAATCACAAATCTCTCTCCTCCTCCTTTTTCTGCAGAGAGAGAGAGAGAGAGAGACTGCATTCTTCAGGGAGGGGCAGGCAGGGCACGCGTCCCTCTCCCGCCCGGATTCCTCTCCAGCCTCCTCCTCTAGGCTAGGGTTTCTCTTCCGCCGCCGCCGTTGCCGTCCACGCGCCATTGCAGCAGCAGCTCGCGAGCCCTGCCTGCCCGCAAGCCTGCTTCCATTCATTCCATTCCATTCAGGTAACTAACTAATCCGCATCTCCTCTCCTCCCCGTCAATGGAGAACAACAAGGTTTTAGATTTTATTTACGACGTAGGGTAGAGTACTACTAGTATATTATTATCATTATTATTATTAGTCTCGTCCCACACAACAACAACGACAACAACAACTTCCCTCCCTCCCGAGGCACAGCAGAGACAGTGATGATAAGATGGATGGATGGGCCGGGCAGCTCAATCGAATCTTTATTCTCCATCTCCATTCCGTCCTTCCATTCCATACATGCCTACCTAATGCCTCCCCTTACCTGCGGCGACGGCGACCAATTCCGTCCGTCCGTCAGCAAACCAAACCACCCCACCGGGCTTAGGCTTAGAGCACACTGGATTGGATCCATGCATTGTCATGCAGTTCCGTTTCCGTTTCTAGAGGGCAGGGCAGGGTAGGGCATTGTCATACAACACCCGCCTTATCATCCATTCATTTCATTGAGGGTAACCCTAACACCATATTTGTATTTATTATTACTTCTTACTACTCCCACCCAGTTGCCAAGTACTAATACTATAGGGATGATGATGAGGATGGAGGGGCACCAGGTTTTCCCCTCCCCAGTTACAGTACGTCTTGTTGGTTAGCCTTAGGCGTTGCTACTACTACCAATATTCTCATCACCGGGACCAACACGAATCCAATCCTCTTGCACCTTTATTTTCGCTTTTGCATACCAACAGTACGCACGAGTATTATTCCACAAGCATAACCTCCTCCTTAATCCATCCATCTTCCAGGAGGACCAGGTGGGCGATTTCTTGGTGTCCATCACACTCCAGCTATCTCCGCCATTATGCTCCCGTTGAGCAATGCGTAGAAGTCGCCCCCTCTAGCAGGTCTCCTCCGTCTTTCTTACTTTTCCCGCTGTTCCAGGCAATGGCCAAACTTCCGGTACTTGCACGCAGGTTTGCACGCCATCCATCCCCTTCAGTTCATTACCGCTACCATTTTTTTTTTGTCCTCTGTTGTGATGCATATCCCTTTTTTTCTCACCTTCCTTCCACCTTTGCTCCTTTACTTACAGCGCCATCAGGAAGCCTAACGAAAGCATGAGGCTTATTGTAGTAACGATCGTCGGGGCGGTCTTTGGTTTCTTTATCGGAATCTCGTTCCCAACAGTTAGCATAACAAAGGTACGGCCATGGTCTATCCATAATTCCATATGCAGCATCTAGGCAATAGCAGCATCTCAACGATCGTGACTCATTACTGTTTCCCACCAAAAAAAAATATACATATGTTGCAGCTTCACTTTCCATCTAGCATCGTCTCCTACATAGAGGACAAGAACTCAGGCCTTTCAGCTCAAGCTATACTTAATCATGCTTGGACTGCCGCCAGGAACGCAAGGGGAAATGGCTCTGAACCAATCTCAAGTGACAACTTCAAGGTAGGATCCTGCGTGCTTCCTCAAATGCCCAATACATCTCATCCTTTTGTGACATGTATTGTTGAGGATTGCACCTCAGATTTTTGTCCTGTGACCGACCCTGTCTCCTTAAGTGTATCTGTTAATAAATCTAAAAAAAACTCCTTGGTCGATAACTTTGTAGATTTATGTGCCAACAAACCCCAAGGGTGCCGAGAGCCTAGCACCTGGTATTGTTGTTCCAGAGTCTGATTTTCATCAGCACAGGTTATGGGGAAACCCAGATGAGGTAACTATGCTTGTATTCACTTCTCATCTCATAACTATTATGTATTTCAGATGAGATTCCGCTATATCCTTCCCTTCACATTGTCAGCAAGAATTAGAATATGCTTGCTCCTTTGTCATCTTGTAAATTCTTATGATGCTTGTGTGCTTCTCTACTGCATCTTTTCAATAATTTTTTGTTCTCCCCTTGTTGGCGGAATAAGTAATTTGCTCAAGATCTGAGTGTTGCTATGAATTATTGTCTTATTATTTATCCATCTCATATGTGCATTGTATTCTTGCTGATTTTTAGCCCCTTTTTTTATGCTGGCCTTTATGGATTTATCTTCCATAAAAGTTGATTATTTCCATCTTAATTTCAGCACCCGGGCATGATGCTTTGTCAAAATTAACCTCACTGTTTTATCTAATTCTCACACATACTCTGTAACTCGCACATTGACATTCTTGCTGATGCGGATGTTTAAATTTACAGGACCTACTCCTCAAGCCAAAGTACCTTGTTACTTTCACTGTTGGCATTTCACAGAAAGATAACATAAATAGGGCTGTCAAGAAGGTAACTTTTAGAGACTTTTACATCTGACCCTAGTCTTACATCCCAAGTTCTACTGTCCAGTTGGGACTACCACCGTTTTCTTTGTTTTGTCAATTTCAAATTTATTTGTAAACGTACACATATCATCATGGAGTAATAACTTGGCAAATTACCTGATTCTTTTTTCCTTTTGTTGCTGTTGCAGTTTTCAAATGATTTTGCAATCCTGTTGTTTCACTATGATGGCCGGGTGACTGAATGGGATGAATTTGAGTGGTCAAAGCGAGCTATCCATGTAAGCGTCCGGAAACAAGCAAAATGGTGTGTGCTCTGATTCTTTATTATTCTATACACGTTTCAATATAGATGGTGGTTATGGTTCTAAAAGTTTTATGATTATCATGACCTCTAGGTGGTATGCTAAAAGATTCTTGCACCTGATATCGTGGCAGCCTATGAGTATGTGTTTATCTGGGATGAGGACCTTGGAGTTGATCATTTTAACGGAGATGAGTATGTAATTTCGATCTTCACTTGACCATTCCTTCATATCATGTTTTGTACGTGACTCGCTAATATGATTTGATTGCAGGTACATTAAACTTGTCAAGAAATATGGACTAGAAATCTCACAACCTGGTTTAGAGCCAGATAGGGGATTGACATGGCAGATGACCAAGAGAAGAGGGGATCGTCAGGTTCATATGTAAGTGGGGGCTCTGGTTTGTAGCTGCTACGATCCTTTTGCTTTATCCTCTAGAAATGTGTTACTTAATGTATAGATAAAGATGTGGAGGCACTGTTTATGAAAATGTTCTTTCCACGAGGATAGAAAATTTTTAAGGCTGGTGCTGGTGCCAGGCTACAATGTCCAGCCTCTTTGCTGAGACAGAGAAACTTTTTTTAAAATAAGTAAAAAAAAAGGGATCTTATAAAACTGTTCTGACAGGGTTACAGAGGAGAGAGAAGGCTGGTGCTCTGATCCTCATGTTCCCCCGTGCGCTGGGTATGTAATTTTGCCCCGATAGCAGCTTAATCTGCTTGCTCTGGTTGCCAAATCCAGGAACCTACCTGATCTGTTTGCTGTACAGGTTTGTTGAAATAATGGCTCCAGTTTTCTCCAGAGATGCATGGAGATGTGTCTGGCATATGATTCAGGTATAACACAATGTCAGTGTCTGCACTCTACCTGTCCACTTGGCTTGGTTTGGTTGATATCTTCTTGTTCATGCAGAATGACTTAGTTCATGGATGGGGTCTCGATTTTGCTCTCCGGAAATGTGTGGAGGTACGCACTTCACAACATAGTTAAAGCATCAAAGAGAATTTGTGACTACTTCTCTACTGGCCCTTGATGACACCTTTTCCAGTTATTGGCTACAAGAAAGCCTTTTTCAGCACAGTAGCTTCTGAACACCCTGTCCATGCCTTCAGTTAAACCTTTAAAACTCTTTGCAGCCTGCTCATGAGAAAATCGGTGTCGTTGATTCCCAATGGATTGTGCACCAAGTGGTTCCTTCTCTCGGGAACCAGGTAAGGGGAAAAAAATGAAGTAAACTGTGTACCATCAGATTCTACTGTAGTGCCTGAATTGCATCTAATGTCAACCTTGTCCCATCTTCAAAATGCACAGGGGCAGTCGGAGAATGGGAGAGCACCATGGGAAGGGGTATGAATCTGACGACTTTGTTAGATAATCTCATCTTTTGTGAGCACAAGAGTGTGTCGAGGCTGGTGAAGCTGTGACTGATCTTTATCCTGGTGCTGTCTATGTAGGTAAGAGAGCGTTGCCGGAAAGAATGGGGACTCTTCCAGACAAGAATGGCAGAAGCTGAGAAAGCATATTACGAGATGATGGGAGTTACTCCTCCGAATGTAACATTTGTCTCCTAGGATAAAAGTTCACATGTTAAATCCACTCACCTTTTTCTTTTTGTCCAGCAGTAGCTCTTGGAATAGAGTTAGATATTGATGATGATACATGTAGAGCATACGTGACATTATATATATATATCAATCTAGATTCTTTGATCCTCCTCCATGTATACTTCAGCCGGGCTGTTCTCACTAGGATCTGGTTATTGTGGTATCACATACTGCGAGCACAGAAATCAGGTTCCCAATTTTCACTCACTAACTGGAAAATTCTCTTGTGAAACGTGAATGATATGTTTGACAATTCAGAGTTTATATTCTGACTGTCGTATCTCTAAACTTGACTGTATGGGCAACAAAAATTCTGCAGAAAACATTTCAGATGGACAAGGATGGCGAAAATATGCCACTTCATTCTATAGATAGCCAAGGTTATAGTATAGCCGTATAGGTAGGTGTACATGTGTGCAGGGGATTGCATTTGCTTTCGTGACAGCGGTACACGTCTGCACCCAGAAAACACATCCTAATAGCCATGCCTAGAGCTGCTAAAGAAACCCTAGATAGCAGCAACACATCAAAGAATGGTGGACATGAGTATCTCCGTCAGAAAGTCGATCCTCTGCAGCCTCTCCTCCACTCCCAGCTTGGATGCAGCATCATCACTCGCTGCTGTTGCTCCCTTGTTCAACTTCAACCTGGGGGGGGTGGACAAAAAAGAGAGAGACCGCTGTCACTTTGAGCCTCCAGTGATACCGGCACAGCCGCCCAGCACTTGGGATTTGTCAGCAATTGAAAATCTGAATTACCTCTGATCATTTGGGACACCCTTTTCGGCGTTGCCATCAGTCGGGACCTTGTCGTCTTCCTGCGTGACGCTGCAGATGAACTGGGAGAGCAGTGGGTCAGGTGCAGGATCTTTGTATGGCCTGCTGCTCATCCTGTTCCTGTAGTGCTGTGGTTCTGGCTCTTCATAGTAAGAGTTCACTTCATATGTTGCCCTTCCCTTCCCAGATGCTAAGCTGGTGGCAGGCGCAGGGCATGAGCTTGGCCTGTAAGGCTTCCTCCTCTGTCATGAGTCATGATCAGTTAGTTCATGAGTGAAATACTGGAGCATGGGCTGCTATTTCTCATTGTGGAAAAAAGTGTTTAGTGGCCGGACCATAATTACCTTGAGAAGATGCGAGTGTTGCATTCTGAAATGTGCAGCCATGTCTTTCCCTAGATTGTTGGCGCAGATCGGACAGACCTGAAGTTCATCAGTAAACCGTTAAAACTTGGTCTGTCAGATTTCATCAGTATTCAGATTCGGTAGATGATGATGAAAGGGTGGTGTGGGTAGGTGAGTATGAGCATCAATAATAGCTTTTAGGACTTGTGGTTGAAAATAACTACAGTGACTTGTGGTTGAAAACAATTACAGTGACAGGCTATGACCTAGCAGAGAGAGATTCCAGGTTGCATACTAAAGTAGTAATACTTACAGCATTTCTGGTGTCAAAGCAATGCTCCTCCTGAAGGTGGTTGCAGATGAAGGGCACCTCGACCTCGATGTAGCAAAAAGGGCAAGGGAAGTACTCCCACAACTCACCATCTTCTGAAATAAACAGTAATCAGTTAAAACCGCTTTACACTATGTTTAGCAGAATAGTTGTATTTTTTTGGTCAAAACGATTCCTTGTACTAAAGAAAAAGGTGCTCAGTTCCCATTTCAGCGTTTCATTGCAAATATTCTTTTGTTGTTGTATTATAATAATAAAGCTACCGATTCCAGCAGTCTCCTTATTCTTACCACCACAGAAAAGCAAGAAAGGACACTTATTTCTCCTCATGGAAAACCTTGTTGCATCTGACGAAACAGAATGGATATGCCACACACACACACAACTGAATCCACTAGGTACGTCCTCAAGAGAGACCAGAGCAGAGCAGCTAGACCAATGTTTTCCAAAAAAAAGCAGCAGTAAGATGAAAAGGGTGAGCAAAATCTAAACGGAGCCAAATTCAGGAATCAAAGAAGTAGTTTATTTATTTATCGAGAGGCGAAGAGATGAGCTGAAAGGGGGAAGAGAGAGAGAGAGAGAGAGAGAGAGAGAGAGAGAGAGAATCAGAAACTAAAGAACATATACCTGCAGTATGAGGAAGGGGGCCATGGCCATATGGTGGTGAAGGTGGTGGTTGGTGCCTGCCTCTGTCTGTAGGAGGGAAGCCGTAGTTGTAGCAAGCCTCTACCTCCATTGCTATCGCTGATAAGCTCCACTGCACTCTGTCTCACCTAGCTGACTGCCCCAACAAGAAGGAGCAAAGGAGAAAGAAGGGGAGCAAGCAAAGTGGTGTTGCAAGTTGCAACAAACTGAAGAACAGCAAGGATATGCATGCAATGCAATGCAACGACTACACAGCACCAGCACAAAGGGAGTGGAGAGCTTGGACCAGAGCTCCTTCCTTAGCCCCTCCCCTCCCCTCCTTGTGTGTTTATATATGGCTCCGTCTCTGCAAGGACTACTACTACTTTGCCTTTCCTGGCCACATAATAAGCAAATACTACAGTAATAAACAAAAGCAGGTTTGTATTATTGGTGACTCAAAAGTTTGTGTATATCATACATCAATCAGAAAGAAAGAAAGAAAGAAAAAGCTAGGGAGAAGAGACCAAAAGCTAAGGGACCGGAGTATGCAAAAGGAGACAAGGTTGGAGAAATCTTTCTTTGAGGGGATCGGAGGGGGAGATTAGCTGCGTGAGGCGCAAGGAATTGCTGCTATTCCGAGTCGCTTTTCAAGGTACTAGAATAGCTGTATTCATCAGGCATAAAATATTAGTACAACTAGGACTCAAAATCAGCTTCAGCTAGGATTATAACTTATATATATTGTGTTATTAGGGACTTAGGGTTGTTTAAAAGCTCGCTCTGCCCAAAGAAAGATTATTTTGCTGCCTGATGACGGTGACGGAACAGCCAACAGGTAGCATTCTTGGCCTAAGGGGTTTGTTTCACATGCCAAGTCAAGTCATGGTCTCTTTTCATTCTGTCTCCCACATGGACATGGACATGGACATGGTTGGCTAGCTGCCCCTCGATCAACACAGCCCAAGTTCAGTTCCGTCCCATTTTATCTAGCAAAGTGATGAAGCGCATCAGGCCTTTGCTTTGCTCTGATTCGCATATCATATATCATCGGGGCCTGCCAAACACACCGATTGGCTACAGTAGTATTTCTCTTCTGCATCTACTCTCTGTCTGTCTGTCTGCAGTAGGCAGTACGTAGTAGTTGAGAGGTTGCTGGCTGGCTGAAGGCAGCCGGAGAGCTAGCGAATTATTATCAGTACTACTGTTCCTCTTTTCTTTCTTTCCACCGTTCCTTCCGTTCCACCATGCACGAGCACGACCCTTCCGCGCCGCAGAAAGCTACCGATCGATCGATGGGCTTTTGGAGGCTGCTGTATGTAGAAATGAAAAGCAATAATCTGCCGAAAGCAAGCAATGCGAGAAGTTGTGGCCACTCGCCGCCTTCAACTTCGATCGGAGACAGACAGCGATGAAAGTGGCTGCTTTTCTTCTTCTTCGTCCTGATGCATCGACCATCGAGAGGGACTTTGCATTGCATTGTGTGGACCTGCTGCACCTGCACCGTATTCGTTTGATCGTTTTGGTAGCTGATAAGTCGACTGAGACTGTTTTTGACTGTTTTATTGTGAGCCGGTAGCTGATAAGCCAAACGAACATACGAACAGATTAATTAATAATTCCTGGATTCAGTTCAAGGCAACGCCGCATGGATCGGGATACATACAGGTAGTACGACATCAGTTTAGTATTGTTTCTATCAATTAGATTCCCTCCATCTCTTCTTTTGGATCACCTGCATGCATCTTTTATAAAACAGAGACAGACAGACAGACTCGATGAATGAACAAATTAAAGGTGCAAAATCTACAACAAACACTTATAAAGTTTACTTACTGCTGCGGAAGCGTAGCTATCCAAGTGCAGTTCCAATTGGCTCATAGATTAATGAAACAAAAGCGAGTTCAGGTTCAGAAAAAAAAGCATGCAATGCGTGCATGACAGGGGAAAGCTGGCGTGGATGGACGGAGGAGTACTCGTGCATGTTGTCGTCAATTATTATATATACTGTAATGTAATAATAACAAGTTTGCTTGCTAGCGGTGAACCAACTAATAAGTCGGTCATGCTATTGCTGTCCAGCCAACAGCTGATATATGTCATTAGATTCTCCCATCCCAATCCCATGACACACACATAGTCCAACCTCTTGACCTAACACACCACAATATATAAGGGAGCTGCTGCTGAATAAAGCCAATCCAGATTCAACACGTGTAATAATCTTTATATAGGTGAATAATCCCCCTGCCAAAAAGGATCTGAACCAGCTGGGGAACCAATAAGTCCACTTGTACACGTAGAACTGTTTTTTTTTTACGTACGCGATGACAAATTATAAAGCAAAGCGAGCTAAGTGTGCCCTTTAATTTATCGATGGATCATGCCCTGCTAGATGGCCAGCAACAGGCAAGCAAGTGACCTGGAGGTGACTTAGCTCCATCACTTATTCACTTGGGAAACATGCGTCTTCTCCTCGTCGCTCCCCCGGCCCGGCCGGACAGTTGCGTTGCACCGCATCGCTGTCGCCTTTCTGTGCGCATATATGCATGCATGTTTCTCCCTTCTTTCCGATCCATGGAATATGCTAGCTGCATCCAGTATATATTATTGTTTGTTTCTCGGTCATCATCGTCCGAAAGAAAGAAAGAAAGAAAGTTCAGGTGTTTAGTGGTGGGTTATATATGTGTACTATGTATGTATGTATGTTTATATCGGTTGGTGGCCAATTAGGGCATGGCTACAGATAGATAAATGTGCAATAGTAGTAGTTGTGTCGTCCAAGGGTATGGAATGTTGTTGATGCACTAGCTAGCTTGCCTGCTTTTCCTAACTAGCAGTGTAAATTTAATGTGTAATAGTATATGATCATGGTGCTCTTCTTTTGTCTCTTTCCATGCACTAGCAATTATTCTGCCTTTATTTGAGAGCTCTTGAGATCTCCTCTTTTTCCATTCGACGGCTACCGGGCCCTGCCCATTGAATATATGGCCACGCTCCCATTGCTTGGAATTGTTTGAGTGATATGATGCAGTTTTGTTTTGTTTTGTTTTTTGGGTTGTGCGTGCTGCATCCATATGTATTGTTATAATATATCATTATGCGTAGTTCATTTGACGAGAGTAGGTGATCGAGTAGCTAGGGCCCCTCCCTGATCGATGTGTTCATGGATCAGTGATATGCTGTGATGGAAACTTGGATGTAGACATCTTGTAGATTTAATTAGTTGCCGAGTTCTTTTAGCAGTCTTTTTGCTATGACTGTCAAGTTTGCTGCTAACTAGCAGCTAGTCTATTTTCCTTGTACTGCTCTTGTAATAGGGGTTATAAGTATATATCCCAAACTATTAGTAATGTGTTTGTTTGCCACGTTCTTGGCATCTCGCCTACGAAGTCGTGTATTAAACTTCTTTTTCCCTTAAAGAAATACATGCGTGTTCTCGAGAGAAAAAACAAGAGCAGTATACAGGGAAAATAGACTAGGTGCTAGTTAAGTAGTTAGCCCTATTGCAAACGCGCCGTCTTCACAAAAGGAAGTTATTTGGGCCCAGACTGGACTTATGATTCCCATCCCTGCGAAATGTGGATTGAATCGAATGGATGGGCTATAGCAGCACATTAGGACCCATGGCCCAGCCCATGTTAACTATTCTCCCATAGCATCCACCGCCGCCGCCGTTTATTCCCCAGCCACAGCCAGAGCCAATTCCTCTTCCTTTCCGGCTCGCCGCAAACCTCCCCCTGGCACCACCACCAATGGCGGCGCTCACCCCCCTCCGCCGCCTCCTGGCCCTCCGTGGCCACCGCCGCCTCCTCTCCACCACCACCACTCCCGCCGCCTCATCTAGCAACCCTCCTACCCCAGAGGCCGTGCTCTATGACATCCACAGTCTCTCCAAGGACCCCTCCCAAGCGCTCGCGGTCTTCCGCCGCTCCGCTGCCACCGCCGGCCAGCCCGTCAGCTCCGCGGCATACAACCTCATGCTCCGCACCCTCGCCTCCCACCCCTCCTCCGCCCAGCGCCATTTCTGGCCCTTCCTCCGCGAGATGCAGGAGGCTGGCCATTCCGTCGACCAGGGCACCTACCTCGCTGCTCTCGCCTCCTTCAAGAAGGCCAGCCTCACCGCCGACTATGCCTCCCTCACCGCGCACTACGACAAGTTCCGCAAAGGTGCCAAGTCCGCCACCGCCGCCTCCGCCGCCGCGGAGGCCGTCCGGGACCACGACGCCGCGGGCCTCGATAGCAGGCTCGCCGCCATCGGCCTTCTTCCGCTCACGGAGACCTCCGTCACCACGGTTCTCCGGGAGCTGAGGGAGCATCCAGTCAAGGCCCTCGCCTTCTTCAGATGGGCTGGGCGGCAGCAGGGGTACACGCACAGCTCTGTGTCCTACAATGCCATGGCAAGGGTGCTCGGCAGGGAGGAGTCGGTGCCAGAGTTTTGGGACTTGATCCGGGAAATGAAGGCTGCCGGGATGCACGTCGATATCGACACTTACCTCAAGCTGTCCAGGAACTTCCAGAAGCGTCACATGGTCCGGGAGGCTGTGGAGCTGTATGAGCTCATGATGGATGGCCCTTTCAAGCCGGCCCAGCAGGATGGACCTATCATAATCAGGCGCATCTCGCTGGGGCCGTCGCCTGACCTTGAGCTTGTCAACCGGGTTGTCAACAAGTTTGAAGCCGTCTGGGGCGTCAAGACCAAGGAGCTTCTTGATGGGGTCCATAGGGCGCTTACAAGTAATGGGTTGTTCGATGAGGCTGCAGAGATTGTGCAAACAATGAGGCGCCAAGGCCACCAGCCGGACAATGTTACATACAGCCAGTTGGTGTATGGTCTTTGCAGGGCCGACAAGCTGGAGGATGCTCGCAAGGTGCTCGATGAAATGGAGGCCGAAGGGTGTGCCCCTGATTTGAAGACTTGGACCCTGTTGATCCAAGGGCACTGTTCAGCTGGGGATGTGGACAGAGCTGTGCAGTACTTCACTGAGATGATCGAGAAGGGCTTGGACGCGGATGCCGATTTGCTGGATGTGATATTGAAAGGTCTGTGTAGCCATGAAAAGGTTGAAGAGGCATACTCTTTGTTTGTTGAGATGGTGGATAAGGCTGAGTTAAGGCCTTGGCAAGCCACTTGCCAGCGTCTGATTGGTGACTTGCTCAGGGTAAACAAACTTGAGGAGGCACTGGCTCTTCTCAAGAGAATGAAAACCTTCAAGTTCCCACCTTTCACGGACCCATTCCCTCCTTACATTGCCAAGTATGGGACGGTTGAAGATGCAAGGAACTTTTTCAAGGCCTTGACAGTGAAGACTTGTCCAGCACCTGCTGCCTACCTGCATGTTCTCAAGTTGTTTTTTGTGGAGGGAAGATATTCTGAAGCTCAAGATTTACTGTACAAATGCCCTAACCACATCCGCAATCACCCCCATGTCACCAAACTGTTTGAATCAATAAAAGTTGAGAGCGCCTCTGCCTCTTGACTGGGTTCAATCAAGCAATGACTCACGAGATTATGGTGAACCCTTAGCTTTGCATGCTAGCTACCTTTCTGTTTTTAAGTAGCCTTGGTATTGGGTACTTTTCTCAAATACTCTTATCTTTGAATGATATATGGTTCAACTAAGTCGGATTTTATTATATGCTAATCCCAGCCCATGACCTGCTGGTATATTCCCCTATAACTTAGTCATTATTGCTACTTGCTAGTATTATTTTTCTTCAAAATGACTAAAATGAATCAAAACACTTTGCTCAGAGTTTGTACACCATGTTTGTTATACCGGCGATTATAAATTTCAGGAGCTCTGAAAAGCAAATGTTTTGACAAATAAGACTATATGACTGCAACTACCGTATTGCTTAATATTACTACATTCCACAACCATTTGATCTGGTGTAATGTCTGATCCATTTTAACATGACAATTTTTCTAAATAAACGTCCTGTGGAGTTACAGGCTTACAACTCCACATGTCCAGAACCTTGGGATATGCTGTATGCTTCAATGATATCTTGATTTATTGGGGGTACTCATATGAGCATGTTAAGACTCTTCAACTTGTAGGCTTGTAGCTCGTACAGCTTTATTGTCAAATCGGTTTGGTCAGTGCAGTTTTTCTCTTATCTGATCATGGAGTTGGCTAGCAATTAGAATAGGTATGCTTGATGGTTTACTTTTCCAATTTATAAATAGAAGCAAATCAACTAGCAGTATGACAAAAGCCTCAGTATCATATATAAAAGTACCCCATACATCGTTTTTGCAAATAATATTGCCACATAATTACACATCTCGACATAATTACATTACTTTCTTATTTGTATTCTATCAACAATGTCATGGTAACTTCACACTGCAAATATCCAAAGGCTGCAAGCAGCATCTGTTATTTGAACTAGGTCCTATAGTCTATATAGAGACAAGCATAAGTATATATTATCGACTTCTTGAACTAGCGACACCTTTAAGTAGAAGGTTGGTACATGGTTGTGCTCTTCTGGAGTGCCCAAGCCCTGTGCTTAAGCTTGATGAAGTCTGAAGCTATTGTATCCACATCCTTATTCTTGTCATCTTTCATCCCATAGCCATACCCACTGGTTCCTGGTTCCTTTGTAGCATTGGCTTGGCTGTCCTGAAATTTGACGTGTTTCCGCTGGGCCTGGAAACGAAGGGGCTGGGCTTGAGACATTGGGTATTGAGAAAATGCAAGAAAGTGGGAATTGCTAGGTTGGTATGCAGCTGTGATGTTTTAGTGCCTTCTTTTATAGGCCAAATGGATATTTACTCCAAAAAGATTTTTTTTAGATAATCAAGCATCTGATTCTCCTCTTTTGAAGAATTGCCTTGTTCTCTGTCTTCATTCAAATTTGTTAGGCGTCACATGACTTGAAGTGTCATGGCTTTACTACTAGTAGTAGTCCAGCTGATTTTGACGTCTAGGATTTTACTTTGTTTGATTGTAAGGTTAGTTCCCAATAAGGTTTCTTCTTCTCTTCTCTTTTCTTTTAAGTGAAGCGCCAAACATTATAGGTCTTTTTTGGTGGCCAAATGTGCATAATAAGAAAAACGTGGTGTATGTATGGTTTTTGTTTGTTTTCTAGTGTCAAATACTTGATCCTTATAATGCTCTGGGACTTGTGTTTGTGTTACGAGGAAAAGCATTTGAGGACCACAACACATCTTTCCCTGTAAATCAACTTAGAAGCCTTTGTGTTTTTTTTAGAAAAAAATGAACAGCATACCCATCACGAAGATGCTGCAAGTACTATTGGCGCACTGTATTTCTTTATGAAAAGTTATTCTCGTTAGATTGAATATGATTCTCTTTTATCTTATTTTCTCTTACAGAGTGAATAATTGGATGCTTTTCACGTGGGTTGATCGCCTCGCCTAGACGGACGCAGGGTTCACCAAACCGAACGGTTACCGCGGTAACCGGCCGGTTACCGACAAACCGGCCGGGACCGGTTCGGTTTCGGTACCGGTTTGAATTCAAATTTCAAATTTGAAAAAAAAAATCGAAAATATTGAAAAAATTCCTAAAAATAGTTCATGATTTATAGAGTCGAATGGTGTACAATTTTTTCAAATTGGAGTTCGTTTGCTATTTATTTTGACGTGTACAAGTTTGAAAAAAAAAAGAAAAAGGATCTTTTCTATTTTTTTTCCAAACTTGTACGCGTCAAAATAAATAGCAAACGAACTCCAATTTGAAAAATTTGTACACCATTCGACTCTATAAATCATGAACTATTTTTAGGAATTTTTTCAAAATTTTCGATTTTTTTTTTCAAATTTGAAATTTGGCTTGGGACGGTTTGGGACGAAACCGTCGGTAACCGGCCCAAACCGGTCGGTAACCGGCCCTAACCGACCGGTTACCGGTCCAAAACCGTTTACACTGCGGGGTTTGAATTCAAAATGCAATTCGTTCGGTTTGGACCGGTAACCGGTCAAACCGGTCGGTAACCGCCCGACCGGCCCCCGGCGGTTACCGGTTCCGAAACGGTAAGTAAACCCCTGGACGGACGTGGGATTTCCTGGACAGGCAGAAGCAGAAAACATGAGACTTGGTGGATTGTATTGTATTATGAGTGTACGTCTAGCCCTCCAGGTTTGACGGAGTTTGGCCAGGCATGATGTAGATGGGTAACAGAAAGGAGTTATATGGAGGTACAGTATACCTTAGTGGCTCTTCTTTGGAAGATGCTGCTTCCTTTGTGCACTGACAATATCTGCAGAATATCTATTGCGTGAGCATCTTAAGCCAGATTTGAATAAACAAGGGCATTTTCTTATCATTTGGGAATTGATGCCAAAGTTAGCAGTGCGAGTTGCCTCAATCTTTTGATGATCGTGGTATCAGTTTGTCAGAAATTTAAACCTCGCATTAGCTAGGTTTAATTAAACTGTTGACAATCTTTTGATAAAGGATGCGCATGTTGCCCTGATTGAGCCTTGCTGCCTTGTGAGGTTGCAGGCTTCCATGAATTTGCTTGTGTGGTGTGGTTGAGGCTTCTGCTTCTCCCAAGTCCCAAGAGCTGAGCAGTTATTTACTCTGGACAATTCTTACTCCATGGTAGAATTGATGATTGGCCCAGATTGTGGATCAATAATACCCTTGGGCATTGGACAGACTGATTCCAAGCGTAAAATTCTCTTCTGAAAAAAAAAACTGGCTTCTGAAGTCGTATATCTCATTAGGGTATTCTCTAAGAGAAGTGATTCTATGAGTGAAAATGATTCTCTTTATAGAATTAGGAGAAACTACTCTCTTTTTTTTTAACTCTCAGCCTTTTAGTTTAGTTCATTTCAGATAATCTTTTCACATTCAACATTTTCTCTGGAAAAACTAGCAGAGCTCCTGCTGCATTCAAGGCAAAATCAGCTCCTTAGTCATTGCTCGCAATCTAGAGCATCCCCTCTGGACAACCTGCCCGCTGCTCCACCTGGATTCCGGGACCTCATCTTCTCTTGGCTTGTAGCAAATAATGAAATAAAATCGCCTATCTGGGAGCAATTCCAATTCACAATGGTTGAAGAACGGTGGACCTACATCCCAGGCACCCATAGGAATTTATGTCAATATTTCTTCTACGTGGAAGAAAGCGAAGATAAAAAAAACAAGAGACTGTCTCCTATCTTAAAATCTATCTCACTTAGAAAACGAGGTAATTTATGGACCTGCTAATAAATAATGAGAGAGGTAAGAGAAGATGTAGAATAAAAAATCAATTATATGTCGGGTTGACATAATAAGATGGTAATAACGCGGTATATATAAGCTAGCTGCTATCTTATACTGCGTGAATTATGAAAGGAAGGGATCACATGATTCTTTTTTTTTTCGGGGAAACATGTTTCATCTACTGCGTTAATGGTTAATCTAACCGCGAAGATCAATGATACTCAAAATTTCCTTGTCACCACCCGATTTTCTTTTTTTTTCTTTTTTTTTTTTGTTATCCACCCGCTGGCAACAAGGCGAAAGGGACCGACCGGTTGCTGTTGCTCTCTCATGGCCATGGCCGTGGCCGTGGCGGCGGCCTTCCCCTCCGGCTCCCTCCTTCCCACTACCCCCGGCACCCACCTAGCCCCGTTCACTCTGCGCTTCCGCTACCGCCTCCTCCCACGGGTCGCCGCCACACTCCGCGAGGTCTGCGCCGGCCGCGTCCCGGACCACGTTCTGCAGAGGTGAACCGCACAACCAGACCAGCCGTCTGTCAGTTCCTCACCATGCCATTAATTAGCTCACCGAGGAGGTTGATTCAGGGCTGAGGAGGTTGGGTATGTCGTGGCCACCGAGGTGCAGGAGCAATCCCTGCCGCTTCTGCTGTCCGACCACGATTGCATTCTCCACGCGCAGGTGCTCCTCTCCCTCACTCCCTCCTTAAGCTTTTTTGCTCGTCTGTTTCTTATCGCATTTAGCATTTCACGGTCATCGATCTGTAGACAGGCTCCGGGAAGACGCTGGCCTACCTCCTCTCCGTCTTCTCCGCCATCGACTTCAGCAGGTCCTCGGTGCAAGCACTGGTCGTCGTCCCCACAAGGGAGCTCGGCATGCAGGTGATGATTGGCTTTGATTTCAGTGCCGGCTCGATTGCTTGCTCATTGCACCCCGTCTGTCTCATCTCTGATGTGGTTTCTTCTCTAACTCTGGTGCTCCAAGGTTACCAAGGTTGCTAGACTGCTCTCAGCCAAGGCCTGCACCGTCATGGCTTTGCTTGACGGTGGTATGCTCAAGAGGCAAAAGAGCTGGGTCAAGGTAATAATACTGACCATCTCTGGCTGGCTGGATGGATTTGTGTCTATGTCGATGCCTGATTACCTGGGACAATTTTTATAGGAACTGGCTATTCAACGGTTAGGTCCAGATCTATCTTATGCATGCATTCAACACATGATCAGTGGTGAATCACTGAATCTAGCCAAAAAAAACATCATTGAAGTCATCAGGGTCAACTAATTACATGATATAAACTTTCTTAAGCTTCGATGGACCCTGGTGAACCCTCCTAGATTTGCCCCTGAGTATGATTATGCTGTTGCAATATTGGCGGTTATGGCATGGTAGCGGGAATTCACCTACGCCATCATGTAGTGGGTTTGCCATGTGTTTGTGATAGAATTGTTGATAAATTTACAGGCAGAGCCTCCCGCGATAATTGTAGCTACCGTGGCAAGCTTGTGTCAAATGGTCGAGAGGCGCGCATTCAACCTTCAATCCATGAGAGTGTTAGTTATTGATGAGGTGAGGTCAAATTACTGTCAGAGTTTGCTCTGCTCGCTGATGCTCTGTAATTATATCTGCCAAGGGGGCTAACCTTGTTGTTTTCTTAGGTTGATTTTATTTTTGGGTCATCAAAGCAAGTCAGCTCTCTTCGCAAAATATTAACCTCTTATTCAGCAGCTTCCAGTCGTCAAACCATATTTGCAAGCGCATCGATCCCTCAGCACAATCGCTTTCTGCATGACTGTGTACAGCACAAATGGACCAAGGTTGTACTAACTTCTTCTACTGAACAAATTTCTGTTTGTTTTGTACTTCAAAGAAGGCTAATGTCTATTTCCCCTTAACATGGTATAGAGTGATGTGGTTCATGTTCATGTCCACCCTGTACAGCCCATGCCTTCGCACCTGTGTCACAAATATGTGGTGAGCATATCAAATTCTCTGTATAATCATTCATGACCTTGTATCTAATTCCTCTTTTAGCTCACTCATGAAAGGAAGGACCTTTCAAGTTTCTCCCCTTTCCCTCAACCATAGCCACTTACCACAGCCATGCCCACCCTCAGGCTCATTGTTGAAAAATAGTACTAATGTTCTTCTTGACAACTAATTCTGGGATGCATGGCACTTACTCAGACATCACCTACCTCTAGGCATGTCATATTTCTTCTAATTCTCAACTAATCCAATGCATATAGAGGCAACCTGTTTCTTCTTCTTTCCCATAATTAGTGCCTTCTGGCCAACTAAGTCCACAACCAACCTCCTTTCTCCTGAGATTTCTTTTTGATCTCTGTCTGAATCTTGGTGACTATGACAACACAATCAATGTGCAGATCTGCACCAAGAAGGAAAGGTTGCATGTTTTACTATCCTTGCTTGAGAGGGATGCACCAAAGTCTGGAATCATATTTGTTGCTGAACAGGTACTGGTGTACATGATGTTCTTTTCATAACATACCATGTTTATATACTTTCTCTAGTATCTTGGGATTTCATCATCTATTTTCTGGGATGCTTCCTCAGTAGGATTGTCAATAGGCCAAGTGATCTTATGACAGGCCAGCAATATTATTTCCGATGCAAATTGAAATTAGTCATATACCATTTTGCCATAGCTATCTGCTTATATGGAATGATACAGAATAACACATGATGCAGTTATGCGCTGTGATGCTGTACTGCCATGCACATATGTGATAAGTTGAGCCAATTTTGTATCTGCACTTTGGCAAGCTTGTTTATTACCCTTTCAATTACTACTAATGCCTGGGCAAGTTTCTGCAAAACCAATACCCCAGTTATGGTTCATCATGTCATAGTGGCATTATCTGAGGGACAAGCAGTGTCCACCAGTCCATAATTTCATCGTATTTTCATTCCACAATTGTTGTGCTCTGACCAATACCCCCAATTCATAAGCTTTTATGTATAGATTTAAAAAAACTGTGTACATGTTACTTCCTTTTTAAAAGTTTTGGATACTTTGACATATATAAGTAACAAAACTGGTATGTTATTCTGTTCACTAACAAAAGAAGTATCTATTTGTCACCTAGTTCTGACTTCTGAGCAGTTATGTTGATGGTGAATGAATCTTAAAGTCCTTAACTGAACCAAAGAAGTAGTGTATCACTCTCACATCTGCATTCTGTTTTGTAACTCTGAGCTTATGTTCTTAGTCTGAGAGATCAAAGAAGGCTGGTAATCCTCCTTCAACCACAGTTGTTGCTGAGTTCTTGAGAAACGCATACAAGGGAAGCTTAGATGTGCTTCTACTGGAAGAAGATATGAACTTCAATGCTCGAGCTGCCTCGTTCTCTGTAAGTGTTCTCCAAGTTCCTTGTCTGAATCCCCCAGCATCTCCATTCACCGTATTGACTATGAGATTTGTGACCTCTTCAGGAAGTGAAGGGAAGAGGATTCCTGCTGGTTTCAACAGACATAGCAAGCAGAGGGTTTGACCTTCCTCAAACCAGCCACATATACAACTTCGACCTTCCTAAGACGGCGACCGACTATCTGCACCGTGCTGGAAGAACCGGGAGAGAACCTTTCTGTAGGTTGGAATGCAGCGTGACAACCCTTATAACAGAGGAAGAGCACTTCGTGCTTCAGAGGTTTCAGAACGAGCTTAAGTTCCACTGTGAAGAGCTGCCCCTTGAGTCCATGTTCACGTTCTCTTGAGCTCGGATGTGAATACTACTAGTCTTCTTTTTTTTTTGGGGTGGGGGGGGGGGGGGGGGGGGGGGGGGGGGGGGGGGGGGCTGCTACATTTTTCTTTTTCTTTTTTGCTCTCGCTCTGAGCATCTATATTCTATAGGTAAGAAATCTACAGCATTTGTATCTTCTACGGTTGCGTATCCATTTTGTTGGATACACATCTTGAATCATGACAAAGTTAGTCTTGATTTGGTTTAACGTCTCGGAAAACGATTGGACTAAAATTCAACCATGTAGCTTAGTCCACTGGACTATAGCTTATTAAACAGAGCTGTTATTGTTTATCGGTCACTTAAACCAGAGCACGATTATATATGAAGGCACGAAGAATCAACGCTTCATCTAGTCATTTATGTAAAATTATCAACAGAAAAAAAAGCAAAACCATATTCCATATTCAGTACGGATAACATGTTGGCAGCCATGGTACTCTAGTATAGTCAAGTTCCACGGCCGATGGCTTAACTTCACACAAACAGAGTTCAGAGGGGGCAAATTCACATGAACTAGGAAAGTTTGGGTGGCGCCAGTAATAGCATGAAACTGAGCTAAACTGGACGGGATCGACATGGGGCAGATGGCTATTCTTTTATGGTTGTTGAGGCTGCAGCAACTTGGAATCGCAAGCCACGATCTTCACCTTGCCCAGCGTTTCTTGAATCTCCTCGCTCTTGAAGGTTGCATCCGTTAGAATGAAGGTCCAGACATTGTCGCAGAACCTGTAGGTGTGCAGATGACCCTGTACAGCGACAAGGAAAACCATCACAGATCTAGTCTGATAACTGATAAGATTTCAGTTCCCCAAAAAAAACCCGATAAGGTTTCAAATGCCAAAGTGAGAAGAGATACTGAGTACTGAACTGGAATCAATCTGAAACCATAGATATACAAGATAGTTTGGAAACTTCCCCATGCTCATTTTTAATAGATCTTGTAGCATTTGAACCCCAACATACAGATTTAGAGTATCGAAATATCAAACAGAAGAAGGAAGCACGTACACTGGACTCAAAAAGGGACAAGCCCTAGCTGAAACACTAACAAGAAGGCATGAGGCCAGAGGCTCTTGCCTTTTCTTTGAACTTAAGCGAAATAATAGCAAGAGTTCAGTAAATAGTGAAGCTATTGGCATGAACATCACCCTCAAGAAAGAAGGATATCACTGAAGTTCATTCTAGATCATTAAAAAACTTTGCCTCAAAAAAAATTGTTTCATGGTTTAAAACATAAAAGAGAACACTAGTTACTATACAAAGAGAGCTATCTATGTTCGTTAGAAAAGGGTACTGTAAAGTTCGTATTTTTCACAAACTGGAAGAGAGACCCGCAATGTGGCAGGCAGCTACCTATGTACACACAGCACTACCAAAAGAACCTGTGTCCATTAAATTGGGTACGGAAAGATCACTTTTGCAGTTATTTACAGGCCCAGTTAAGGTACAATCAAATATCAAATTTGGTAATTTATCAAGTTGCGTTTTTTTTCCCCACAAGAACACAAAAGCTGTAATGGATTATTAAAATGACAAGCCACAGACTGCACTAACCGCACATGTTTTGCGACATGATAGAAGCTGTCCACATATGCACAACACTGGCAAGGCTAGCAGTTCATAATGATGATGCTGGTGATACATATGTCTAATACATTGTTAAAGCATACTAGAAAAATCCGTGAGCGTGCCAGTTGACAACTAGTTCATGGTACAATGTACTGCATCTAACAAAGTAACAAACGCATGCAGTTGAAGCAGAGACTGATTAACTGAATTTTACATGCTAAATTCAAGAGGAAGCACAGATGTCACTGGTATATGGGGATTTAGGACACAGTTCAAAACATATCACAGCAATGGAAAATAACAAGGATAGCAGTAGAAGAATGTGAGGCTATTTGCAGTACAAATAGTGCTACAAAAGTAAACATTAACACAAGTGCCTCCAAACTTTTTCCAGCATACTAAAAATTAATCCACATATGGAGGGAATACAGTTTTTATAGCCATTGTTTTGCTTTATTAGCGGTTAATGGACAAACCTAATAAATATGTAGTACATAACTTGATTGTGTACATTTTACTGTTGTACAGTGTACAACAGTAAAGTACAAGCCAATACACATTGTAGCACACAGGTTCATCAAACAGAATGGTTAAAGGCTGTGCAGTTTAATTTTCTAAGTGTACAACATTCACCACCAACACAATATATAGTCTGAAATTAGTACCTCGTGATTTCTGCTACTTGTGATAAAAAGAAAGGAAAACAGGCGCTTTCATTTGAAGTTGCTATAGTTTAAATTTGTTAGATAAATCTATGTTAGCAGGTGCATAACAACAGAAAAAGGGCAATGGACTAATGGTTATGGTTTCTATCGCAGTGAACACCAGAAAGAGCACATCGATCATAAATGTACCTTGACGTTAACCTTGCTCTTGACCTGCATCTCCAGCGCCTCAGTCATCGACTAATAAAGGCAATAAAGAGAAGGGTCAAAACAAGCAGTGACGTAGTGTCAGGGACCTGGTAATTTTGAGACCCATGCTGTAACTGTAACGTCGTCAGACCTTGTCGAACTGCACAAGGACCTGTATGGCGAGCTCTGGGCTGACGGCCCCGCTGGAGACGAGGTCGTCCAGCGTCTCAGTGAGGCAGGTGCCAATGGTGGACCTCCGGTACAGCTCGAAGGTGGCCATCCCTGCATGCAATGCCACGCCGAGCCGGGCCTCAACAGCGTCAGAACACACCGCGGAGAATCACACATGTATATGTTGTTCCAGACTAGCATGATTTATGGCTACGCACACCCAAGAAACAGGATCGCGGATCGGGCATCTCTCAAGTTCAAGTCACGATGAGAAACTGGGACTAGAACGGCATTCCATTCCAGTCCAAGGCACAAATGAATGAACCAAGTAACCGAACCCCCCACCCCCGCAATATTAATCACGAATCGATCATCCGTCTAACCCGCGAACCGGATGACGACGACTGCAGGGGCAAACCCTAAGTGAAACTCGGCGGCACGGCGATCAGCAGCAGCGGCGGACACGGCGAATCGGGGCGTGTAGCTAGTAGCTAGGAAAACCCGCCTAGGAACTCCGGAGATCGAAGGCCTTACACGAGGTTCACCTGGCGGGACGGGCACGGATCGGGAGAGGAGGAACGGCGGATCTGCCGGAACAGCGGCCTCGACGGACGGAGCCGGAGCACGGAGCGATCGCCGCGAGGACGGGGAAGGAGGAGAGGGACTGAGGGAGGCAGAGGATGATGGGGGATTCGAAATCTGCCTTCTTATATACGGAGGAGGACGGAGGTCGGAGAAGGGGAAATTGGGGGATGCTTTATATAGGGGAGGACTCGTTCCAGTTCATTGTCTTCCGCATGTCGGTGCCAATTACCGACTCTACCCCTCTATCCTCGTCTCAAATTAACTGTCGTTTTAGGTTTGTATGTTATAACTTTAACTAGATTTATATAAAATATGTATAATATTTGTGTCTCCAAATAAATTTATTAAAAAACTAAATCAAAATATCTATATAATGATATCGATTATGTATTATAATTATTAATAATTTTTTATATAAAATTAATCTAAGTTATTTTTTGGGAAGCAAGAAAGACAGATATTTTAAGACAAAAGGAATATTTGACATACAGCTGTCACCTCACCTGTACAAGGACGACCGCGTCCTCTCCTCTCCTTCGGCTCCTTGTCGTTTTTCTTTTCTTTTTTCCTACTGTAGCAACGAAGGTACACTTCTTTTACACTCGATGACATTTTTTATTATTTCGCCTCGGTAGAGTTTCGAAATTTCTAGCTAAATCGACGACACTCTGGTTTTCTAGTGACATTTGAGCGGACATCAGCTCATGCGAACAAACTGATTTTATATTGTGTAAGTATAATATAAACAATTTATGTGATGGACTTACTTTGCTTTCGCTTTGATGAATTGCTTTGTTACACACCTTCAAAAATTCTAAATGAGTCTATGACGATTGTAGTGTTTCAAGTGCTACACAAATGCACATCTTGAATGGACCCTCTGACCTCATGATATTCTAGATTTTCAAAACTCTCATTACTAAAGGCCCTAAGGCCCCCTTTGGATTGCAGGAAAGGTAGAGTATAGGAAAAGGAAAAACTCAGGAATCGAGATTGCATACTTCTCTAATCCTATGGAATTGAAATGAGAGAAAGATGGTCTTTGGCAAGGGTTCAGGTGAAACACAGGAACTGGCTACTGTTGCTCCCTTTTTTTTTTGCTGGTTTCGGTTTGGATGAGTGGGGCCCAAAGTTGTAGCACTACACGACGGCCTTGAAAAGCAGCGGGAGCTGGCGTGAGCGCTGCGCGGGAAGGAGATCCATTCGCGCCAGGATTCTTTCCAAGAAGTCTGACCTCATGCTTGTATTCCTGTAAAATTGAGGCATAGGAAGCAATCCTATGGATTTTTTCCTTTGTTTTTCCTATGAACCAAAGGAGTGTGTAGGAAACAATCCTTAGGAAGTTCAATCCTACAAAATTCCTATCCCAATCCTCCAATCCAAAGGGGCCCTAAATGTGGGGTACAAAACACAAAGAAATTGAAGCAAACACAAAAGAACATACAAAATCTATAGCAGTTCCTCTAGAGTTCCCATGTGGCAACCTACGGTCAGCCATCCCAAGCACCACCATTTCCAATCTGCAAGCATAACAAGTTTATCACTTAAGACTTGTTTACTTTCAACCCAAAATCCATTCCAATGATATCCATGAGACTGCTTTCACTACACGTTACGTTTTACATAAGCATGTTGTAATGTCCTTTGGTACAACCAATATAATGCTTCTGGTAGCTTCATGAACCGTATAAACAAGATCTTTATGAAATATCTTGACAGTTTTGTTGGAGTTATTCTCATGCATTGGTGAAATTTTAATCTTTTCCAAAGATGAAAAAGAGCATGATCACCATCTTCACGTGGTACTTGACAAGGTCCAATCCATGAACATAAGTTGTTTTGTATGCAAAATTCAACAAGTGTAAATTTTGGATAAAAGAAGTGGCTTTCTTGAGGTATTTAATTTTTGTAAACCCGAGCAAGGGTTCATGAGATACTTGCTTGGACTCGGCCCCAAAATGTTTTAGAAAAGTCAGGAGTGTTCTTGGCCTTATTATCATCGGTTTATTAGAAAATTTTCCAAATTGCCAAACCAAACCTTTTAGCTCAACTTCTTAGAAAGGGTGTCCAATTTAAGTAAGTGGACAAACAATGAACGAGTCTAGCTTGCTGGAATTGAAACAGAGAGCAAGAAGTATCCGACTGAGAATGAGATGAGGTTATGATACTATCACAGTTTACAAATTAGACCCTCCTATGGCTTATTTGGTACAATTTATTACAACCTATTTATAGCTAAAATAAGTTAACATCAATAGCCAAATAGAATATTATTTTAGTTTATTTTGGCCACGTTTATTGTTATCGCTCTCATTTATACTAGAAGATAACACTCTCTATTTGACCATAAATAGAGAGTGTGGCCGTGAATATATAGACCGGCTTTGTTACATAGCTTATCTAAAAACACTCTCAACTTATAAAGTACTACTTGTTATAAAATAACTAGTTTCACTATTAAAAATATATATGTAAGAATATGAAGAATGAAAGTATAGAGGATGAAAATGAGTTGTTCTCTTTTCTCGTATATCCTTTACAATACATAAGCCCTCATATATATAGCTTCATACGAGGGATGGAGTTACAAGAATAAATACAAGGAGAGTTACACCATTAAATCATGAAGGTTGTAACTTTAATGGTATTGGGGTTATGGACATCCACCTTAATATTTCATAACACTCCCCCTTGGATGTCCATTATGAGGTGAATTGCATGCCTCATTAAAAACCTTGCCAAGGAAAAACCCAATGGGAAAAAACCATGGCCAAGGAAAAAAGAGTACACACATATTCACTCCCCCTGATGGCAATATCACTTGATATCTTTCAACCGACGTAATCCAATACCATATGTCAATTTCTTGAATACTGAAGTAGGTAGTTCCTTTGTGAACAAGTCTGCTAGATTTTTACTTAAAGGAATTTGTTGGACTGTTATAATACCATCCTTTTGAAGATCATGGGTAAAGAAAAACTTTGGCGAGATGTGTTTCACTCTATCTCCTTTTATGTATCCATCTTTTAATTGAGTTATGCAAGCCGCATTGTCTTCGTGTATAACCGTTGGCGCTTCATTTTCTAGAAGTAAATTACACACCTTACGAATATGATGTGTCATATTTCTCAACCAGACACATTCTCTGCTAGCTTCATGAATAGCCAAAATTTCTGCATGGTTAGATGAAGTTGCTGTTATAGTTTGCTTCATTGAACGCCATGAAATAGATGCACCACCACACATAAATACATATCCTGTTTGTGAACGACCATTATGTGGATCAGATAGATATCCTGCATCTGCAAAACCAACTAATTCCTCCATGCATTTGTTAGAAAAATATAGACACATATCTTTCGTACCTTGTAAATAACAAAGTATATGTTTTATCCCATTCCAATGTCTTCTAGTAGGACATGAGCTATATCTTGCTAATAAATTAACAGCAAATGCAATATCAGGACGTGTATGACTAGATATATACATTAGGGCTCCTATAGCACTTAGATATGCACCTCAGGACCAAGAATTTCACTATCACATTTTGGAGGTCGAAAAGGGTCTTTAGTTATATCAAGGGATCTAACAACCATTGGGGTACTCAATGGATGTGCTTTATCCATGTAAAATTGCTTTAATATTTTCTCTATATAAGTTGCTTGATGCAAAAGAACTCCATCTTTAAGATGTTCTATTTGCAAACCAAGGCAAAACTTTGTCTTTCTCAGATCCTTCATTTCAAAATTTTTCTTCAAACAATCTTTCGTCTCAGTGATTCCCTGAGAAGTGCTAATTAAGTTTAGATCATCAACATATATAGCTATGATCACAAATTCAGATCCAGATCTTTTTATAAATATGCATGGACAAATAGAGTCATTCTTATACCCTTCTTTTATCAAATACTCACTAAGATGATTGTACTACATTCTCCCAGATTGTTTCAACCCATATAGAGATTTGTTCAATTTAATTGAATATTGTTCTCGAGAACCTGATCCTGGAAGTTTAAATCCTTCTGGTAGTTTCATATATATGTCACTATCAAGTGACCCATATAAATCTGCTGTAACAACATCCATTAGACACAAGTCAAGATTCTCTTTCATTGCCAGACTTATAAGGTATCTAAAAGTTGTTGCATCTATCACAGGAGAGTATGTTTCTTCATAATCAATTCCTGGTCTTTGCGAGAATCTTTGGGCAACCAGCTGTGTCTTATATCTTGTGATTTCTCCTTTCTCATTTCGTTTTCTCACAAATACACATTTATAACCAACGGGTTTGACACCATTTGGTACACGGGTTACATGCCCAAAAACTTCTCGTTTTGTAAGAGAATTCAATTCTGCTTAAATTGCGTCATTCCATTTTGCCCAATCTTTTCTTTCTTTGTATTCCTCTATTGAGTGAGGTTCTTGATCCTCATTTTTATCCATAACTTCTAGTGCTAGATTATATGCAAATGCATCATCGATGATGACTTTCTCACGGTTCCAAATTTTTCCTGACGTGACATAGTTTAATGAGATCTCATCTTCTAAAGAATTAGGTACCTTTGTCTCCTCTTGAGTCATGTCTTCATTTCCTTCAGGAGTTTTTTCCTAAATTATTATTTCCTCTATTTGACCATCTTGATTCTTTGCTCCCTTTCGTTTTTGAGGATTTTTATCTTTGCAACCTAATGGTCTACCACGTTTTATGGTAGCCTTTGACTCATTAGTAATACATGGTTGTCCCTCTTGGACATTAATTTTTTCAGGAGCATTAGCAGCTGGAATATATGACTTGGTCACTTTTTTTAAGTCTGTAAAAACATCTGGCAAATTATTTGCTAAACTTTGTAAATGAATTATCCTTTGAACTTCTTGCTCACATTGTTTTGTACGAGGATCAAAATGAGATAATGATAATTCATTCCAGCTTATTTCTCTATTTAGTTGTTTATTTCCCCCTGTTGTTAGAAAATTTGATTCATCAAAATGACAATCAGCAAATCTTGTTGTAAATATGTCTTCCGTTGATGGTTTAAGATACTTTATTATGGATGGGGATTCATACCCAATATATATTCCCAACCTTCTCTGAGGTTCCATCTTTGTGCGTTTTGCTGGAGCAATTGGGACATACATCGCACAACCAAAAATTCTTAGATGGGAAATATCTAATTCTTTGCCAAAAACCAACTGTAGAGGGGAAAAATTATGGTAACTTGTTGGCATGATGCGAATCAATGCCGCTGCATGCAAAATAGCATGTCCCCATGCAGACATTGGTAGTTTTGACTTCATAAGTAATGGTCTTGCTATTAATTGGAGACATTTAATAAATGACTCTGCAAGACCATTCTGTGTATGAACATGTGCAACTGGATGTTCAACATGTATTCCAATTGACATGCAATATTCATTAAAACTATTTGATGTAAATTCACCAGCATTATCCAAGCGTATAGTTTTGATCGGATTGTCTAGAAATTGAGCTCTTAGCTTGATTATTTGAGCCAACAATCGCACAAATGCTATGTTGCGGGTTGATAGTAAGGAGACGTGTGACCATCTAGTTGATGCATCAATCAAAACCATAAAATACCTAAATGGTCCACTTGGTGGATGAATTGGTCCACATATATCTCCTTGTATGTGCTCTAGAAAAGCGAGGGACTCATGTCCAATTTTAGCCGGTGAAGGGTGTACAATCAGTTTCCCTTGAGAGCATGCGATGCATAGGAAGTCATTCGATTGAAGAATCTTTTTGTTCTTTAATTCATGGCCGTATGAACTATTAATAATTTTTCGTATCATTACTGATCCGGGATGGCCTAGCCTGTCATGCCAAATAATAAAATTGTTATGGTTGGTGAACTTTTGTTCCACCACCATATATGACTCATTCTCTTTGAGACTTGTATAGTATAAACCAGAAGGTAATTCTGGTAATTTCTCCAACACATATTTTTTTCTTGATGACATCTTTGTTATGTTGAGGTACTCCACATTACCCTCACACATTGTCTCTATGTGATAGCCATTGAGACTTTGGGGAATAAAGTGCTTTGTTTATGTCTACCTTTGTCCCACAAGGTAACATTATTATGGCTCTTCTTGAACCCTCTATCAATTTAGCACTTCCTGATATAGTATGAACAACTACATCTTGTAATATAAGATAGGAAAAATACATTTTACTCTTCAAGATAGTATGAGTTGTTCCACTGTCTATAATACATATAGTTTCTTCATTTGCAAGCTCTTGAGGCAATGGTTCATCCATACTCTTCAAAATAAAACGTACTAATAAACATTACTTCTCTATTAAAGAAATATAGTGAAACATATGAAATGAATACTAATTAAATGGAAACATAATATAACTTTATTCATTCATTTATAAGATGAAACATGCTTTAATGGTACTACCATTACATTGCATTTATTCATGCATGAAGAAAATTAAAAACAAGATTATTTATTCTTGGATGAAGAAATCAGAAACATCAAGATGTGTTGCGGTCTTGTGGTCATATTCTCCAATATCTGTCGCAGTGACCATATTATCATCCAAAATATTATCACCACTACCACTTGTAAAGTTTGTCTCTATCTTTTTGTTTTTTTTCTCAAGTGATTTTTGATAGAGATCAACAAGATATTTGGGTGTGCGACAGTTGCATGCCCAATGAGATCTTCCACTACAACGATGTCATGTATTTTTTGTTACATCAATTTCGCCTTTATCTTTATCTCCTCTTTCTTGCCTTTTATTGGAATTCCCCATGTTCTTGAATTGGACACTATAATTTCCTCTACCACGACCATATCCATATCCACGACTGCGCCCGCGCCCGCGTCCACGTCCGCGGCCACCTCCGCGTCCACTCCCACCATTTTGATTATCATATCTCGTTGCATTTACTTTAGGGGGTGGATTTGAACCCGTTGGACGTGTTTTATGGTTTTTCATCAAAAGCTCATTATTTTGTTCAGTCACAAGCAAACAAGAAATAAGTTCAGAATATTTCTTAAATCTTTTCTCACGGTATTGCTGCTGAAGCAGCACATTTGATGCATGGAATGTAGAGAATGTTTTTTCAAGCATCTTTTCATCTGTCACTTTTTCTCCACACAATAGTAACAGTGATGTGATTCTAAACATGGTTGAATTATATTCAAAAAACACTTTTATAGTCTTGCAACCTTAGGTGCAACCACTCATAACGGGCTTTAGGGAGGATCACTGTCTTTTGATGATCAAATCTTTCTTTTAGTTTGTTCCAAAAAATAAGGGGATCATTATCAATAAGGTATTCAACCTTTAAACCTTCATGGAGGTGGCAGCGAATTAAAATCAAAGCCTTTGCTTTATCTTGGCTAGATGCATTATTTTTTCTTTGATCGCATCACGAAGCCCATTGGCATTCAAGTGAGTTTCAGCATCTAGCACCCATGACAAGTAATTCTTGCCCGAAATATCCAGAGCCGTGAAATCAAGCTTGGCAAGATTTGACATAGTAAACTATAAAATATATAGATTGCGAAATTCAAACAATCATACAAGAATAAAATATAGAAACATATACAAACAGTAATGTCTTACCATGAAAAATATATTATGATCAATGTAAAGTTGCTTACCTAGTTCTTGATAGCTTTTAGAGACAGTTCGTGTTGATAATGTGTTATAAAATAACTAGTTTCACTATAAAAATATGTATGTAAGAATATGAAGAATAGAAGTAGAGAGGATGAAAATGAGTTGTTCTTTTTTCTCGTAAGCCCTCGTATATATAGCTTCATATGAGGGATGGAGTTACAAAAATAAATATAAAGAGAATTACACTATTAAATCATGAAAGTTGTAACTTTAATGATATAAGGGTTATGAACATCCACTTTAATATGTCATAACACTACTCTACCAAATAGAGCCATACTACTCCCTCCGCTTACAAGTCACTGCTGCGCTACAGCGTTACAGGTGCTGGTCATTATAAAATACTAGTACGACTGTTGGGTACTCTACTTGGTGGTCGGTGCGGACGAGACGATCGAGACTTGTCGTGTGTGCATTATAGTGTCGGTCTTCTATATAATTTGGCATAATCTATTGACCATCGAATTATTGGCTCATTTTTTCCCCTTGAGACTTAGTTGAGCAGTGATCTCCCGGCCAGCTCCCCTGTGCCTTCGCCTTCACTGCCCCAATACAACTTACAAACAAGCTAAACTTATTTAAACTATAAACAGACACTTAGCCGGGCTGATCCCATGCTGTTATCTTTTCATCGATCACTGCGACATGCTGATCGAGTAGAGTTGCATCCACACGTATCATCCGCATGGCTTTGATAGAGGGCTAGCTCAAATTAGATCAAGTGTATACAAACGTAAAGGTTAATATAGATGAGCTAATTTTTTAAATGTCTTTAATAGTTGTTAGCTACGATCGAGTAACTAGCTAGCTACTCTTGGCTAACTTGAGCTAATGTTTAGCCATGGCTTATCCAAACATGCTCTTATTTCACAAAAGATCACGATATGAAAAAAAAAACAATTCTTACTTCTTCATGACGAGTCAAATAAATTTAAGTACGACAAAATCTATACAAGAATACACTAATATTTATAATACAAGTATCATTAGATTGACTATAAAATATATATTTTTAAAACTATTTAGAAAAATATGAATATTGATATAATTTTCTATAACCTTAGTTAAATTATATATATGGCAGCGCTATTCTATACCCTAGGTGTAGAATAGTTATTAGCCCAGCCCAACCCATCCCATAACCAATCTAGCTAGATAACCAAACCGCACGCCCGCCCGCGCGCCTGACGCCATGCGCTCTGCGCCCCGCGGCCTGCCGACCATGCAAACCAGCACCACTGGCTGACCCACCCCCACACTCAATAGGTCCAGTTTCCCACCGGCCGGCCCATTCCCACACGCGCCCACGCGCCCGACCCCGTCCCGCGTCGCGCGCCTGACGCCGGTCCAGCGCAAAAAAAAAGAACACCCACCCAGGTATCGAACCTGCGACCTCTCAGCACAGAGGATGCTAGCTGCGCTTGGTTAAGCAGGCAAGCCTTTGATTCATTCTTGTACTAAATGCACTCATAGACTTATTTAATTGGGCTATGGAAAATACCCCTATAATTAATCATATAATATATGCAAGTATTTCTTAGATATAAATACTGATTAGGATTGCAACATCCATAGTGGTTAGGTGTCACAGTACAATACTAATTAGGGTTTCAGTATGCAGTATTTTTTGTTGCAGTATTTGTTGTTCCAGTATTATTTTAAATAGTGGCAAAATTAATTAAACATTGGAAGTGGAAATACTAAAAAATACTATGAGATAAATAATATCAGCTACTGACTCTGTCAGGTATGAAGTACTCACAATGCTTATGATACTCATAACTGCTAGAGAAATATTGATAAATATTAACATCTACTAAAAAAATACAGTTAAAATATTAAAAGCTACTTAAGGATACTAAAAAAATACTGAAGTCTTACTAAAGGATAGTACTAATAAGTGCTCAAGAAATGCTCCATAAGTAAAAGAGAAAAATACTAACAAATACTACTAAAAGAAATATACTAACATGTACTGAAACAAACATATTCACCTATACCAAACAGTGAGAATGATATCAATGCAAATGAGAGGACAATACTAAGAAGTACTGAAAGATTATACTAATAAATACTAAAGCAACATACCTAAATATACTGAATGAAAACAAGGAGTAATTTTAAAGAAAGACTAAAAAAATATACCGAAGACTACTAAAGTCATAGTAATAACAAAAGATACTTGCAAAAAAATAATCAATACTAACATGTACTCAAAGACGCTAGATCCATATACTGAATACTAAATACTGAATATGGAATATTGAATACTAACATATAGAAAATACCGACAGGTAGAAAAATACATATTGAATACTAACATGTACTCTAGATTCATATACTGAATATTGAATACTAAATACTGAATACTGACATATAGAAAAAATACCAACATACCGTCAAATATATCGTCAAGTATTTTAAGTAGTTATCAGTGTATCGTCAAGTACTGAATATTGGATATCTTAAGTAGTTATCAGTATATCGGCAAGTATTTAACCTTTGGTACAACCGATACTATAACTTCAGTAGTTGACGGTATCTTTAAGTAATAAAAATACTATAACACCATAATCAGTATTTTGTAATAAAATATTAACAACTACTTAAATAAAAAAGCATGGGGAAGCCATGTAGGAACATAAGAGCTACATGCATGTAAACAAAAAGGTGGAGTAGCACGTATTCGCTCCATATCTGGATTTGTTGACGTTTAGGATATAATTGTGCTTACCAAGACATAATTAATTAGGGGTTAGTTTTCCGTCCTGCATAAATCCATTTGTGGTTGTGTTATTTTCAAGTAGTAACCGGCGGCTCACACGGCCAGCGCAACAGGTTAGAGTCCTCATTGTGAGGTCGTAGGTTTGAAACCTGCCTGCGTGCATTTTTTTGTGATTTTTGCCTGAGCCAGGGTGGGAGCACGGGAGGGGGAGCTGGGTTGGGCAAGAGCGCGGGAGGGGAAGCTGGGCTACGCAATGGGCGGGAGCGCGGAGGGGGAGCTGGGCTGGGCGGGCCGACGCAATGGGTGGGAGCGCGAAAGAGTTGGCGCGGAGCGCGGGAGGGGGAGCTGGGCTGCGCAATGGGCGGGACTGCGGGTGGGGGAGCTGGGCTGGAGACGGGCTGGTTGGTTGGGTCTAGAATAGCACATGTATATATACTAGGTGGATACCCCGCGCCTTGCTGCGGGTATTCCAGAGCTATGGCGGGCCACGGGCCAACCACGGCGGCTGGGGGAGTGACCGATCTTCGGTGTAGCCTCGTTAGAGGGTCATCGTAAACCTTAGTTGTTTCGAAGCATTTCACGTGTGGTCTCACTCAACCGAACCCTCTCCTAGTAATATACCGGAGGGGCATCTCCCCTACCAGGAGTTCTAAAAGTTCTGTGTATGGATCATTCAGGCGTTTTGAAGCACCTCAAAAAATCCATGTGATATGCAGTATTGCCATGTTTTTCTCAGAAACACTGGTTTCGGGTATTCCAAAGCCTCGGCGGGCCACGGGTGAAAGGTCCAATTGCAAGGCTAGAGGGGAGTGAATAGCCTAAATTCAAATCCTAAACAATTCTCAACAACAAGTTAGATCACAAGGAAGCGAAGCGAGACTAGCACTAGCAAACTAAGGTATGTGAAGCCTCCTAACCACAATTGTTATCCTAATATAGCTCTAAGCTCACACAATGCCTACTCATTCTAGTAGCCCTCTAGGCACAACCTAATATACTAAGACAAGTATGAAGAAGATAATGCGAAGATAGGAGGGTGATTATATCGTCGTGTAGAGGTAGAGAGCCAATCAATGGATGAACACCGAGATAGCCAATCAATCACAATTGGGAGACAAGGTTGACACTTGATTTTTCTCCCGAGGTTCACTAGTTTGCCATCTAGCTACGTCCTCGTTGGTTGGCTCACTCACTTGGAGGTTCACGCGCTAATTGGCATCACACGCCAAACCCGTCACCGGGTGCCGCACAACCAACACAAGAGAGGGCACTCAACGACACGCGCAATCCACTAGAGTTACCTTTGCGATCTTCCGCGGGGAAGGCACAAGAACCCCTCACAATCACCACTTGTGGTCGACTGTGACAGAACCTCTTAAGATAGGGCCCACTTGCCAGGATTAACCACTTAATCCCAACAAATGATCCAAACCTTAATTAGCCCGTCAGGTGTCGTCACTTTGCAGCGGGCCATCCACCTCTATCCGAACAAGATCTCCTCATTACAAACATTGCAGAAGTAACCTGATAATTTATATTACATCAAAGTAGCGGAAATTAAAGTCATATTACAAACCATAAGTCTTGAAACATAACTTAGTGCGATACAATATTATTACATCAAGCTGCTGATAGAGTATGAACAAAACAACCGAGGTACCCTTGCCCAAGGGTCAAGCAAGACCAACTACTCCTCATCCTCATCAACTGAAACAACAGTCATGCAGCACGAGGCCACACAAACTGGATTGGGACCCTCATCTGCAACAGGGGTTAACAAACCCTGAGTACGGGAGTACTCAACAAGACTTATCCGACAAATAAAATATTTGGTGGACAAAACAGTATGCAAGACATAGGATTCAAGGGTGGTGTTTGTGAGAATCAAGTATTTTGCATAAATGAGCATTTATAAAGGAGTTGAAATTCATTTGAGTTATTCATAAGATTACACAGGTACCAATCTAGATGTATGATCGATAACGAGGTAATAACCATCCATGAAGAGATCCACAAGTATCCAGTTCAAGTGCATTACTACGCGGAAGAGGACATGGTTGTGTTTCCATATCCGAGGAACACGACGATTCGAACCGGTTAAACCCAGCTGGGGATTCCCAATCACACGACATATACAGCACTAAAGCACGCATATGACTACCTTTCCCTGGATCCTCCAGCCAAGACCGGGGTTCCGCCACCCGAGAGCATAGTACACCTCTATCTAGTTCGCTAACTTGGAAGGTACACACTACTCTCGCCATCTCTCCACTCCCAGTGCGGATTAACCGTTCTTCAAACTAGAATAGCCAGAGTCTAGCTTTCTGGAGTATGTGATAGGTACTCCAAAGTCACAACCCTTGGACATCTACAACGGACGGCTTCTAATCGACACAGGCGGAAAGAACCCGCTCACCAATCACCACTGGTGGCTCCTAAACACCGTGTCCGCCCGGTCTCAGATTATTACTTCCAACAACAACATCCCTTTCTCAGAAAACATAACCATTTGCCGAAGCAATACGCTATGTGTAGGTGACCGGAAATCACCTACTATAAAAGTTCTAAGCATACTACGCATTTTTGCGAAACTTTGCATCTTTAAACAAGTGTCAAGGTTAAAGGTACAACTAGTACAAGGATACAGCTATGCATCAAGTAGGAATTTAATCAAGTACCATAATGCAATAGTATAATCATAAGTGTATTTAAAACAAACAATTTTAAACACAAGGGAAGGCTTGGATGCACCGGGGCTTTCCTTGGTTGGAGGGATAAACAAACTCGGGCTCGGATTCAACAAGAGAGAAAACCTCTTCACTAGAGATATCCAACCCAACCAACGAACAATCTACACGATACAATGTCATGCGTAGATGATGCTTGAATGATAAATATGATGCTTTGCAACACACAAACATGTACTTGAAGGATGAATAAAATAGATTAAAACCTTGAGTACAACTTCCCTTCATGAAGAAAAGCAAAACTAGGTTATAAAGCAAAATTAATTAAACCCTACTAATCTTGATTATCTAAGTTAATAATTACATCTAAAAGAACTGAGTAAACAACATCACATCAAGCATGTCCAACTTGTGGTTGTCACTGAACAAATAACCATTTGCATCAAATAATCCAAATCACCGAAAACCTAAAGTCATTAGGGTTTCTAAATATTTTATAATTAATTATTCAATTAGCCATGTGCAAAAGTTCATCCAAAAATTCTCAAACTTTTTGTACAGCAAGGTAACAGTGTATAAAGGTCACACAAAAAATTTTAGAATTTTTGGAACAGTAAATAGAGCATGAAAATTCATGGAAAACTCATTTTTCAATTACTTTGAGCATTTTTATAGAATTAAAAATGTATTAAATATGGTCATGTTATATTTTTCTTAAATACTACACAACACAGAGAGCATACTCAAATTTTTACAGAATTTAATTATGCACAGAAATAAACATAAAAAAACAACAAAAGTCATTACAGTGCAAAACTGGAAAAAGGAAAAACCCTTCAACTCAGCCGCTGACAGCTGGGTCCCGCCCGTCAGCGGCACAGAGGCAGAGCAGCGGCGCCGACGACCACAAAACACGGCGGCGCATCGCCGTCGGTGACCAAACTGCACAACCAACCCTCGCATCAGCTTCTACACTCCACCCCGAACCCAATGAGGTGCGACACGCCCATTTCCATCCCTCAGAAACGCCTCACCGGCGACGATCCGAGCTCGGCCGCACGTACGCCGGCGAGTACAGCCATGCGCCGGAGAAACCAAGCCCCGCAAACAACTCAGGGATCAACCACGAGCAAAACGCCCAACAGAAACGAGACTAAAACCTACCCTGGTGACCTTGCCGACGACAATGGCGGCAACCCGCGTGCGGCCGCACATACGCCAGCGGACACAGGCCACAATCGGCTCAACCAACAACCCCAACATACTTAGTAGCCCCAAACAACGCGAAGCGCACGCAAAACGAACCCAGAGCTAAACGCAACACCCTCGCCGACGGCCATGGCAGACGGTGGGGATCTGCGCGACGTGCGCCGGAGAAAATACGCACGCGCTCGAACAACCATCACCCATACCAGACTCAGGACGGCTAGACGAAGCTAGCGCAAGACTCGGATCAGAAAATGATCAGCTACAACGACCAGACGACGAACACACCGCCGCGCCGGCCATGAACCGCGCCGGCGCTCGTGGACAGAGCTTGAGGGCTCGATTCAAGGACAACCGAGTGTGCGAAGAGTTCGAGGTGCTTACCTCGGAGGTGTAGCACTTGCTAGCGCGGCCAGAGATGAAGCAGAGACGGTTGGCGACGAAGACCGTGCCGGCGAAGACGATGAACCGAGCGGCAACGATGATGTTCCCGGAGCTACGGTCCACCATTTGCAAAACGGAGAAGCCGACAAGGATCAGTGATAGATAAGGAAGATGAAACAAGAAAGAGGAAATCAATGTGGCTCCTATGTAGCCCGGTCGGCAACGAACCCGAGCGGCGGCGCTCTTGCCGGAGCCGAGGAAGACGGAGTCGTGCCGGTCGATTCACACGGTCGCAGCTTCAACCAACTCTTCCAGAGGATTCGCGAGATCAAAGCGAAGGCAAAGGGAGTGAATTGAGAACTTGGCAGTGGCTAACGAGCTCGGACGATCTCGCCGATGTGGGATGGACTCGCGGCGGAGCAGAGTAGAGCGGCGCGCGAGCGTGGAAAGGGAGGCAGGAGTGGACGGCGTCCCGTTTTGAAGATGGCAATGGGTCTGCGACGTTGCCACGCACACGACAGGACGTGCGTCGACGCCAGGAGGCGCGCGGTGATCTCGGCAGGTGGTCGGCCAGGTGTCGGTGTCGAGTTCATCGTCACCATGCAAGTGTTTGATGAAATGACTGAACCGCCCCCTGGTACTAATTTGCAATTTGCTCAAGCTTCCAGGGGTTTTCATGAAAAACTTTGAATACGAAAGTTGCTCAAAATTTCATGATATACACTTTTATCAATACTCACATTTTCAAATTCGGCCTAGAAATGAAAATGCATTTTTGAAAATTTTAAATCCTTTTTAAAAGGTTTACCCCCTTTTCAATTACTCTAAAAACTTGAATAACACTTGAAAAATTGTAAACACAACAAATGCAATTCAAACATAGCTCTACAACTTTGCTTAAACAACCATATGCAAATTCTTTATAGATTTTGAAAATCATGCTTAGGGTTTAATCCACCCCCTCTAGGAATTAGGGTTTGGATTCAAATTTAAATTTGAGAATTTTGAAAAGATGACCTGCATTCACAACATTGATCAAACATAGACAAGTAAACTCATTTTAGTTCAATGCATATCCAGGTTTTCAAACAAGTGAATGATGCTTAATGCATATGATGACATGATCAGTTTTTAATTAAGTGATTAACACCAGGGGTGTTACATCGACGAAGCACAATCACCAAGCTTCTCGAATCCACACCGCTTGCTCCAACATTGTATTGATAGCTTCGGCCCAAAAATAATGACTAACATTGTACTCACTCAAGATTGATCTTGCCATGTCAATGAAGGTTCTATTCTTTCTTTCAACTATCCCATTGGATTGAGGAGTGTACTTTGGAGAGAATTGATGGTTGATTCCAAAGTCATCACAAAGTTCATCAACTCTTGTGTTCTTGAACTTACTCTCATTGTCACTTCTAACTCTCTTGATAGTTGTTTCAAACTCATTTTGGCACCTCTTGACAAATGACTTGAAGATATCAAAAGTGTCACTCTTGTCACTCAAGAAGAATACCCATGTTATCTTGTAAAGTCATCTACTATCACAAATCCATACTGGTTTCCACCAATGCTTGCATAAGTAGTTGGTCCAAAGAGATCCATATGCAATAACTCAAAAGCTTTGCTTGTACTCATGATGCTCTTCTTTGGATGAGTATTTCCAACTTGCTTGCCGGCTTGACATGAGCTACATAGCTTGTCCTTCTCAAATATGACATCCTTCAAGCCTCTCACTAGATCATGCTTGACTAGCTTGTTTAATTGCTTCATGCCAACATGTCTAAGCCTTCTATGCCATAGCCAACCCATGCTAGATTTGGTGATGAGACATGTTGAGAGTTGGGTCTCACTAGCATTGAAATCCACAAGATATAGGTTCTCATACCGAAAACCCTTGAATACCATGTTAGAGCCATCCACACTAATGATTTCCACATCCTCTACTCCAAAAATGCACTTGAAACCGAGATCACACAATTGGGCAACCGACAATAGATTGAACTCAAGCCTTTCTACTAGAAGCACATTGCTAATTCTAAGATCATTGGAGATAGCAATCTTTCCAAGCCATTTCACCTTGCCTTTGCCATTGTCACCAAATGTGATACTATCAAAGCCATGAGCACTATCTTGGTTGATTGAGTTGAACATCCTTCCATCACCAGTCATGTGTTGAGTGCACCCACTATCAAACACCCAATGCCTCCCTTCGGCTTTATAATTGACCTACAAGAGAGATCAATTCCTTTTAGGTACCCAAACTTGCTTGGGTCCTCCAAGGTTAGTTACCAAGGATTTTGGTACCCAAATGGACTTCTTAGTAGTCATCCATGGTGCACTAACAAACTTGTCATGAACACCATTAGTACCCTTGGAAAGAACATAGAATGAATCAACTCTCATAGAGGATACACTTCCTTGTGGCTTCTTGTTCTTGCATTGATGCTCATTGTGACCAACTTGCTTGCAACTCTTGCAATAACTACCAGTGTTCTTCACAAAATGAGTTTTGTGAGGAGCAACGGCAGTCTTACCTATCTTGGGGGTATATCCCAATCCCTCTTTGTACAGATATGCTCTTTAGCTACCCAAGCACATAAGCAAGCGGCCGTCACCTCCATAAGCCTTAGCTAAGGAGTGATTGAGCTTAGTAACCTCCTTCTTGAGGGTTTCATTTTCCACCACAAGTGAGGCATCACAAGTAGAGCCATCACTAGTAGATGAAGTAGTAGTGGTAGTGCTACAAGAGGGGTTAGTGGGAGCAACAATGACAGGAGTATAGAAAGATTCATCAAGAATATCACACGTAACTCCCATGTCACATGTTTGAGCAATCTCCTTCTTACTTTGGTCAAGGAGGGAGGAATGAGCTCTTTCAAGCTTAGTGTGAGACTTCACTAGCTTGTCATGGGCTTCCATTAGCCTCTCATGAGATGCTACGGCCTCATCAAGGTTTTGCTTAAGAGCCATATTGGTCTTGTGCAATTCTTTACATTCCTTCCTCTTCTTGTCAATGTATTCTTTAGCTTGCTCAAGCATGCCCATGAGTTCCTCCTTTGAGGACTCCTCACTATCACTATCACTATCACTCTCACTCTCACTCTCATTCTCATCATGAGAAAGTACCTTAGTGCACTTAGCCATGAAACATGATGATGGAGTGTCAAATAGAGAGATCTTGTCCCTCATTGCAATGCTTGCAAAAGCCTTCTTCTTGGTAGTGGTCTTCTTCTCTTGATCATCATCATCACATAAAGAAGAATCACTATCCCAAGTGACAATATGAGAGTAGCCCTTCTTCTTCTTCTTCTTGTCAAATGTGGGCTTCTTCTCTTTCTTACCTTTCTTCTTGTGATCATCATCATCTTTGTCACTATTGTATGGACAATGAGCAATGAGATGATCAAAGCTTCCACACTTGAAGCACTTCCTTGGTTCATCATGATTCTTGAAAGAAGTCTTCTTTCTTCTTGCACCATAGCCCTTCTTTTTCATGAATCTTCCTAATTTCCTCACAAAGAGAGCCATCTCCTCTTCATCAAGATCACTTCCACTTTGGTCTTCACTTTCACTAGATTCTTCAATCTTGCTCTTGCCCTTGGATGATGAAGTGGCTTTGAATGTCAAGTTCTTCTTCTTCTCATCTTTCTTCTCTTCCTTCTTCACATCTTCTTCCTTATTGTCCCGGTAAGCATCTTTGGTCATCACATCTCCCAAGACTTGATTGGGTGTCACGGTGTTCAAACCACCTCTCACATTCAAGGTCACAAGAGTGTCAAACCGAGGAGGAAGACACCTGAAGAACTTGTGAGAGAAGTCCTTATCCTCAACCTTCTCACCAAGAGCCGTGAGATCATTGACTAGCACTTGGATCCTATGAAACATCTCCGGCATATTTTCATCATCCTTCATCTTGAAGTTTGCAAACTTCTCCTTGAGAATGTATGGCTTGGCACCCTTGACGGCTTGAGTGCCTTCAAATGATTCTTCAAGCTTCTTCCAAGCCTCATGAGCACTCTCTAGATTCTTGATTTGCTCAAAGACCTTCTCATCAAGATCCTCATGGATGGCACTAAGAGCAATATCATTGTGTTGAAGCTTCTCTTCTTCGGTCGGGGTGGGAGCTTCCTCATTTGCAACCTCAAACTTCTTGTCCACCACAAGCCACACCTTCCGGCTAATTGACTTGATATGAGCGGTCATCTTGACTTTCCAATAGCCATAGTTTGAGCCATCAAACTTGGGTGGTTTCTTCATGTTGTTGATATGAGCCATGATCACACAGTAGGTTGTTAAGCCTCAAATCAACGGTGTACTAGCTTCGATACCACTTGAAAGGTCCGATTGCAAGGCTAGAGGGGGGTGAATAGCCTAAATTCAAATCCTAAACAATTCTCAACAACAAGTTAGATCACAAGGAAGCGAAGCGAGACTAGCACTAGCAAACTAAGGGATACGAAGCCTCCTAACCATAATTGTTATCCTAATATAGCTCTAAGCTCACACAATGCCTACTCAATTCTAGTAGCCCTCTAGGCACAACCTAATATACTAAGACAAGTATGAAGAAGATAATGCGAAGATAGGAGGGTGATTATATCGTCGTGTAGAGGTAGAGAGCCAATCAATGGATGAACACTGAGATAGCCAATCAATCACAATTGGGAGACAAGGTTGACACTTGATTTTTCTCCCGAGGTTCACTAGTTTGCCATCTAGCTACGTCCTCGTTGTGTCGGCTCACTCACTTGGAGGTTCACGCGCTAATTGGCATCACACGCCAAACCCATCACCGGGTGCCGCACAACCAACACAAGAGAGGGCACTCAACGACACACGCAATCCACTAGAGTTACCTTTGCGATCTCCCACGGGGAAGGCACAAGAACCCCTCACAATCACCACTTGTGGTCGACGAAGCACAATCACCAAGCTTCTCGAATCCACACCGCTTGCTCCAACCGTCTAGGTGATGGCAATCACCAAGAGTAACAAGAAACTAGCAGCGGTATCAACTCCCAAGTGCCACTAAGATGAATCACTTCATGCAATGCACTTGATGCACTCAAATCTCTCAAATGGATGATTAATCAAGTGTGAGATGAGTGGGGCTGTGTGTCACAAGCTCACAAGAGTATGCAATAGCCAAAGGTGCAAGAGAGACTCATTGAACCTTCCACACATCCTTAAATAGCCCCCGCAAAGGAACTAGCCGTTATGCACTTGGGCTGCTGAAAAAACGTGACCGTCGGACCACTTTCCATCACCGTCGGACCATAGCTTTGGTCTGACGCCTTCTGCGTCTGCCACGCGTCCTCTGTCTTTTGAAAAATTACCGTTGGTGCGTGTCTTTGAGCACCGTCGGACCACCTTCATTGGTCCGGAGGCTTGGTCCAACGCCTTGATCAGCCTTCAGCCAACCTCAGCAGGGAGCACCCTTGCTCCGGACTCGACCGTCGGACTGGTCCACCAGACCATGCCACCTGGTCCGACGCCTCCACGAGTCTTGAAGTTTTTCACGCAGGGAGCACCCGAGCTTCGGACCTCACCGTCGGACTGGTCCATCGGACCATGCATTCTGGTCCGGAGGTCACTTTGACTTCTGTTCTGCCTTTGACTGAGCCACCGGACCATTCGCCTATGGTCCGGAGCCTCAACTGTGCACTGGTCCGACGCTTCTCTGCCTGAGGGCCAGTGCTGGGAACAACCGTCGGACCACCTCCTATGTTCCGGAGCTCCCATGCACCACTGGTCCGACGCTTCAGTCTTGCTCATAATTCATCTATGATTTCTCCCCTTGATCTCATGTGCCACCACCAAGTGTTTCACTGACTTGTGCATGTGTGTTGGCATATTTTATCAAGTTTTACAAGGGTTGTTCATTAGGATTAGATGCAATGCATGTAATGAACTCCTAATGGCACTTGATAGGTGTAACCACTAACTATTTTCCCTTTTTAATAGTACGGTTATCTATCCTAAATGTGATCACACCCACTAGGTGTCTTGATCACCAAAATGGAAAAGCCCTAGCTTATACCTTTGCCTTGAATAGCTTAAGGACTCCTCCTCTTCTCTTATTCTCCAAGTGTGAGCTTCTAATAGCTTTCTCCTAGCTTCCATCCTTGCTCCATCACTTGTTCACCTTCACTTAGCCTTAGTGTACTAAATCTACTCAAACACTTAGAGATAGGTTAGTACTTAGGTTTCATCAATTACCCAAAACACTTAGAGATCTCTCAACGGGCCAACTACGGCGGTCGGGGGAGTGATCGGCTTTCGGTGGAGCCTAGTTAGAGGGTCCTCGTAAACCTTAGTGTTTTTGAAGTATTTCACCCCGAGGTTTCACTCAAACAAACCCTCTTCCCATAATATACCCGAGGGGCATCTCCCCTCCCAAGAGTTCTGGTAGTTTTGTGTATGGTTTCTTAAGGCGTTTTGGAGGACCTCAGAAAATCCATGTGATATGTAGTTTTACCACATTTTTGCTCACAAACACTGGTTTCGGCCATGGAGACGCACGGGAGAGTTATCGAAATATATCCACGTGGGATCTTGTTTTGAAGAGTTTCTTGCGAGGAACACCATGGTGCAATTGGATTTTAATTATAATAGTTGGTTTAGGTGCTATGGCTTTTTTCCTATTTTAAAATGAAATAGCTAATGGGAAGATAAATGAGGGTTAGTGGGCCGATGACATCACCTGATGTAAGATGACATCACTTTTAGCAAATACTCGAACCTGATTGGAGGGGACCCTCTAAGTAGGTCTTTGCAATATAGGAGTAGTATATATATATATATACATGCATGTATACGACAACGCTATTCTACACCCTAGGTGTAGAATAACTATTCTACACCATGACCCAACTAGCCCGACCCATCAGACTCCACCAGCCAGATCAACCACACCCCTGACTCGATCTGACTCGCACCCGACCCGACGAAAAATTAGCGCCCCTACCCTATTCTGTCGTGAGTCATGTATTAACCGGTGACGGCCTTTCTTCTCCGACCCGCTCAAAACCGACAGCAAGCACCCTCCCACAAGCGCGAGCTCCCAAATCCGTGGGCACGGCAGCCCTCGGCGGCAGCGTCCGGGCCACATGACGGCAAGGACCACTGCATCTGGCCGCGGTGGCGAGCCTTCCGTCTTTGCGGCCGCAGCAGGCCCCCTGCATCTGGATCTGGGTGTGGAGGTCTCATCGGTGCGAGTTCTTTCCACTACAGCGGCAGTGAATCCCATTCAGATCAGAGCGACAGCAGCGAAGCCACCAGGTCAGGACAAGCTGGGCGGACGGGCTGGACGCGATTGCCGGCCTAGGCACTAGCCGCATGCCCTCATGGAGCTGCAAGGGTGGGCTGGATGCGACTGCCGACGAAGGTATCCGCCTCGAGCTGGGCACAAGTCTGTATGTGGTTGCTGTCCGGGCCGCTACCGAGGCTGGGGGTGGTCTAGGTAGTGGTTAGTCCTGCTACCAGCCTGGGCTTGCCGGAGGTCACCGGTCGCGCACGCCCTGCCCATCCTTAGTCACCGCGTTCCCGGGTCGAGGAACGGGGACGAGGAACATGGTACATCAATTTTCAATACTGTTTGGAACGACGAGTATACAGTTTCAGCACGTCCCAAATTAACATGGACCGTGATCCAAGTTAATTTGGGACGACGTTCCTTGAACGACGACAAGGAACGAGACTGCAGCAGCGACTGTGCAACCGTCGGCGAGTGTGCATCACTGCAGCAGCGGACGCAAGCTCACAAAATCCACGTTGCCGCCGGCGAGCGCGCAGCACCAGCGGCAGAAGCGGTCGGCGAGCACGCAGCAGCAGCTCGCGGCATGCGGTCGAGCGCCACCAACGACGAACGAATGCACACAGCACTACAACAGTAGTGGATGAACCGCACACAGCAGTAGCTAGCCGCCGGCCCGCGGCGTGCATGTGAGCTCGAGGCCAACGACGAACGCAGCAACGACCGCCGGCGAGCACGTGCTGCAGCAACGGCCCGCGGCGTGCATGCACTTGGCCTTCCCCGCGGTGGTCTTTCAGTCCGCGTGGGCGAGCGGAGGGGTCGAGTTCCGCCGGCGTTCCGAGAGTCGACCCGGCGCGTTCCCGCTCCGCGATTTGGGACGACGTTCCCGGGAACGAGGATCGCCGCGTCGTCCCGCGTTCCCGGTGACTAAGTGCCCATCTTGCGGCGGCGAAGCCTGGAATTAGAGCTAGATGCGTGCTGCTGTGTCGGGTGGTCCGACTCGTGCCTCATGGTGGCTGATGGGTGGATGCTAGCTAGTAGTGGCTCTCCTTTCTCGATGCATTCGCTGATGCGCTTATGGCGGAGGATGAATGCCTAGACTGGACAGGTCACTACAGATAGAGGAGAGTCGAACAGTGGCCAGAGTTAATACTGTAAAATATCAAGACATACTGAATCCTATTAGTGTTTAAAGGCACAGCAAGAAAATGAACTAAAAGATACTGATATTATAAATAAAAGATAAAAATATTGAACTACAAAAATTCTAAAACTACTTGGTAAAACAATAACTTGGTCAACCCCGAATGCATAACAGTAGTGCAGGAAATTGTAAATTGTACTAACAAAATACTAAAAGACACTTACAAAATACTTGAAGATACTGATAAATACTTAAAGATACTAGTAACTACTAAAGTTATAGTTATAGTTATAATATCATCTATATCAAGCTACTAACAAATACTTGAAGATATTGACAAAATACACGAGATATTGTCAAGGTACTAGCAAAATATTTGAAAATACTTACAAACTACTTAAAGATTCTAGAACATATTGAATTTATAGTATCAACTGTGCTAGCTACTGAAAAAAGTGAGGTTACTACTGGAGTTATAATACCGGTTGTACCAATGCAAGCTATTGAAAAAAAAACTAACAAAATACTTGAAGATACTGATAAAATACTTGCAAATACTAACAATTATTTGAAGATACTTATAAAATACTTACAAATACTGACAACTACTTGAAGTTGCTAGCAAATACTAAAGTTATAGTACCATTGTACCAGGACACTGATAAAAATATTGATGAAAATATTTAAAGATGCTGATAAAATACTTAAACATACTTTAAACATGCTGACAACTACTTAAAGGTCCTATCAACTGAATTTTTCATGCGCTTGACGGTCATACTAAGCTACTGATTGATTAATGTCAAAATATGAAAAGATATTGATACCTGCTTAAAGGTACTTGTATTACTGGCAATAGAATTTGTCGTGTATAACGGCCATGCTAAGCTTCTAGCAACACATACATACATGGCCGCACAATGTACTGCATTGGCCGTCAGCTTTTGAAAAATAAAAAAAATGTATGGAGATAACCAGGGGCGGAGCTATGTTCAGCACATTGGCTGCAGACGCACCCATAGAAAAAATGAAAAACAATAATAAAAACTAAATTTTCACCATATATGTATTTATAAATTAAAAATTATTGTACGCAAGCGCACCCCCCACTGCTCTAGCTCCGCCTCTAAACGCAGCGGAAGTGCCTGGACCTGAGAACGAGCCGTGCAGTGGGCAATGGGCGCGCATAGCCGCGGCAGGCCCACGGGCGCGCGTGGGTCCACCGTCTGGGCAATGGGGTGCGCTCGGCAGGTCGGAGCCTTGCAGGGATCACGCGCGCGGGACGTTAATTTTTTGCCGAGGATGTAAGGATATAGGCGCGTGGGAAGGATCGGGTCGGGACACCGCAACGGATCTGCTTGGGTCTGTCAGTTGGTATATATATATATTTCTTAGTATAAATTAAAACAACGCGCGGCAAGTTGACTAAAAGCCTTAGAGCATCTCCAATAGCTTGTCAAACTCACTTTCTATCATTTATTTTTTGATAAAACTAAAAAAATCACACCTCCAATAATTTAACATCCAACTTGTCAAATTTTAGCAACTTGAGAAATCTCCCCCCCCCCCCTCCCCCTCCTCCACGCGCATATATGCGCGTGCACAAACTAGCGCGCATCGCCGGCATACGTAGAGGTGGAAGGGCACAGAATAGTTTTGTTTCGCTCTCAAGATTGTGATGCAAGTTTACCAGAGGTGAAAGAACATAAAACTAATTTTGTTTCACTTTTAGGGCTTCTGATGTAAGTTTGTCAAAGATTTGTCAACCAATTATAGTAAACTCTTGGAGAAAATCTATATTTTTCACTTGCTATATTTTAGTAAGTTATCAAATCATGATATTTATCAAGTGAATTTAGATAAACTATTAGAGATGCTCAATATATAAAGTTACCTATCACTTTCGAAAATGGGGCAGTTTGGCATATATACTAATACAAATGGATAGGTTCTATATACTACTTTAAACTTGTTCGATTCGATTCCGGTCTAGATCGAATAGAGACTGCCGGTCTGCTGGCAGTGATATTCATTCGTTCATTGACTTCATTCATATACAAAGGCACAGATGCCGGATTGCATCGTTTTACGTTACACACACACACACAGTACTCCTATATTTATAGTATAGACGAAGGTAGCTTGGGGAGGGCCAGACACGCACACTCTGAGCATTAGCATATACGTATAGCTTAGCGGTAGCTAGCTAGCTAGGCCACTAGCATCCAGCCATGGAGGCAGCAGATGGCAAGAAGAAGGCGGCGACGACGACACCGGATTCTTCTTCGCCGGCACCTTTGAGCGCGGTGCACGTGAACAGGTCCCTGGTCGCCGCCAACCGCACCATGGCCGCCGTCCACGCCGCGCTCGTGGCCGTGGTCATCGCCCACCGCGTCATGACGCTCTTCTCTGCTGCTGCTGGCACGGGCAGGTCAATACTACAGCTGCAGCACGTGGCGATGGCGGTGTCCGACCTGACGCTGCTGTTCCTGTGGGCGCTGTCGCAGTCGATGCTGTGGCGCCCCGTCACGCGCTCCGCGTTCCCGGACCGGCTGGCGGCGGCGGTGCCCCGCGGCGCGCTCCCGCGCTTGGACGTGCTGGTGGTGACGGCCGACCCGGACAAGGAGCCGCCGCTCGGGGTGGTGAACACGGTGGTGTCGGCCATGGCGCTGGACTACCCCGGCGCCGCGCTCAGCGTGTACCTGTCGGACGACGCCGGGTCGCCGCTCACGCTGCTCGCCGCCAGAAAGGCCTACGCCTTCGCCACGGCCTGGGTGCCCTTCTGCAGGAGGCACTCCGTGCAGTGCCCCTGGCCCGACAGGTACTTCGCCGGCGATGATGATCGTGATCATCGCCGGGAGGAGGAGATCGCCGACGCCGGGGAGAGAACAAGAGTCAAGGTACACACGTCTCTACTGTACTCTCTAGTGGTTTGACTTGTCTTTTGCTTTTTTTCCTCTGAATGAACACGTAGGATCGGAGTCGACGTCTGTGATGACGTCAAAACTGGCACAGCGAGTCAGAGTTAGGTACCCGTACGCGTCAAGCAGGCCAGAGGTAAAACAGGATCAGGCACAGAGTTCGCCGGATTGTAGCATACATACATATACAGTATATAACACGACAAAATGTACTACTGTACGTAGTAAAATACTAATTGACACGCATGCATGCGACAAAGACACAACACACAATAGATTGGGTGTGTAGTGCACTACGACGCGTGTTGGTGTACATGGAGGGACACGATCGAGCGTGAACCATTTTCGTTCTCATGTAGTAGTAATAATCTTGCTGATTTGTTTGTTTTGGTCAGAAATTATACGAGAAGATGAAGGCTGACATAGAGGCGGCCACGAAGGACGAGAGTATTTCCGGGAGCTGGACAAAAGCGAAACGCCAGGATCACGATGCTTACGTGGAGGTATATATATATATATATAAACCACGGCAGGTTGAATACTGATGATATATACTGTGTTTAAAGCATCCGATCCATGGCTGGCAGATCATCAGTAGCAGTGCTGGTGCTGAGGAGACGGAGACGGAGACGATGATGAGATGCCGGCGCTGGTGTATGTAGCCCGCGAGAAGCGTCGGGCGTGGGGTCACCACTTCAAGGCCGGAGCTCTCAACGCGCTGCTGCGAGTGTCGGGCGTGTTGAGCAACGCGGCCTACGTGCTGGTCCTGGACTGCGACATGGCCTGCAACAGCCGCGCCTCCGCCATGGAAGCCATGTGCTTCCTCCTCGACGACGACCACAGCAGCAGCAGCCTCGCCTTCGTTCAGTTCCCGCAGATGTTCCACAACCTCAGCCACAACGACATCTACACCAACGAGCTCAGATACATCTTCGGGACCCGATGGTTCGGCCTGGACGGCGTCCGGGGCCCTATCCTCTCCGGCACCGGCTTCTACGTCAGGAGAGACGCGCTGTACGGGGCCACGCCGACCACTGGCTACAACTTTGGCTCCTCCTCCATCTCCATGGACGATGCCGGCGACGGCGAGCTCAAGACAAGATTCGGCCACTCCGACCGTCTCGTGGCATCCTTGCGTCGTCTGCCCCATGTTCCACTTGCACCACCTGCACTGGCTGCAGAGGCAGCACCAGAAATAGAATCCCTGGCATCCTGCGCGTACGAGGCCGGCACCGCCTGGGGCGACGGCGTCGGCTTCATGTACCAGTCGGTGGTGGAGGACTACTTCACGGGGTACCAGCGCTTCTTCGCCCGCGGCTGGACGTCCGCCTACTTCTACCCAAAGCCACGACCGGCGTTCCTCGGCAGCGTGCCCACCAACCTCAACGACGTCCTGGTCCAGAACAAGCGCTGGATGTCCGGGATGCTCACCGTCGGCGTCTCCACCCGCTACTCCCCGCTCGCCTGCCGCCCGCTCCTCCGCGCCTCCAAGCTGCAGGCCATGGCGCACGCCTACTTCGGCCTCGCCGCGCTCTACGCCGTCCCGGTGCTCTGCTACGCCGTCCTGCCGCAGCTCTGCCTCCTCCGCGGCGTCCCGCTCTTCCCCTGCCCCATCGCCCCCGCCGCCGCGCTCGCGTTCGCGTCCTCGCTGCTGCTGCACCTGGCGGAGGTGTGCGTCGCCAGAAGAGGCAGCATCGACCTGCGCACCTGGTGGAACGAGCAGAGGTTCTGGGTGCTCAACGCCCTCACGGGCCAGCTCTTCGGCTGCGTCAGCGCCGCACAGGACCTGCTCGGCGCGCGCGCCATCGACTTCGACCTCACCACCAAGGCCGACGGGGGGAGGCTGTACCAGGACGGCGTCTTCGACTTCACGGGCTGCTCCACGCTGCTGCTCCCGGCCACCACGCTCTCCGTGCTCAACGCCGCGCCATCGTCGTCGGCGCCTGGAAGATGACGACGTCGACGTCGTCGGATCTCCTCCCGCAGCTGTTGCTCATGTGCTACGGCGCGGCGCTCAGCTACCCGCTGCTGGAGGGGATGTTCCTCCGCTGGGGGGATGCTGCCAGAGTTCCGCCACGCATCACCGCACTCTCAGTCGCCTCGGCAGCCGTGCTGCTCGCCGTCTTTGGATGAGCATAGTACTACGACAAGTTATACCTACTACTGTCCAGTGCCTTAAATTCACAGCAAAACTAAGCAGAGACGAAACAACACCCCGATTGTTAGATTATGCTTATGGAATACAACATTCAGCAATACATTCAACTCAACATGCTATGTTAGGGACACGAAACAACACCCCGAGTGCTTGATCATGTTTATGGAACATACAGGAATACATTCAACATGTTAGATTATGCTTATGGAATACATTCAACTCAACATGCTAACGAGACGAAACAACACCCCGAGTGTGTTTGATTATGTTTATGGAACAGAACATACAGGAATGCATTCAACATGTTAGATTATGCTTAAGCAACTCCTCCTCCTCAGCAAATAGAGAACCTTCAACAACAACACTAGACTGCAAGATGCTACTACATATCTGCATCGTAAAACTATCCTACTACATGTGGGCGGGCACCGGGCAGGCATTCCAGCAACAAACAGGATCAGACCGTGTAACGGTTCTTGGGTCCCTTGTCCGCCTTCTTTGCATCGTCCTGCAGCCAAAGAGGGCACAAGTGAGAATCGGTGGGCACACCTTACCCCGGGCAGGGCATTCACGAGAGATGGGTAGCTTAAGCACTTCTCACATGAACAATGAATCCAATGGAGTCCTTGTAATCCAGGAATTCCTTCCACTGCTTCCCGATGCTTACCTAGAATAAGAGAAAGAAAGAAAGAGGGAACATGTTTACCACCTTATGTCTGTCAAGCTTGTTAGGAGGATGCTAACCATGTTTCGGATCCAAATGCTAGCCAAAAACAATTCACTGCTTATCATGGTTTCAAAAACACAATTCTCCCAACAATTTCCCCCACCTCCTCCTACAGGACCATGGAAATGGACAACTACCAGTCTGTTTTCCACATTATTCTTTCATATATCAGGGTTACATCAATAACATTACAAGCTTATATAGAATAGCTCAAACTCGACCATTTGCATGTATGATAATATTGTAATTATTATCAGAAAAAAGGTACATTATTTGTAAGTGAACAAGTAAAACATACAAGTTGTTTTACAGGTATTTATCATGGTACCATACAATATCAGAAAAGTGTGATGATTGCATAGGAGAAAGGAAACAAGATTCTGTACAGGCATTTAGACAGAGATGTGATTGCAGGCACTCGTACCTGAGCAGCTTCATTACCAGCATTTTTGGTCCAGATAGCTATTCTTTCCTGCTTGCCACGCACGCTGACGACTGCTCCACAAATTTCATCACCATAGTCGAATTGTTCGCCAATCATAGCCAACAACTACATGAAACAAAATTGAAAGAGTATAAGGGTGGAGGACTGGAGGCTATAACAAGGAGAGATGAGCAGAACAAAAAAAAATCTTTTCTGATAAATAAAATTGCTTACGGTGTGCAGCCACAGCGTGTCAGATTTTCCTCTTCCACAGCTGATGGTCCATTTACCGCCATTAGCACAAATAGGGTCTTCCCATTTTGGCTCAATCTTGTTCTTGAAGCAATGGAAGTCAGCTCCGACGACCAACTTGCTAGGGTGATGAATATTATTGTAAAGGCTGAGAAACCACGAATCCATTAGTTGGAATATATTTATAGACGAAAGCTAAAGTTGGATGGGGACACAAAAGGACCAAAGCAAAGATCAACAGATCTCTGACATGAAAGTAGAGCAAGAGCACTTATCAGAAGGAAAGAAGAGAGGAAGGGTTATTAAATATCAGATCTTCCAACTTTCAATCCCACAGGACAACTATTAAGAAATCTGACACTGAAAAAAGGAAACGACAAGCAAGAGAGGCGATAAACTATTAAGCTCAGTTCAGTGGGATCAAATCGGACCTCTGATTCTGAAGACTAAAAAACATGTCACAGATTTTGCATCATGGCAGAGACTGAGTTTGAGCTAGGGGTAATTTTTAGCTATCTAACAATTAGCCCTTGTAATCCAAACAGGCCATTAATATCAACCATAGACTTGACGAAGCGTGTGTTTGGGTACGAACAACGACCTCAGGAGAAGAAGGACTAGCAGGTAGGACTGGAGAACAGGCTGTTGAGTATGGGTATGGCAACGTACCATGCTTAATTGCTTATCCAACAAAGAGTTCATACAGTATATGAATGAATGAAGTGTACGATGGATCAACATCAGCTTCTAATATGACAAATGAGAAGACTAATATCTACGGTATAGCAGGAAAAAAAAACATGTAACAGTGAAGAGACCAGTGGCAACACCAAAACAAGAGTTTTGTGTGGTTTGGAGCTAAATGGCTAAAGCAACTAGTTGAACACAAAACATGTCGTCAGAAATGAGAAGATAAGACAGCAACTATGTCGTCAGAACTGATCCTCCCCAGTTTCAAATAAATAAATGATGTTCCCTGTTTTAAACGGTAGCGTGGTATAAGTTGGATAATAATACTAAGGATCAAGCAAAGTCGAAAACTAATGCTTAATTAATCTAGAAAAGAAATCCCAGATCCGGATCTTATTATGTGTATACATAATATGGTGAATCTAAAAGAGGAGAGAGAGAATCGGACGCACCCCCAGAAGTCCTCCACGGTGGAGAAGGTGTGGATGGGTCGGATGGAGCTCCCCCAGGCGGCCATCTTGCTCTTGCCGTGTGGGTTGTCGAACCAGAAGGTCCACGAGTGCTCGAGCGGGTGCGCGGCAGGGAGGGCGGGCGCGGGGGCGTCGTCCGCGATCTCGCCCTCCTCCCTGTCGTCGTCCTCCGTAGCGTGCGCGGGGCGGCCCCGGGAGCCCGCGGAGGCCGGCCTCGTGTCGGTCTCGTCGGCCATGGCGGCGGCGGCGGCGGCGGCGGCGGCGGCGGATGGGTGCGGCGACGGCGAGTCCAAGAGGAGGGAGGTTTGGGCTGGCTGCTTGCTTGCTTGCTTGCTTTAGGTCTTGCCAGATCGGGAGGAAGGAAGAGTTGGGCTGGGCTAGGCCAGATGAGTTTGTCTGCTCTGGTTGGGCTGGAGAATATGATGATCTGGGCCAGCCCCTCGTAGTCAGCTCCTGGGCCCAGAGGTCTTCTGCTTCTACCGCACCACGCAGGAAAGGCACACACACAAGAAAAGGGCCTACTCGTACTCATCATCCTCATCCTCTCATCAAATTTGTGTCAATGTCACGTCTTTTTGTGGAAATAAAAAAAATAAATGATTTGTAATATGAATAAATAAATTAACAAAAAATGATATGCTGGCCGATGCATCGATCGTCTTGTTGATCTTCACAGAGCTTTTAATTCTAGGTGGGTGTCCACATTCCACGTGAATCGTATGCTTGTGTCAAATATCACGTCATTGCCGTCGTTTGTAGTTGTACAGCAGCCGCTGACAAATGACAATGTTCTCTCTAAATTAAGTAAGGTATATAATAATTTCTTTCTTTATTTAGGATACCTAGATGGTTCTAAACATGATAGAGTATGTCAAATCAAGGTTTCTTGCTTAGGGCTAATTTGGAAGGAATGCAAAGGCAAACTCAGGGTTGGAAATCCCTCTACAATTAACTAAACTAGTATTCAAAATAATATTACTATGGATTCTCCACCATGGAAAAAATCAGGGATTCTTAGGGAATCCATGAGAGGCTCCTGAGAACTTCTCGAAGAAAAAACCATTTTTGGTGGTGCTTTAGATTAGTTGCTGCTAACACTTTCTTTCTTGTTGTAACAATGGCCACGCGGGATAACTGCTTTCGCTTTTGTGGAGACTCTGGTGTATGCGTCCGAGACCAAATGAAGCATGAAGGCAGGCAAATGCCAATTGATAACTCTGTTCGTTTCCTAATCAGTTAAATGCGCGGCTGGGATTTCCGCGTACAACTGGAAACCTCCTTGGAATTCTAGCTTCCGAAAAAGTTCAGTTTGATTGTTTTGATGCTGGGGGGAGAGGGAGGCTCTCCTCTTCTCCAGCCTGATCCGGTCACTGTTGAAACTGACTGTTATGCCATTTTTCAGGCCTTGAGCTCACAAAAGGTGATAATAGTCCAGTCTCGCCTAGCCCTACAGGTAAAGGAAACATGAGCGCTTGCGGATGAGCTTCAGGATGCTAAGTTTGTTCTAATAAAGAGATAATAGAATAGGGTTGCTGATCTTTTAGCAAAATATGCTTTTAAAGACTTGTCTTTCAGCATTATGGTTGTGACCTTAGAAGCCTGAGAATGCCACGTCCTATGTTCCCATGTTCCACGTCCTGGGAAAACAAATGTTCCCGTTCACACATTATAAAATAGCACTTAAGCTCCTGTTTCCGTTCCACGTTTACGTTCCTCGGCGGGAACATGGCTGCTAAGGTTGTCACATATACCTGATTTCCATGTAACTTTATTGCCAAGCGTTCTGATTAATAAAGTTTGGCCCTTCTAGTAGAAAAAGAGAGAGAGAGATCAAGATTTCTTCTGGTTGAGCAAGCCCTTCTGGTTAGACTTCGTTAGAACCAATGGCGGATCCAGGATGAAGACAAAGAAGGGCTAAATAATAAAAGATTAGGATTAGAGTAAGAAATTAATGATAATTTTGAGACTTAGCAACAGTGATTTAATGGAGAAATCAAGCTTAAGAGGGAGTTGGAGTCCACCTAGCCCCCCTTTGAATCCGCCCCTGTTTAGAACCGAAGGTTTGAGTGTCCAACTTTGCTGTGATAAGTGTGATCTGATTCCTCTATTTTGATGATATATTTAAATATTTCTATTGTTTAAAAAAGTACTAGAAGATAATATTGAATTGGAGCTGGTAAGTAGGGCACCATCGCGCGTGCCAAGCATGTGCTAGTATAGTATTGTAAATACTTACTATTCCATCCATTTGAAATAAAAAAATGTCTACATATATATCGTACACTTAAATATACAATATGTCTCACTCGCAAAAAAAATATACAATATGTCTATAAATATTAAATTACAAATGTTATTAAAAAAACTAAACGTCTTATAATTAAAAACATGTAGAATACTTATGAATCAAAATTAGTTTGCTTGTAGCATGAATTTATTAATCTGCTTATTTTAAATTACAAGATATTTTTTACTTTTATATTTATATATACCTTTTGTTGTACACTTAAGCATAAATTATATTGAGATAAATTATAAAGGTAATGTATTTAATAAAAAAATAAAACAACTTATAAGTTAGAATGAAGAGAGAAATACATAATAAAAAACGGGTCAAAACCAAAAGAAAGAAATTAAGATGAGTGGTGGTCCATTAAAAATGTCCAACGAGACAGAAATGAAAGGAGGAAGCAAACATGTGGCCCAAACCAAAGCGAAAGTACTAATGTTTTAAATAAAAACTTTCTCCGTCCTGAATAAATAGACCCTTAGCATTTTTTTAAAAATGTCTAGAAATAAATTAATTTCTAGAAGAATGAATGGTTCGCCAACCTATTTATTTTTCTCAGAAATAAATGCACTATTAAAATTATGTTAATTATCTGATGTCACGGTCATGTGTAAGTACGTTTTGTATAATAATGTAAGAACACTCACAGTACAGACTCTATCATAGAGACTATTTATTATTCTCTTATTTATGGTATTATGCTAATGTGATAGTATATTTATTGAAGGGAGAGGGAAAAAAAAAGACTTCTTATTTAGACTCTAAGTTTATGATATATTTGAGATAATAAATACGCTTAAACTTTATGATAGAGTTTGTATTGTGAGTGCCCTAATAAAACTTAAGAAGGCTTAAGAAATTTTATCTAGGATAAATATAAAATATTGCTACGAGGACAGCCAATATCAGCCGATAAGTTTCAGTTGTAAGTGGTTCGCTAGTAGAGTACTAGTATCATTGAATACCACTACCAGTAGTCAGTACATAGGACTGGGACTATATAGGGTAGGAGCATTCAAGCAAGAAAGGACGAATCGGCTGTACGTATAAATATCTTGTTCGATATCTTAGTCTAATCAGTTCGATGTCTTTGTCATTTTATTTCCAGCTAAAAAAAATCTATGTTATTTTCCAGCTAAAAAAAATCTATGTTATTGTATGTATATTGTGTTAATTCATAATTTAATTGGAGACTATCCTATCCAATCAAGATTTTTTTTAAGGCTTCCCACCACATCACTTCGAGTTAAAATTAGAATTGGTACACATGTAGTTGTAGATGTAGTACTATATAAACAAATTTAAATTTAACGTGATCAGTATCCCTGTGGTGCACGTGAATGAGACTGATTATGACTAATGTATGTATGTCAATGTGAGGGAGAGACATTTGTGGTTTGCCCCATGACGCAATTTGCAAGCAAACGCAGTGAACGCCATGACGGACGGTCCGACCGTCCTGTTCGTTTAGCTTATCAGTCAGCTTATTAGCCACCAAAACAATATTTTTGTCTCACAGAAAAACAGTCAAAAACGCATCAGCCAGCTTATCAGCCACTGAAAACAGTCAAACGAACACGCTGCTAGAATGGTATCACGTGAATGAGACGGGCGGTCGGTCACATGCATGTTACTGCACTAAGGCTGGGCTCGTTAGGGCTCGACTCGTTCTGGCTCGTTAAGATAACGAGTCAGCTCGGCTCGGCTCATTATCTTAGCGAGCCAGGAAGCCAGCTCGGCTCGTTTTCGAGCTCGAGCTGGCTCGTTAGGCTCGCGAGTCAGACGAAAAAAAATATTTTTTAAAATTTTGAGAATAATAATAATGTAAAATTTATTTGTTTATGAGTCTTCAATCAAATAAAAATTAATATGTATCAATATATTATAGTAGTACATTATACATATATTATCCATACTTTATATCATATATAATGTATCCATAATCAGTTATTGATTATCCATATATCCATTTAAAAACAATAAAATCATATAATCTTAAATTTATAAAGTCAAAGTCTAATAATCAGCTAATTTCAAAATATAAAACATGAAGTCTCATAAAACTAATAAAGTTTAAGATCAATAACTTTAGCTCATTAGGCTCATGAGCCAGCTCGAGCCGGCTCACGAGCTGACTCATTAACTAAACGAGCTAAAGTGTTGGCTCAGTTCTTTGAAAAATATAAACGAGCCGAGCCGAGCCAATAACGAGCCGAGTCGAGCAAGCTACCGAGTCACGAGCTTTTCGTCCAGCCTTATACTGCAACCTGCCTTCATAAACTCTTTGACATACATTACCTTATTTATTAGCTACTCAAATGCTTATATTCGGATAAGAGAAGAAAGAGGAGCTCCGCTCTCATGCAAGCAAGAAGCAACAAAGCTGATGGGTCTGTAATTGAAAGGATGATTAGGAGAGAGAAGGCAAGACATGGTTAAAAGCAATAATAAAAATGTTTCTTCTTATAGACAAATAAGAGACCATTGTTGTGTAATTTGATTAATAGCCAAAAACTTGAATCTATATTAGGCTTGCTCTTAACATAAATACCAAAAAAAGGTTCGTTGCTTAAACCACTAAGGAACTGATGAAGACAAAAGAAAAAAAATTCTACCACCTTTTTCTTAAGAATATACCATATAAAGTCATTATGCCAAATATTTTTCAAAGCACATTAATTATATAACTTGAGTGGAGAAGATGTTTCGGGAGCTAGAGCTGGATTCTAAATGGTCTTTGAAACATCCGCCCCCCATGAACAAATGGTTGTAAACCGCATGTTTTATAAAACATTTTGTATTTCCTAATACATATTCTTCTACGTGTCTAGATATAATATATATCTAAATGCTTAGCAAAAAAGTACACGTCTAAAAAAACAAAATATTTTATAATTTTAGAATAAGAAGGGTAATTGATAGCTCATGAATTTGTTTTTTTAGCATGAATGAACCATTTTTTATTAGGGAAAACAACAACTCTCTCCCTTTAACGTTTTAGCTTCTTATAGATACAAATTGCTTTACTATGCATGGAGAGCTAAGGCATAGTATATATATTTATGTGTATAAGAAAAATAATGTATTTTTGAAAAAATTAAAACATCTTAAATTTAGATTAGAAGGAAGAGAGTATGTTTGGCTTGCTCTTGGATCTTGTGAACCTAAAGTTTTATATACTTCTTTATTAAAATAATAACAAAAGCTTAACACGGGTAAAAAAATGATAGAGTACCGAAAGAGAAAAAAAGAAGATCTGAGCGGTGGGCCAATCATCAGGATGAGATTGATTAGTGGAGATGCCAATCTTGTATTGTAGGGAAGCCATGAATTCTCCATAGATAGAGGAAGAGGAGAGAGAAGGCCACCGTCACCGCCACCGACATCGCCTCGTAACCCGCCTCGACCGGAGCCCCCATTCCCCGAACCCCGCGCCGGGGAGCCAGCCGCGCGCATTCTCCGGTCCCCACCGCCCCGCACCGCCGCGCCATCGGACCAGGGAAAGGAGGAGGATATGTCGTCGTCGTCTCCCTCTCCGGCTGCGGCGGCCGCGCGCCTGGATCTGGACGGCAACCCCATCGCGCCTCTCACCATCTGCATGATCGGCGCCGGCGGCTTCATCGGCTCCCACCTCTGCGAGAAGCTCATGGCCGAGACGCGCCATGTCGTCCTCGCCGTCGACGTCTACTGCGACAAGATCCGCCACCTCGTCGACCCCGCGCCGCCGCACCTCGCCGGCCGCATCTCCTTCCACCGCCTCAACATTAAGAACGACTCCAGGCTCGAGGGCCTCATTAAGATGGCCGATCTGGTGAGCTTGCGCCCGCCCCGCCTGTCTGCTGGCTGCTGCCACCAGATTTCGGGATCCTTCCTCCCCTGATTTCATCTCATCTCATCAGTTTCACTAGTATATAATATATATGCATTTCGTTCACACATAATTCTGCTCCCACTAACGAATAACGAATTCCTTCCCTTCCCTTCCCATCTCCTCCTCCTCCTGTTGCTGCTTGGGTGGATCTGAAGACCATCAACCTGGCGGCCATCTGCACGCCGGCGGACTACAACACGCGCCCCCTCGACACCATCTACAGCAACTTCATCGACGCACTCCCAGTGGTGGGTCCCCCTTGATCTTCGCATTTCCTACTAAGTACCACTGAACTCAACAAAGGGGAAATGTCTCAGTGACACGACTGACGACCGATTTCTTCCTTTCTTTTCTTTGCAGGTCAAGTACTGCTCCGAGAACAGCAAGCGTCTCATCCACTTCTCCACGTGCGAGGTCTATGGCAAGACCATCGGCAGCTTCCTCCCCAAAGACCACCCGCTCCGCAAGGTGGTGACGTGATTATTCTTTCTATCCACTCCATCCCCTCCCAATTTTTTAGTTTTGACTTTCATTTTAGTCAATAAACAAAAAAGGATTGCATATATGGTGCAGGTTGCTACCTGTCCTGTCCTTGTAGCACGGTCCTTGTCTCAAGATTGGGACAGATTTGGTGTTAGTTGGGGACGGATTTTCTAGTTGTGCCTCCTTTGGTTGTTGGCATGCTCAATTCTTGTCATGATTAATTGATTAATATATGGTGTGGTTGACTCTTTGATGAACACTATGGTTTGACTGCATATTCTAGTTCAGGTCTTCCTTTTTATCTCTTCCCTCCATCTCTGTAGATTGTCCAGTACCATTTATTTTCCTCTCCGGTCTCCCCGCCTTTCAGGTAGTTGTATTGTTCAAAGAATCAAAGCTTCAAGCTATGTCATGCTTACACCTGTTGCTCTGTTGCTGCATGTTCCCTTTTAAGTAGTAGTAGAAAAAAAAACATACCATCATCAGGAAGTATCCTTCCCTAATAGCATTTTTCTAAACAATAATCTACATCTGTAGTCCTGTTGATGCTGCATCAACTATTGGCGCTCCTCAAGGGTCAGTGTTTGTTTAGCTGGCAGCTTTGTTTTGATTCTGATTGTTTTCCCAGCAAGGGGTCCACTCTGCTTTTGTACTGTACTCGTGCTTAGTTCTATGGGAATGATTTAGTTGGCACTCTATGGTGTTCATCTGCTTTTTTTAAAGACTATTGTATTCATCTGTGCGCCATGTGACTATTACTGGAAGTGTAATATATCGACAACGTTGGATAAAAGGATGAATTCTGAATCTTTCGTTCCACAACTTCATGTGGTATGCTCTAGAAGAAACTTATGTTGTAAATTTGCAGTGCTTTACAGCAGGATAAGATGATGTTTGTAGGCATGTCAGAATTCTTTGGTGATACTTGTCCATCGCTGATGTTTGCACCTCTTCTTATCTTTCAAACAGGAACCTGAATTTTATGTTCTGAAAGAAGATGAATCACCGTGTATTTTTGGTCCAATCGTGAAACAACGATGGTCCTATGCATGCGCAAAGCAACTTATTGAGAGGCTTGTATTTGGTCAGTAAAGTCAATTGTGTTGTTTTGGCCACTGTGCAGCTGATGGTCTTGCTTCTTCTTGTTCTAACACGTACTGTCATTTTGATTTGAGTATCCACCAGCTGAGGGTGCAGAAAATGGCCTTGAATTCACAATTGTGAGACCTTTCAATTGGATTGGGCCAAGGATGGACTTCATTCCCGGTGTCGATGGTCCTAGTGAGGGTGTACCCCGGGTGTTGGCTTGCTTCAGTAACGTATGTGCACTTGTTTCTTTTTGAGGATGGTTACCATAATTTTGCATCATATTCAGGCTTCTCTGAAGATGCATGGTACAATGGTTTTGCAGAATCTGCTCCGCCGAGAGCCGTTGAAGCTTGTTGATGGGGGCCAGTCTCAGAGAACCTTTGTTTACATTAAGGATGCCATCGAAGCTGTTGTGCTGATGATTGTATGCTACTGCCTTTATTATCTCTGGCTCCTTGTTCTTAATATGCCCTAATTCACTGATACTGAACTTCTGTTTTTCTGCTGCCAATTACGAAAAGGAAAATCCTGCTCGAGCCAATGGTCACATCTTCAATGTTGGGAATCCTGACAATGAGGTTACCGTTAGGGAGTTGGCCCAAATGATGACAGAGGTATGCTATGACGCTGTCAAGTAATAGTTGGTGTTACCTGTTTGTGTTTTAAGCCATTTGTTTTGTACGGGCAGGTCTATGCAAATGTCTCAGGAGAGGCACCACTGGATGAGCCCATGATTGATGTGAGTTCGAGTCAGTTCTATGGTGAAGGATATGATGACAGTGATAAGAGAATTCCCGACATGACTATAATCAACAAGCAGCTAGGTATTGCTGTTGTCAATATGATGCGGTGGTCTCTGTGTGCTTGTTTTCCCTAACTTGTGGCTAATGGTCAAATATCTACTAACTGTAGGTTGGAACCCAAAGACGCCCCTCAAGGATCTGCTGGAGACAACATTGACATATCAGCACAAGACATACAAAGAAGCTGTGAAGAGGCAAATGTCGCAGGCTTCAACAACGAGTTAAATGGCATGTCACCGGACCTCAAGAAGGTGGTGGTGGCTGGGACGGCTCTCGTTTAGAGCCCTAGTCGCAGCAGCTGTTATTATGTTTCGGAAGTCGTCAGAATACATATACGCTAGTAATCGTTTCGATCGAGGCCCTAGATGTCCATGTTAGATTCCATGCTGCTATCAAGGGATGCTATGCTATCCGTATGTGATATGTGTGGGTTGGGCCATCCGTTGTACTACTTGAGTTGGTTGCTCCCCCCCTGCTGTGTGAAAGTTTCTTTGGAATCATTGCATTGGCGAGAGCTGTTTATTGTCCATTGAGTATGCTACTACTAGATGTGATTGCTCAGTTTTGTTGGTTCATATTCTGTCTTGCATTGCAGCAGCTGCCAAATACATTCTTGCTGTCTGTGAGTATGTTATGTATACTACTGCCACTTTGGAAGTATTTGGGCGGTGTGAAGAATGATGTTCACCTTACTTTGGTCCTGTTTGCCGAAGCTCTCGGAGCAGCTATTGGGCTGAATTTTCGCTTAACTGCATTTTAAGGAGAGTCTTTTCTGATCCCTCAACTTTTGCTGCTATTCGATTCCCACTCATACAAAACCGTTTTTTACCCTCTTTAACTTCTGTATATAAACAGTATGTTTTTTTTACCCAATTGCGGCGTCACATCAGCTGTTGAAATTTGCACCACATTAAGACAAAAAGCTTGTAGCTGGTAGCTGGTTCGACTCAGCTCTGCTAGCTGGTAGCTTCTTCAGCCTAGCCCAAGTATAATAATAGGCTTATAGTTAAGTAAATGCTAATGTAGAGAAAAGAAAAGAGGAGATAGAGAAAAACAATGCTGAATGTAGAGGAAAGAAAAGAGGAGAGAGAGAAAAACAATGCTAATGTAAAGGAAAGAAAAGACGAAAGAGATGAAAGCTTGACTCTCATACAAGCACCAAGTTAGATATGAAAGCCTAGGTAACAGTAAATCCAAGTAAAAATGCTGTGGAGAGAAATATAAATATATAAAAAAAAGTTTTTTAAAGTCAAATAAAAGATAACTTATTGTATAACTTCTATAGTAGCTTGACTTATAGCCAAATATTTAATTTTATTATTGAACTTTCTCTACTGGCTTAGCTCAGTCGTCGTTTTACGTGGCACGACATCAGCAATCGGAGTACATAAAATAAGACTATGCCTTTTTTTTTCATTTTTCCCAAATATTTATTTTAGAAAAGGATGAAAGAAAGCCAAACAAGCAAAACAAAATTTTGAAAAAAAAGAATGATAAAGTAAGAACCAAAAAAAAAGAGAGAGAAGAGAAGAGAAAAAGACGCTGCCTTGCTTTGGTTGCTTGCAATCTGAATCGGAACAAGTAAACTACTGGAGTCGAGACGAGATTTGGGGCCGCCGCTCTTGAGAGTTGAGAGATAAGAATACAGCAAACGGGGGGGATTGCGAAGAGGAGGTGGACGCCATGGGCAACGCCGGCAGTGCGCCGAACTCGGCGGATGGGGGCGGTGCTGCCGACGCGGAGGCCCGCCACGGGCCGCCGTCGACGGTGCGTTTCTTTCCCGATGCGGAGCGCCACAAGGCACGGCAGCCGCCGCCGATAAAGCTCAAGGAGGAGGAGGGCGTCCCGCCGCCGCCCGCCACCGAGGAGGAGATGGCCCCGCGCAACCTCTGGCAGGTACGCCGCAGTTTCCAAGTTACCCCCATCGACTAGATTAGGTTAAACCACCCCAAACCCCTTGTTGCGGTTGCGCTAGCGATGCCCGATTTTCCTAGTTTCTCTTCTCAGGGTATCATCTCATCTGAGTAGTCATTTCCTCAAGTTGCAGCGCATATTGCTTGATGATACAATTGGAAATTTCCCACTCTAACATTCACCCCCATGATTATGATTCCCATTCCCACCGAGTGAATCACTGTTTGTACCCTAGATGGTACTACTGCAATGGCATTCTTCTTGCTCCTGCCACGCTGCAACCAGTCTGAGTCTCCGAGAGATGAAAATTGACCCCTGTCCGCGACTTGTTGTATTATCTGTTGTACTTTAGCATCGATTAGCCTTCTGCTCATTCCTCAGCACATAAATTAGTTTGTTTCATAATCATATTTCTCAGAAAGCATGTGAGGTATGCAATAGACTGTCTGGATGCAGTTCGCTGACTGATTGAGTTGCTTAGCTAACACCTACTATACTGTACAATATGCTGCCGCATAGGTCTTTCAACTCGGATAAAACTGTGCATCAGGATTATAACTGACACTCGACTCTTGTCAGTTGTGCTTGCAGTGTATATTACTCTGAAAGCATTATATAGTTGTCTACTACCAAAGTAGAAATGTGCATCATCTAGACTCAGAACCACTTGTAGCAACGATGCCCTTCCATTGTTACTTTTGGCAGGTCTGTAACAAGTAGCCACTTGGAGATCACAGGGTCGGTTACATATCTTAAAGGTCCTTTCATTTGCTATGTTGCACACCAATCCAGATTCTCTAACTTCCTTCACAAAAGTCACAGGTGACTTTCCCCTTGTCTGATGCCATCCATTTTTGATCCAACGATGGCTGCACATCTTAGATCTCCCCACTCCCAGCATCCTAGCCCAAACATGAATCTCAGCCCAAGTAAAACCCACTTTGTGACTGAGAGACGGTCATCCAATGCTAATAAGCGATTAAGATTGACGTGCATGGATTAGCTTTTGTTACTTGCATAATTATCAGTATACATATTAGTGTATTTATATTTTCATGATAATTAATTAAGGATATGCATGACTCTTAAAAGAATGGTAATTAAGGATATGAAATAAGTATTGTACTCTTTCAACTGAGGGCATCAAAGTGATAAAGACCCCTAAAGAACTTAAGAGTGTTTCTTAAACCCACTCTCAACATCACAATTCGGAGAGCCATTTGAAAAAAAAATCTTTATATACTCCCTCAGTCATAGAAGTCATTCTCACTTTTCGAGAGTCAAAACTTTTAAACTTTGACCAATTATATATATATATAATTATTAATATTTATAATATATAATTAGTACTATTAGATAGATTGTTTAATATACTTGTTAGTCAACGAATTGGATCATGTCTATTCCAAATTGTTAGTCAACGAAATTCCAACACTCCAAATTGCTTGGCCTCACCGACAACGAGATCAAGAATCTGTTGCGGTCACGACATTGGATCATGTCACTAGGTTTTTAACAAAAAGTTATGGGCCCAAAAAACACGGCATAAAAAGCGAAAATATACAAGTGTTTTTCCAGTCTTAAGAACAAATAGTACTAACCCCATTTAGGGCATGTTTAGTTCCCTTCCAAATTACAAAACTTTACCATATTTCCTGTCACATTGTATCTTTGGACACATGTATGGAGCACTAAATATAAATATAAGTAAAAATATAACTAATTGTACAGTTTATCCGTAATTTCCGAGACGAATCTTTCCAAACTAGTTACTACATGATTGGACAATAACTACCAAAATATAAACGAAACACTAGAGGACTTTACACGGGTAAAGATTTTGGATCTAAACAAGGCCTTAAAATTATAATTTATTTGATTTTTTTACGCTAAAGTTGATCATTCATCTTATTCAAAAAAATTATGCAAAACATCACTTCTTTTGTTACGACTTGCTTTAGTAATAATAGTTCTTCAAAAATAACTCAAATTTAACTATATTTATATTAAAAAATGAGTGATCAAATTGGAATAAAAATTTAAACAATCTATAATTTAGAACTGATGAAGTATTAAAACAACCCAGATTCTCTCAGCCACGAAGCGGGCTTTACTTGGTTGGGGATTCACGTTTGGGTTGGGAGTGGGAGAGCTGATGTGCGCAGGCGCGCAGCCACCGTTGGATCATATATGGATGGGATCAGGCATGGGTAAAGTCACCTGTGACTTTTGTGAAGGAAGTTAGAGAATCTGGATCGGTTGCACACATGTTATCCAACACTGACAAGATTTAAGCTTTTTAGATTTTGCATATCATATTGTTGTTATCAGCTTATTTTTTATTCTTGAAAAGAAACTGTGGAGCATAGCTCCCCAGAATTTTATTAGAAACACCCAGATAAAGTTACCAGTCTATTGTTATTCTGCACACAGAGGATACAAATCATTGAGATATAGTATGTTAGTACCCCAAAAGAGAGTTTACCCTTGTTTTCTGGGTTTATTTCATGCCAATTTTTTTGCTTCTATTTTGCTTTATTTCCAACCGTTCTTGTACTATATCATGAAGTTGTGGAAATATGACACTTCCTACTATATTGCTATAGGTGTATGCGCTTGGGGCGTTTATTGTGTTGAGATGGGCCTGGGCTAAGTGGAAGGAGAACCAGGACTCACCGGATGGTGGGGATGGGAATGCCTCGACTTAATCTCCTGTTGCTGCTTCGTGGACTAAGTTAAAACTACCAGTGAAGATGTATGCCGTTTCGCGATGAGCCAATGTTGATGGATCACTCTATCTATCTATCATATAGTGGTCATCAATGTCGCTGTGGGGTACCGGATTATGTATTTTGCTGACAATTTGCATGTGACATTCTCCCCCTTTTCACTCTATTAGGATCCTTTTTTATTTGAGGTGATATAAATATATAATAGACTGCCAGGTTGACTTGTTTTGAACTTGCAATCTTGTGCTGCCTGTTCACTGTACGTGAAAGAGATAGCCGTCAGGTGGCTATTTAGCAGGCGTGGGTAATTTCACCGGTGAATTCAGGAAATCAGTTTTGGTTAGCTTGGTCATAAAGAATTTTGATTTTGGCAAAAAGAATGTTAACTGAATTTGCTGCTAAAAGCCGACTAAAATCGGTAAGTCAACTGTAACACATAATTTGTAGGAGAACACATTTACATAGAAACCATTAGACCAAAAATGCATCAAGCAATAAGCGAAAAGGAAAAGCAACAATGAATGCTTTCAACAAGCAAATGGACATAATTGTAGTTATATAATAGTCACAAAGAATTTGGTTAACGCCACCTAAAATAGATCACCGATCATTGAATAGCACCAAAATCTCAACTGTTTGGTTAACCGAGTTTTTAAGTTATGGCTCTGTCCCTTGAGCTTATCGGTCAGAATAACCATGTTTTTCTCCCACAACAAATCATCGTAGTCACAAATAAGTTTTGTCGAACAGAGCATATATTTGTTTTAGTTATATTTTGCCCACCCTTGCTACCCTGTTTGGCACGGCTTCTTCAGCGTCTCCTGAAGCCATTTCTAGCAGTTTTGTGCCAAACGAGTAAAATAAAACGGCTTCACCCAAGAAGTTGTGCTCTCACAAAGGATATGTGGAGGGTAATGTCGAAAATAATGGCTTCACCTCGCCATGACGGACTCTGCATGAGGTTTTATGATAGCATGTTTTAACGAACTCTACATGTGGAGTTACTTTGCCAATTGTTTACCAAGACGGCTCTAGCTCCGCCGATGGAGCGGAGCACGACTTCAATGGTGAAGTGGAGCCATGGCAAACGGGGTTAAAAAAAAGCATGATGTACATGTCTTCTTATTTCACCCACTATCTCTGATCCAATAAATTGTCACTTCTATTTAAAAGTACAGATTGTCCTCTCCTTGCATTTAATGAGAAATGGTTACCGCTTAACAAAAAAACCCTATAAAAGATAAGAACTTGGTGCATCGATAATCATTTTGTAAAAAGGTAAAAAAGAAGCTGCTGCATCGAAAATAACAAAGGAAAAAAATATCTTCTAAAGTTGTTGCAACCACAACACTCCTTTAAAAGTATATAACACCGACAACAAACTATTTTTTTTTAAAAAAAAAATATTTAGGAAGATGGTGCATCAAGACAACTATTTTTTAAAAAGGCGCAAAAGTGTAGAGATTAAGAAGTTGTTGCATACAGACAGTGGTGGATATTGGCACCAAAACTATTAGTGGCCAACCAATGAATCATACATATAGAAGTTAGATGGTAATTTTGAGGTGTAATTATAGGGAACAATTCTACACATACTGCTTATTACAATGTAGCAGGGACCATGGGCAATGTTGATGTGAAAGAAAGCTCTGCCCTTACATAAAAAAGTAATTTAGGTTAAAAGAAAAATATGTGATGAAGTTGTTGCACGAACAATGCTCTTGAGAAGCAGTAAATGAGAAAATTTGAAGTATATATGCTGAAGTTGATCTTTAAATAAAAAAAAACCAAAAAAATATGTGATGAAGTTGTTGCATGAACAATACTCTCGAGAAGCGGAAATTGAGAAGTATATATGGTGAAGTTGATTCATGAAAATAAAAACAAGCCCTTGGGGAAAAAAAACAAATATGAGAAAAAAAATTCAAAACAAGACCAATCCCATGGAAAAAACAAATGCTGGCTGTGGGGTTCGAACCCACGCGCAGATCGACTGCAGAAGATCTTAAGTCTTCCCCCTTAACCACTCGGGCAAACCAGCCGAATATTTTTATTTCTATATAAAATTATCTATACTTCCATGGTTTGGTTATCCTCATGGTTTATGGGATTTGGTCGTCCACACTGATTGACTTTGAAACCAGATTACCGTTAACAAGACGGACGACCGTGGGAGAGGTTGAGGCATCAGGCATGGCGGTCTAGGTAGCTAGGCTTTTTTTTCTTTCATATTTTAATAGAAGAGAAGAATGAAAGAAAAAACTAAATCTCAATCAAGGAGTTAATCGCTGTGTATATTGCAAGCGGTTGGCATGTCGATTGTTTTCAATTAGGTCAGTCGGTTATGTTTATTTGAACTTATGAGACCAATTTATCTGTATAATATAATATTTTTCTCTAACAACGAAACAACGTTGACCGTAGAAATCATAAGCGGACATAATAGACGCGGACGTCTGCATGTATACGTCCTGGCTCACTGTCAGTACACTAGCTAGGTGTGTGTGCGGTGCGTGGGTGCGTGTCACTAGTGCTGCTGCGATTTGATCGATCACTTTTAATTAAGAGCTTAATTACTCCCTCCGTACTAAAAAAGGTTGTCGTTTTAGAAAATGATACGGTCTTCAAAGTGTAACTTTGACCACTTATTTTTTTAAAAAAATAGTTATTGAAATATAATATATGTATATTTTTATGAAACTATTTTTCAAGACAAATCCATTGATATGATTTTTACATTTTCAAACTCAATAGTTTAAAAGTTATTCATGATTTATATTTTCAATGTTTGTCTAAAACCTTGGGTTAAACTACAACTTTTTTAAGTATAGGGGGAGTATTAGCTGGCATTTCAATTCGTTGTTGGTCGTTGCAAGGTTGTGTGCTGCGATCACACACAATCATCCGTACGTCCAGCAAATGAAAGGCGAGCGAAGTCGTGACGACGTTTGTTTGCTCATCTCATCTCATCTGGTCATAACACAGACAGCAAAAGCCAAATTAGGAATGCATTCTCTCTGTCTCTCTCTCATGCATATGCATGCACACGTAGCTTTAGCTAACTAGCTAGGACGACAGACACACGAGCCCCTATTTGGTCGTCCAACTGTGATTTTATCTTCGTTTTTGTCGCCTCTGTGATTATACCCCTGCTATGTAATTACGAAGCCTCAGTTTACCTCTGGTTCTAACTCTGTTAGTTGTTTCCATAATAAAAAAAATTAAAAAACAGAAAAGCCCTAGGTAATAAGATCAAAGGACAAAAATGCCCCTTATCCACTCAAACCTTTCCCTTTCCCTCATCTCCCTCGAGCGTACGCAACAGAGGAGGCGCATCGGCGGCGATCCACGCGGCTGGGCCTTGGCGGCGTCGTACGCGGGGTCTGCGCGTGGGCCGGCCGTACGCGGGCGGGCAGGCGCGTCGCGCGAACGGCGCATCGGGCGGCCGCCGGCTGCCAGAGCCCCGCGTCGGGCAGGCTGCACGCGCCTCGTCCAGCAGCGACACCACATCGAGGGGGCCAGGTGCTAGGCGGAGGGGTAGCCGTGCTACGACGCGGAGGGGCAGCCTGGAGGCGGTCAGCGAGGCGCAGGCGCGCGGCGGCGAGCAGGCCCTCGAGGAGCGCGTTGTAGTGTGCGGCGTCCGGGCGCGAGCCGAGGCGGCGCATCTCGAAGAGGAGCGCCTCGGCCTCCAGCGCGCGACCCACGCGGAACAGCGAGCGGATCAGGCGCGTGCACGCGCCGGCGCTCGGGCGCGCCCCCGACGCTTGCGTGTCGGCGAGGAGGCCGAGGGAGCGCGCCAGTGGTCGTGGTGCCTGCGGCTGGGGATTGAAGGCGGGAGGAGCGGGAGGCGGGAGCTGTAGTGGCCGTGGCAGATGGCGGCGGACGAGAGAGCATGCGTCCATGGAGATGGAGCGCGCGGCTCACTCGCGGTGGCTGACTTGCTGTGGATGGGCTCTTTTTTTTTATCTCGCTGTGGATAGGCTTTGACGGAGGCTAAACTGGAACTAGAATAGTTTGTAGTTTTTATTTTCCTTATTTAATGATATACTGGAGTTATGTAATTTGTACTTCCTCCGTCTCAAATTATAATGAGACGTTTTGCCATTTCAAGATTCATAGCATTCGCTATGTATCTAGACATAAAATATATTTGGGTGCATAACAAAAGCTATGAATCTAGAAAAGCCAAAACATCTTATAATTTGAAACGGAGTAACAAATTGCACATTTTTAAGTATAAAAGACATATATTTTTCTTTTCGTGAGTATTGTATTTATTAATGATGGTGTAGTATTATAATTTTTTTAAGAAATCAGAGGTAAAATCATATTGAACTCAGAAAAATAAGGCTATTTTTGCAAGGGTAAAGTTGTCCTTGGCAAGCCCTTTTAATACCGTTAGCTACTGTTAACGGAGTAGGGATAAACTGAGTGTTCGTTTTTACAAAGCGTGGGTAAAAATACAACAAGGCGAAAAGCAAAGGTAAAATCACAATTAGGATTCAAAGTAAGAGTATATATTAGAGTGACCTTTGTGAAACGGATGATAACTACCTACACTGGTGTGGTAGCTACCCTTACCTTAGATGTTTGACACGTGTGTGTAGATGTAGCATCCGAGGGCTGTCTTTGGCATGACTTGATTTAGTAGTGCAGTGTGCCTGTAGAGAATTTGGTTTCTACTTCAGTAAATAAGGCATTAGCGTTCTGTCTAGCTATATATTGCGGTGCTTGTTTGTATGGTATCCACGGTTGCTAAGCCAAGAAGTCAGGGAGTTCGGTCATTTCTAGATGTGTGCAACCATAGTTGTCTCGATTTTTTTGGTTTTCAAATTCGATTCACCATGCACTTATTGGCAAGGTAGAGGTGTGTTTTTGGCCTGGTACCTTCTGGGACGTTGAATATTTGATAATCTTAAAAAAATTCGGTTTCACAAGTTAAAATCATTGTTCACGATTTGCTCGCTCGATTACATGGCACCTATTTTGCAGGTGAGAGTATGTGTACCGTCGTGTATAATCCATGGCAACTTTTCACTGTCTTTTGAGACTACTTTTTTGACCGTCAATTGAATGGTTCAATATATAGTCAAATCGACTTGTGCCATGCATGTATTGTGGAGTACTTTTTCACTGTTGCATGTCTACTAGGAATGCGTGGGCGTTCTCACCAACTGAGGCCTGGAACTTTTGGCAGCCTTTGAGGGTTGGAATACGTTGGCAGCATTAAGATTTCCTACAGGCATGAATGGTAGGATGGTTGCAGTGTAGTACCCCTCCCATCAAAATATTTATCGTTTTCAAAAAAAAAAAAACGGTGACTGAAATCTCACACATAAGAAAAGAAAATATTTCTCCCAGACCGGAAAAAATGTTTCTCTAAAATCTAATATATTATGGCCCTCAGAAGTTCTATTTCTACCGAATACATGCACATAAGAACTATTATAGGGACCTTATCAAGAAGATGTACATGGAGACCTTGTCAGGAAGTACCGAATGATTACTTTATCAAAGTGGACCTTGTCAGGAGGTACCGAATAGAAGAACATGCATTGGTGAAGCTCAACTTTGCTCGCTCGAATTATGTTCGGACCTAGGCACAAGACACTAGCAAATGGTGGTTGATTTTACGCGTCTACTAATTGGCATTTGGATTTTGATCTCTCAAATCCCTTCTCGCAAAGTAGAGATTAACTACTGCTTATCTATTCTATTTTCTAGGGTTCATAAATAATTATTCATGCAAACCAAACATAAAGTTCCAAGGGTTTTCGTGTGCACATCAAAATACAATCGGAAGTCTCTTCTAGGTGAAATGAATCACTGGACTTCCAAACACGCTTTAAGTTTGATTACCAGGTAGTTTGAACTTTTATATTATTTGTTGTCACAATCATCTCAGCTTTGTTAGAGGAATTTTTTCCTTTTTAAGTTTGTCATTCAAGTTCGAGCGTAGTAGTCCGTTGTTCTATGAACAACTGGAAATGTTTTATGCGGATCAATATCTACATGTCTGTCTAAAAGTAGCAAGTAAAGTTAAGGCATCAGGTCCTCTAGAGGTGTTTTTCCTACTTTGGCAACTTTAGAGCAGGTGGATATTTACCACCATGGGGGTGGTAGTTACCCTCCATTTCATTTGGATATTTCTAATATATATATAATTTTTTTTTGTAAAATATCACTTCTTTTGTTATAGTTTACTTATTTAAATAATGGTCTAAAAAATAATTTAGGTAGTGTTTGGAAACAGACAACTAAAATTTAAATTTTAGAGTTATAAACTTTAGCTAGCTAAAAAGTCTCTTAGCTAAACTTTAGCTAGGTATTTGGATGCACTGGCTAATAGACTCAACTAAACTTTAACTAACTTTAGATAGCTAGGTTGTAGTAGATAAAACTAACTAAACTTTAGCTATGATTTTAGCTAGGTTGTTTGGATGCATAACAAGTATAATTAGCTAGTTAAAGTTTAGTTGGTGCATCTAAATATTTAATTAAATTTAAATATATTTGTATAAATTTTTTGAATAAAATGAGTGGTCAAATTTGAGGTAAAAAAATCAAGCGAATTATAATTTAAAATGGAGACAGTACGTAGAGCTTAATTAGCTAGCATTTGCATTTCAATTCGTTGTTGGTCGTTGCAAGGTTGTGTGCTGCGATCACACAACCAGCAAAAGCCAAATTAAAGTCGAGGGAGGCCGCGACGTTTGTTTGCTCATTTCATCGGGTCATAATTAGAGTAAGTATAGTGATGGGCTACAAGCAGGCTGAATGCTGAGGTGAAAGAGATAGAGGGGGCTGGGTTGTAAGCTTATAGTCAGCTTAGACATAAGAACTAAAAAATACTGTGAGATAGATAAATGGGTCATATGTTAAATGTGAAGATAAAATCATTATATAAATGAGTTGAAAGGTTGGTGTAAGAGCAGTGAGTTGTATTATTAGCCTTGCTCCTAAAAGAGACAGCAAAAGCCAATGCATTCCCTCTCATGCATGCATGCACTCGTAGCTTAGCTAGCTAACCTAGACGACGACGGACGACACACGACACGAGCAGCGCGCGGGAGAAGGAGAGAGAGCGACGTACGCCTGCATCTGCATGCATTTCATTTTCTTTTCCATTACTAGTACGTATTCCATCACTTTTTAATTTGCTGACGGCGGCTGCTTGTACGTTTTCAGTCGTCGTCAGAGTCAGAGATGATGCTCCATGGATCGGTAGCTACGTCGCTCTCTATCTCCATATATGCGCAAAATAATAATGCTCAGATGGGAGCGAGACCGGCGGTCGTTGAACGTTTCAACACAAAGTCCAATTTTTTTTCACTTTTTATTTAGCGACGAGGAATGCATGAAACTTTTTTTTTAGTCTTTTTCCATATAATCAGTGGCGGATCCAGGATGAGACAATAATAGAGATGATGATTAACAATGAAGATTTAATGGTGAGAGTGGGGCTAAGTACTCACTACCAAAATGTAAAATTTCTCTTAGTGAGGTGGAGTTCTCCTAGTGTTTTCTATTCAAAATTTAGTATAAACTTTCCCTAGTAAATATCTTCTAGTGAGAATTCTCATGTGCTATGACTTATGGTAGTGTTTTACTACTAATTAAAAACACTAGGAGAAGTCCACCTTTTTTAATAGTGACTAGAAATGATGATTAACAATGAATATTTAATAGTGATTTAGGACTAATGTTATAGTAATTTAATGGAGAACTGAGACTCACGAGTGGGCTGTAGCCACCCATACCCCTCCTAGATCCGCCAATGCATATAATACTTATATGTATGAATATATATATAGGAATATTTATTAGTTATTTCTTAAACAAATTACGTTTTTGTTTCTGGAAACACAGAGAGGTCATCACTCATCACGTACGGCAACTTGCTGACTTTTTGCCTTCTTCTTATTACGGTATAATCAACGGTGGCCATCACGTCGTCGTCAGTCCAGCATCCAGAGCGTGCAGTCCACGTGGCTATGGTGGTGGTCGTCGTCGTCGTCAAGGGCGCCCCAGTACTGGTGGATCCCCCGCCCCATGGCCGGCGGCGTGAGCAGCATCCCCCTGGCCATGTCGTCGATGAGCCCGGGCATGTCAAAGATGGCGTCCTCGTCCAGGAAGCCGACGTCGTAGCAGCAGGCCGCCGGCGCGCTATCTCCTCCGCCGGCTGCTGCGGCTCCTCGGGTTCTTCCCGTACTGCAGGCCTCCGGCTGCGGTGGCAGCGAGAGCGGCGGCGGCGGGGTGGTGAGGCCGTGCTGCAGCAGCAGCAGGCCGGAGGCGGAACAAGAAGAAGAAGAAGGGCGGTAGAGCTCGGCGGCCTGCGCGGCGGCGCATCGTATGTCCTCGGGCGCGGCGGTGCGCGGTCGCGGGAGCGCGTGCGCAGAGTCCGGGAAGTTGAGGTCGGCGGCGGTGGCGCCGCGGAGCGCGATGGCGGCGACGTCGTGCGCGCGCGCGGCCATCTCCGGGGTCGGGTAGGTGCCGAGCCAGATGCGCGCCTGCGCCTGCGGCTCCCGCACCTCGCACACCCACCGGGTGCCGCCGGCGCGGGCGCGCACGCCGCGGTACACGGGGTGCCGCGTCTCCCGGAACTTCTTGCGGCCCGCACGCCGCTTCGGGGGCAGGTGGTGGTCGGCGCCGGCGGGATGAGAGGGAGACGCCGGCGGGGATGATGAAGATGCGGAAGAGGAGTCGTCGGCGTCCATGGCCAGGGCTGCTGGTCCGGCAGTGGCTCACTGGCTGGCCTGGAGAGTGTTGTCTGAAGGCTGCTAGCTGCTGCTGGTTGTGGAGGGGGCAGGCACCTCACCTGGATTGGATATAAATGAAATAAATATAGGAGTCGACGTCTGAATTTTGTGATGGGGACCCGTCGCCTTGGCCGTCGAAGCCAACACGACTTGTTGGGTTCGGGTTGTGGGTCTGGGTGTGTGAACTGAGGACAGCGGCTCCGGCAGCGGACCCTTTTTACTCACGTGGGCAACGTGCAAGTCTGGAAATGGAACACGTGCGCGCCTGCCTCCCGCTTTTCTCACCGCTCACCGGGGAAGAGATGCGGCAGAGGCCGGCTTTATATCAAAACTGCAGTGCAGTGCTGCCTTACCGTATCTTTCTTTACCTTTATATTTCTACTTCTACCGGTACCTGTAATGAGCTTTATTGGTGCCTGATCACACATGACATGATATGCAGCCCTTGGTAGATCAGCGAACCTGGGGAACACTTATTCGCCGTGGGTCTTCTATGTTCTTTGGTTGTGCGCGGATCTTTCTTTCTTTCTTTTTCTCTTGAATAGTAATGTGATTTTTTTTTATCTTTTATAAAACAACAGTGACCAATTCATAAACATAGTAATCTTCCCCTTTCAAAAATTGTCCTACTTTTATCCTAGCTCTAGACCATCTCAAGTCTGACTAATTCAGCAAAGATGGAATGTCACTTAGTTCATGCGAATATGACCAATCGAGTTTAAATCCAAGATGCGATGTATGCATGTAAAAGGTGCATGTGGTTTATAGATTTCAGCTTGCGTATGTATGTGTACACAAGTGTTGAAAGAAAAGAAAAAGAATGTGTCAAATTTGTACTCTTTGGATTGGATGGATCATTGTTCATGTATCCACGGAGATCGACTTCATTGTTGTGTGGTGCCTTTCTAGACGGACCCAGCAACATCGTGAAACGGATGCTCTATTGAAGGAGGTATGCAATGCAAGCTTACTACTAGCACTAGCTGCGATTGCCATTGGGAAGGAAGCATGTCGCTGTCAGGCTAGCGAGACATGCCTGTTTGTTTGTTTGGAGTTGGACCACGTCACCAGCAGCGCGCTTTTTGGCCCCCGCCGTTTTTGTTGCTGGCCTGCTGCCATTTAGTATACGAGTATTAATTAGTCAAAACACGCACGTGCCCCCAATTATTAATCAAACCAAATCAAATCATTAGCAAGACCAATAACCACATCCGTCCAGATACATGTGATTCATCATGTTAAAACTTACTAAAACGCTTTTCAGCTCGTCTACTGCTGAAAACAGTGGAACTGACGCATCAGTCCTCACACGATTGCCAACAAAACAAATGGCCACCTGCAGCTGCCATCACCATCAGCTGCAGTCTTGCTCTTGCGACACTGATGATGGCCGTGGCCTCAGGCTTTTCTGCTTCAGGCGCTGCACTCGCTTCCTGTGGCCTCGCCCTTGCTTGTGCTGCTCCCACTCGTGCGCACCTCGCAGCACCCGGTTGTCGCAGGCCTGTAGATCGAGTTAAAAGTTAAACACACCATTCAGAATGATCCATGCATAGCTTCATCATCAGTAACGCCGCAACACAATTATCGGCGTCTGCTCTCGGAAAACTAGAGTCACCTCGCACACATATTGAGCCCATAGCTCTCTTGACGGGGTTGCCCTTACACTTCCGGTCACACCATCTGAATCGCTCGTGCATGGTAAAAGAGCTGTATCATCCGACAAGAACTTTTTCACAACATCCACACAAGGTTCATCGACTTTCTTTTGCCATGAGTCGCCAGTGGCACCTATCGAAACACGCATTACAGATTATGAGTTTCTGCAGAGAAGGCATACGCGTTTCACAGTGCACCAAAGGAGTCTAGATGGCCTTACGTACAGCAGAATGCTTCGGTTGCATCAAAGCGATGCAAATTCCACCCAAAATCTTTACTCAGTCGATGGAGTCTCCGTCTCTTTTATTTGAAGGGGGAAAAAAGGGTGTCAGGTTTACCGTGAGACAAGTATCAGTGTGTTCAGTCAAACAGTCTTCTTCAAGAAGACAATAACATAAAAATACACGGGATGCTAAGCGCTTACTTGGCGTCGAACAAGTCTGCGAGTGTTTGCCTTCAGCTGGGAAATAGCTTCAGCCAACAAGTTCTTAAGCTGATCGTCATGTATATCTAACAAGCTCGCAGAAGAATCCTCACCAGATTCTTTTCTTGGTAAATATAGCCTGAAAAACTCATCAAACTCACGAACCCCAATAGCCTGCCGCAGCCCTTGGGTGTAAACAGCATCTGCATCATATATGTTGCATACTTCATCCAGCAGGCCAGCATCCATCATGCAATCGACCCTTTTGTTGACATAACTATCCAGAGCTTGAAGATCAGCATCTACCCACAGGAAACAACAGTCGAATCTGGAGTTACTAGGCCGACCCCATTTCTGTTCTGACACAACCAATGATTACATTTAAGACATCTAGAATTCCCAGCAGGTTTATAAAATCAAATAGGAAAATAAAAAGGAGCACTGTGAGACAATTATGGGTTCATGTTCATGACAAGACAAGATTGATAAAAGGCACCGAGTGGACAAGCATATAGTGAAATTCCTCACCTTAGCAGCCTCTCCTTGGAAAAGATCGCTGGGTAGGGCACCCGTGGTTGCATACAACTCAAGGTATCGTTTGATCTTTACAATAGACAAACCCATGCAGAATGGAAAAACACAGGAAAAACAATATTAGTAACAAAACGAGCACTGAACAATAAATAAACCTAACATGATAGATGTTGTATAAATTCAGAAAACTTGGGCGACACCCTTACTTTTCTATGGTCATTTGGATGGATCCTTTGCGCAGCCACAGGATCAATCTCCTTCAAGCGTTCATACCCACCGCCTTCATCGTCATTGGTAAGGCCTGATTGGCACAGATAACAGACAGGTCAACCGCTATTTGCAAACTGAGATGCACAAGCTGAGAACAAGAAACATTTAATAGGAGTCGATTATTCACCTATATCATCTACTAGGCAATCACTCAAGGTAGAGTCCTGTATTTCTTCTGCCATGTCATCAAAGAGGAAGGGACTAACAAGAGCCTAAATATTTCATGGGCAAAAACACAACAGGATATCAGATATACTGCAGTTATTTGGATACAGGAATCGGCAGGCTTCAGATGTGAACCTGGATGTAGAAGTTTGTACCGCCGACAATCACAGGGAGACCACCGCGATCCAATATTTCCTGCATAATCTGTGAGCAGACAGCAGAGGGAAAGGTGTTAGCAATCATGTGACACAGGCCAAGTAGCAAGTCTGAAACTTGTACAGTAAGCACTGAAACTTGTAGAGGCAGTGGCAGCACTGCAGCAGCATTGGCTAACCGGAACGGCATGGTCGCGGAAATCATGGCAAGTGAACTCTACGGAGGGATCAATCACGCTAAGGAGATGATGAGGAACACCTAGAAACAAGCATCGAGCATTTAATCTGAGAGGAAACTAAAGTTGGGGAACTGAGTAGCAGGCGGTGGCGAGTCAGAGACAGACCGTTCTGCTCGTGGAGGGGGACCTTGTTGGTGAGGACGTCGAGGCCGCGGTAGAGCTGCATGGAGTCGGCGCTGACCACCTCGACGCCGGCGAAGTGGGCCGCGAGGTCGACGGCCAGCCGCGACTTGCCGGCACCCGTGGCGCCCATAATGATAACCACCTTGCCCTGCCCCCTTTGAGACGGCGACGGCGGAGCGCAGGCTGCTCCTTCCTCGCCGGCGCCAGGGCTAGGGTTTGCGGCGGCGGCGGCGGCGGCGGAGGGGTGGGCCATCCCTAACCGGTGGGGAGCTGGAAGGCTGATATGCAGAACGGTGACGGTGAGGACGGTTTAGCAGCAAATTTTTTTTTTTTTTTGCGAAAATTCTTTTTATTGATTGAAGATGATTCAGGCTAGTTGATAACGTGGCGGACAGTATTTGCCTCTGCTGATATAACTGGATATGGTCATCTTTTTTTTTTCTGAACAAAGGGCATGGCAAATATTATATTATACACATAAAAAAATTCATCTCAACTTTGTTCGTGGATCAATATCTGAGAGTAGATGGATACAACTGCAAACGCTATTACAGTTTGGTCCCAGGACAAACTTGCCAAAAGATGATCTTCGTTTGCTACCATACATATACAGACAAAAAAGGATGGAACCAAGTACGTGTCCATCACACTTGTATAACTTCACACATACAAATCATTCAAAATCAGCAGGACAAAAAAAACATTCATACAAGCCATATATATGTTGCGGCCTACTGTTGTGTTCTTCATCAGGAACAGAAAAGAGGCTTATCACACTCTTTCTTTCACTATGGTGGTTGTGAGCCTTCTGCTGCTCCATTCCAGCACTACGGTGTCCTTGTGCACCGGCCTTGAAGACCCTTGTCTGGGGACCTCCAAACAGGACCCCTTTAACGTCTTGCATCGACTCATCCTTACACTTCTGATCATCTTCCCTTCCGCATTCTACACAATAATGAACAGCGATATATTAGCATCTATGTTATCAAAGCTGCAGATAGAAATCTTTCCGGCGCTCACATTTGGGCTATCATAACCTCCTTCACAGGCATCGCAAAGATCCAAAGCCAGCTTCCGCAGTAGTGGTAACTGCAAGAAAGGCCACCAAATTACAGCTTTCAAAACCGATAGTGCCAGAGGAACAACTAGAGGAGAAGGAAGGCACCTCTCTGATAGCATCGTCTATGATGCTCCTTCCAATGCCCCTACCCTGCGGTTCTCAACTCTCAGAAACTATATAACCAATCAACAATTCAACTTCTTCAGCAGAGAAAAGTTACAATGGTATATGTCCTGGAAATGACATATAGATGGGCTGCGATTTTGCAATGGCATGGTGAAAGTTTATTTCAACTGTAGCCATGTCATACACCACTTCCTCTTTGGAAGCATTAAGTTGCTCGCATCATTTACTACAGTTCTACATTGTGTTTTAGGATTCACTAGAACTATATCTCAAGGACCTGCTATGATGTTTTTCATACTCACCGTGTGCCGTAGTAGGATGTCTTCCAAGGCTTTACAACTGAGAAAAGAAGAAACCCCTTCAACTGTTACTTTACCACATTCCTGTATATGGAAAAATAATGCAATCAATAAAAGATGGAGTGTACAGAATGAAAATGGTTTGAGACATTGAGTAGAGTTTTACTAGATATTTGTAAAGTATACTTTTTATAGCATTGGAAGTCAAATACATATAAAAATCAAGTTTCAACTAATACAATATAAAACATCTAGCAGTGAATGGAATAGAGCTGTAGAGTACATGCTGGTGCACAGAATATGGACATGCTATTTTGTTAGTCTTATAAGCTACTCTTTTAAAAAGGCTTTTGCTGCCCCACCACTAAAGCAAGTCCTATTTATTTAGTTATATACTTATATTAGCCAAAACCCCAAAATTTGATTTTAGAAGGGAAAATATCAGTTATTAGCACTGACACAATAAGGTTTACTCAAATTATCGAGATAAAAGTTGCAGTAAGGCATACCTCAAGGTGTAAAAGTGCCAAGTTTGGCCACCCAGATGAGATAATGTCTTGAGAATCTGTAGATCAAGAAAAAGTGAAAACTCAAAATGATCAAATTGCAGGAGGAGCCACATCCTGGGTTTAGAAGTAGAACTTACTGGAGTCAAGGAGTTTGCAACCAGCTAGTGAAAGTTCAGCTATATTGCAATTCTCTGTAAGGATTGTCAAGTCATCATTTGTAAGCCATGGAGTAACCCAATGAAGCTGCAATACTCTTAATGCAGGTGCCCTTGTTTGGAAGCTAAATGAAGTTAAACTGCCAAGACAATAGTGCAGGCAAAGCACCTGAAGATTTACTGCTGACTCTAATAGATTTCTAACAACTCTGTCAGATATCACCTGGATGTATATTGTCAATTTGTTATGGAGTGAAAAGCACAAGTTCATATTTAACATGCCGTAGAGTGTTGGGGCACACCTGAAACCTCAGAATCAAAGACTCGAGGAATGGGCAAATCATAGGAAGAGCACACATGACATTCTCAGCTAATGCTGTGCCAAGACCAATTATCATCTTCCTTACTTTACTAAAAGAAGGAACAAGATCTTTGATTCGAATAGGGCAAAATCCCCAACCCATTTCAACATCCTCCAAACAGCAGGTAGTTCTTAGCTCCTGTAGAAGATCTCCGTACTTGTTACCACTGATATGTTCTACATTATCACATTCCAACAGAAGACTACGGCATCCAGCTGTTTTCAGACAGTTCAATTTCAAATTTCTTCGTATAACTGGAGCTAATGATACCATAGAAATCTGTGAGTCGATGGACAAAAAGAAAAGAATTAAGCGCACTCTATAATGGTACATGAAAAAACAATCTTAACAATAAACTTTTGGGTTTGTCCTTTGTACCAGCGAAGGTAAAAATGATAGCTGTCATACTGAAATACAGTAGCAGAAAAAAAGTCCATCAACATAATTAAAATCCGTATATATTTCTACCACCCTGCCGGGGGGGGGGGGGGGGGGGGGGGGGGGGGGGGGGGCTGCTGGCTAGCGGCTAGGAGGTAGTGTGGTAGGAGGACAGGGAGAGTGGAGGATGACGGCAGGGAGAGGGAGGAGGTAGAGGGAAGGAGCAATAGCTCTTTTGTTGCTTAGATTAGATTGATTACATCTCCCCTATGTCCCTACAGGACTTATTTTCCAAGCAACCCATGAGAAGTCCTTACAGACTGAATCTTCCCTTCCTAAACAAACCAATCTATCTAATTTTATTCCTTATTCTAAGATTCTTATTTTATTCCTTATCTATTCTGGATTTCTTCCGGCTGAGGGCGCGACGGCGGCAACCGCGCTACAGTACCCGCGGGTACTGTTCACATCGCGCCCACTTTGGGCCTGACAGGGCACCTTGGCCCAGGCCTTGTTCCAACGCAGGGGCCCTCCATTAGGTGTATGACACATATCAACCTGATACATAGAAATAATAGCCCCACAGTGCACTATGTATTACTCATCAATAGTCTCTTAGCTCATTGAAACTCCAGTATGAATGTTTCATCAATTGGTCAACTGTAGTGCTTGATTAATTAGAAGCTCAAAACTAAATTACATAATCAGTATGATAAATATTTTCTAAAAAAAATAGACACATTGATATAAAAGTGATCAGGCAGATTGAACAAAAACAATGATTCAAACAGAAAATCATACCACAGTCTCTGAAACGTCAAGATACTCGAGACTAGAGCCAACAAAATTGCAGAGTGCATCATTTGTAAGTGATGTTTCCCTTAAGCTCAGAAACTTTGTGATGCTTATAATGCTCATTAGCTGCGACAAAGCAGCAGAGTCAATACCTACATATTGACATAGACCTATATTAGCCAGCATGCCTAAGTAGTGGAAGGCAAACATAATGATAACTGGAAAACAAGAATAGCATCGTATTTCTGATGTCATAAAAATAAGTTATCATGGAGGGATCTGGGGCATGGGACAAAGGGAATTTTTTTACCTTTGCAGCCATCCAGATGTAATTCTTGCATATAAAATGCCATAACTTGAGCATGTACACTGTTGTGGCCAAAAGAATTGGTAGCGCATAGCGTTTGAATTGATCGATTTCCAAAAGAAGTATAAGAAAGAACCATTGAATGGATCTTTGCACACTTCATCAGAAGGTTAGAAATACCATCATCTGTCAATAAGAAGCAGTTTCTAATGTTTATATAGCACAGAGAATTTTTCAAAATAGATATCTCCAGCAAGCCCACATCTGCACACATGCAAACAATGAAGTTACTAGCTTGCACGTAAGGTAATAACAATATGCACAGCTGCAAAGCAAGAGATGATAAGCGCAAAACTTTTCTATTACCATCAATATCACTTCTGCCTTCCAATGTCAATCTTGATATATTTAAGAAAGTTGAATTCGGTTGTCTGTCATATGGTGCACAATGTATGCCATATCTTTTCTGATTTGATTTCACTTTGCATAGGACTTCAGAACTCGACGAGACTAATGAATGTTTCGGTGTTACAGTGCTTGTATCAACAGTAATATCAATTTCATCAATCCATGGACATCTCAGTAACAGATATAGCAAATCATCAAATTCAAATGATAAACAATGTGAAACCCTGAATATCCTTAATTCTGGAAAAAATAACTTCAACCAGTCAATTGCTGCACCAAAATGAACATTTGGACATTTTGAAATATCCACCATGTGTACATTCTTGAATGATAAGGTTTTAGCAGCCTTCTCTAGTTCATCATAAAGAATGAAGCTTCGATGATCAACTTGGGTGTATGAACTCACTATCCTTCTCATAAATGAAGCATCCAGATCAGTAGGGAGAACAGATATGTACAAGAATGCCGTAGTTACTTGGGGACATCCTGAAAGCACTATGTTCTGCAAAATAAAACCATCATCCTTAAAAATAAACAGAGTGCATGATCTTCTTCGACAGTGAAGTTCAAGGCTAATGCATTTGTAATTTTCCTTTTTTTGCAAAGGAAGATAAGCAAGCCCATTATCATAGCAAAAATATTTCGGATAATATGAATCTTGTAAAAAGGTCTAGTCAACCTGAACTATCACACCATAAACTTCACCCATTTCACAGCATTTGATCAGATTAATGTACATGAAGAGGTTGCATTAAGTTTCATTCACTAAAAAAAAGTAATATATATTTTGCAAAGCAACAAGAAAAAAGAGAATGAAACATAAAGGTGAAGAATTCATTCTAGACAGCTAAGTGTATCATTGCAATATTAATAAAACGGAAGTGGATAAACCTTCGAATACTCTGTTATTCGAATGCAATATCTCTCCAAGTTACCATCAGCAATAGCATCCAATAAAGTTTTCAAACTGTCCTTCAGAAGATCAAGAATTGTGCAGATGATGCTGTTTCCAAAGTCAAGCCAATGCCTCTTTGTCCCTAAAAATACAATTTCCCCTTGACCATTGTATTACTAATACATGACAAGAAGTTATGGAAGTTGTGTAGTGTAAAAGAAGGAACAAACATGAGAACTGTCTGTTATCACTTAAAATTTATAGATTAGGAATTGTACCTGCCGCAAATCCCAACGGTAAAAGGCATATCTTCACCTGCAGAAACAGTCCAAGTGAAAAGATATGCATAAGTCAAGACAGTCAAATGCTTAATGAACTAATTGTCGGGTACAAAGGTAAGGGGTACCCTAATCTCTAGCGATTTAGTGCTTAACATTCAGGCAAAATCCAAAAGCCATCCAACCTATAAGGGAAGGCCGATGAAGCAGGGGCCTACCTCCCCATCAAACATGATCAGTCATGGGTCGGCCCGTTACCAAGGGGACAGTAGGCAGGATCCCCCTCGACCTCGACCCCTCGAACAACGGAAGGGGGATCGATCGAACGACCCTCTGCCTCGACCCCTCGGACAACGGAAGGAGGGTCGATCGATCGACCCTCGACCTCGACCTCTCGAATGACGGACAGGGGGTCGATCGAACGACCCGCGAGCAGGAGGCTCGATCGACTCACCCACTCCCGGTATGGGGTAAAAGGAATCCAATGCGCCTACCTGCTCCCGCCTCACGCCATGGGCGGCCACTACCATGGTCAAATCTATCAACTCGTCGCCCATACTCGGGCTCTCCGACGATCGTGCGGCCACTGTAGCCACGTCACAAGTACAAAACCCAAAGGCACCCCCTCGAGCCATGAACGGAACAGCCCTCGACCGTGTTTACAGGGGCGCGTCAGGGTCACGCAGGCCTCGACGCTCCTCGACCCGGGGGCTCGACCGTCACCTCCAACCACTCGGGTATGGGACCCGTCCTATCCGCTCTGCATCGGCTGCAGAGCTCGTACCCGTCCACTGGAGGCCGATCGTCCTAAACCATGACGATCGGCAGCGTCCAGTCCGCTGTCACCATGCCCTGAAGCACCGGAAGGACCGGAGAGCCATACCGCTACAGCGATCGACGTCCCACCGCAAGCATGGCGCCATGGACACGCCTCCCATGCCGCTACAGTCTACGACCTCTGTACTCTCAGGTCTCCCCTTGGTCTATAAAAGGGGACGCTGGGATAGTAGGGAGGGCATCGGGACAGATAACAGGGGCATAACCTCACACATCAGAACACGACAGCAAGACATCCGCTCACGCTTGCTGCCGTCTAAACAACACCCGCTAGCACTCTCCACAAACCCTCTAGTATACGCAACAAAGGGCCACCTCCGAGCACAAAACAATCTAGGGATGGCTTGATCAACATCTCAAGCAATCAATCGACTCACCTAGGGTAGCCCAGCTAGTCTTAGGCCTCAGCTCACTCCGAGCACCCCCGTGTAACCAGCTTGTACTCCCCCCCCCCCCCCCCCCGTACGAGCACTTCGGTGCGAGATAATACAATTCTTCCTTCCCCGCTGGACGTAGGGCCTTCTTTGCCCGAACCAGGATAAATATTGTGTTTTCTTGCATCACATCTGGGAGTGAGAGCACGCAATAAACAAATTTACTGGTTGGTGATCGACCCCCTGGGTCGAAACGCCGACACTAATATACAACAGCAGATACTGAAGGAGGCAGAATAGACTTGACACTAAATACTACCCACATATTTTGAGGAATAGTGTACCTTGCTAAGAAGGAAGAGGTGACCATCTACAGAGTTGGGGTATGATTGTTGACAGGTTTTCACATTTTCTGAAATCCAGTGCAAAATTGCTTCACACAATTGCTTTTCACTGGATAAGGGCAGCAAATTATTTTCCTTCACGGAGGGCAATAATGAAAATGATGTTATAGAATAACACTGAGAAAAGATCAACAAACCTATCCACTGTCAGATGTGGACATTCGATCGTTGAACATAGCAAATCATAAGGTATTTTATTAAATGACCTTCTTGAGATAACATGTGCCTGCATGGTCCACAGAATGGGAGTGGTACAGAAAGCACGTTGCATAATGCATGAGCATATCAGAAAAGAACCAGACATCGCCAGAAAATATATTTCTAAAAGAATATGCTCAGAGTGAATGTAGAATGGTAATGCAGTAATTGTACCTACAAAATTCTGAGCTAGAAATTCTCGGCAAATGTCTTGAACAAAAGTAACACCTGCAAACATATCCAAAGTCAGCAAAAAAGAAAGTGTTGACTAGATTTTGTTAAAAATGGAACATGTTAGCTATGAGAATATCAGAACACCATAACAAAAGACACTCACCATGCTCTTGAGCAAAGTCCCAGACTTCAATTATGAAATCTGATGGAACTGAAAAAATGGCAGAAGTTTGAGAGGCTATGGTGCTGAGCCATCTTTCACACTCCACTAGAAGGCTCTCAACAGCAAGAAACAAAGCTCCCTGGAGGATAAGTGAAGTTAGAGACTTAGAGTAACAACTAACATGAACCGAAGGCAGTAGCTCTAGCCTCAAATTTGCAATGAGTAATGACCATCTTTCTGTTAGGCACCTGTTTACTGATAACTGATAATGGAGGCCATACTAATGATATTCCTGTTCCCATGGCATAGAATTTATGAAACATAATAATAAATCCATAAAAAATAAGATATATAACTAGTTTAAAAGGCTATTGTCTTGTATCATCAACTAGACAACCACAACTTGTAAGTATTTATCTTTTACTGTATTCAGAATTTGATTAACAGTGAACGCTAGACTTTCAGGACTGGGTACCTCCAACAGCGGGAGGAAATTGTTATGCGTGATGTTGAAGCTCTGGGAAGGCTCAAACAGGTAGCGCAGCACTTGCACGGCAGCCTCCAAATTGCAGCCCACGTGCACATGCTCTCGCCCGGATTCACTGCACCCAGAGACAGCGTCCATGAGATACTTTCCCTGCCCACTCGCCACTAACTTGTAGTAGTAGCTCGAGAGCTCGAGGCTTGTGTTTTCGCTGACCTGAAGCTGCCGCCGAGGAGCGCGCGGAAGTAGGAGGAGCTCTCGATTAGCCTGCCACAAGATAGAATTTGGTGACCAAAGCGCAGGAATCAGCTAGGGGTTAGGTTGAGATGAGGAGAGCACTCGCTTGCCTGTGCCGGTCGACGCGAACGGCGACGGTTGGGGATGGGAGCGGGTCGAAGCGCGCGAGGTCGGAGATGGAGACTGGCAGGGGAGGAGGTGAGGATGGAGCACGGGCGGCGGCGAAGGATGATGTGTCGGTGATCTCTAGAATCACCGCGTCGCCGGCGGAAGTGGCGGCGGCATCTTCCCCGTCGCCGGGGAAGGCCATGGCCGTGGTGCTTGGTTATGGACTGATGGGCTATTTTGTCAGGAATGGATAGTTTGCGGAGGGCTTCATGAGGTGGGCCGCCGGTCCGACTTGGACAAGCCACATGCTGACATGCCCAAGGCCCCCATCCTAAAGAAACCAAAAGTTCTCTATTTCTTTTTTCCTTCTGAGAGAATTTGGTAAATATTAGCGTTGTTATGATCAATTCCGTCCTTGAAATTTCAAAATAATCATTGAGGTCCTCAAAATTTAATTTTGGGCTTAGTTAATATCTCAGGACTATCCAAAGTGACGGTTCTTTTTTCATTTTGTGTTCAATTTCTTCCATGAACTATATCAAGCTGTAATGTAAGGGACTAGACTGAAATGCACTGTTAATTGAAGGATGAGATGGAACCTAGAAATAAAGTTTGAGTAAAAAAAGATCACCCTGATGATCCTAGCTATAGAATCTCCTATCTCCTATACAACTAAAAAGAACAAAGAGGAGATACGGTTTCGTGCGACCTTTGCCCGTCGGTCCACGCTTCTACACCGTGCGATAGAAAGAAAGAAAATGCTACAGAAGAAAAGAAAATGCGATAGAAGGAAAGAAAGCAAGACAGAAGGAAAGAAAAACAATTCCGCTTGGCCTCCTAAAATCATGGCACATTATGCTCCACTCCACCTTCCGTATAGAAGCATTAATTCCCCCTATTCCAAATAGCATAAGAGCAACTCCAATGGACCTCCTAAACAAACCCCTATTCTAGATCTTGGGACTTGGTCCAAAAAAATTCACTCCAATGCACCTCCTAATTGGGCTACCATTTTAGGAGGACCCTCAAAGTTTAGTTTTTGTTCTCCAGGAATGAGACCCTCCTATTCCTCTCCCCCCAAATTAGGGACTATGGCTGGAGTTGGACTTTGAATTTGACCCTCAAATTTTACAAGTCACCTCCCAAATGAAAATGTAGGGGCTTGATTTGGGGTCTATGGCTGGAGATGCTCTAAGACCTAGATAAATGCAGGTGCGCTGCGACGCGTGGCCACCACCGACGACAACAAGCAGGGCAGGGACAGCCGGCACCACACCACCACCCACCGTGGCTTCGCCTTCGTCGAGTACCTCGACGACGAGACGACACTCAGCGCCTGCCGCAACCTGCACGGTTGGGCCCTCCGCGGTCGCGACCTCTGCGTGGGCCTGCGCACGCCGCCAGGCACCAACGACAACGACAAGCCCGTGGGTGTCAGCCATCGTCTTCCGCTCCCACGGGCCCTCACCAGCAGCGGCGGCTGTGGATGAAGGATCGGTCGCACACGCAGAGCCGAAGCTACCTTTTAGGTAGTGGGTGCACAGGCACCCAAAAACTGAAAAATCAGATTTAACTGAAATTTCATCATATATACACCCCCTATGAGACATGTCTATGCACCCACAAGGCAAGTGCACCCCCTCTAGTGTACTGGGAGCAGTGCAGCAGCGCCGACTACCCAGAGTCGGATTTCCGCGCGACCTTCGCGATGCTCTACGACGCGCTAGGTTCCGCGGTGGCGAAGGAGGACGCGGCGCGGACGATCCCGGTCCGTCAGCACGTGGCGGTGTGCGTGTGGCGGCTCGCCACGGGGGAGACGCTCCGCCTGGTGTGGAAGCGGTTCGGCCTCGGCATCTCCACCTGCCACAAGCTGGTGCTGGAGGTGTGCGCCGCGATCCGTGGCCTCCTGATGCCGCGGTTCCTCCGCTGGCCCGACGACGCCGCGGAAGCCGAGGCATTCAAGGCCTTGAAATGCAATACCTCATGTATAAGCGGCCGTGGAGCTTAAAGTGGAGTCGGCTCGTTCATTTGGCTCAGTTTTATTCAAGCAAGCTCCTCTCTCTCTCTGTATCTCTCTCTTGCCCATTCAAAATCCAACGAGGCCGCCGCCGCTCCTGTTCACGCCGTGTCCTCCCCCGCTCACGCCGCCTCCGGCTCCGCTCCCGTCCATGCCCCGGACCCGGGCCATGCCCATGCCGCCGCCGCCGCCGTCGCTGCCCCTCCTTTTTTTCCCCCATCGGCTAGCCTGCCTACCCATGAATCCCTTGCTTCCCGCTCTATCCTCAAGCAGGCATATTTGATACAATCTGTGCGTGCTGATTCGTTGACATGGCCACAAAAGTGGAGAGCACACCCTGAACCCGCCTTCTTCGTCTCGTGGTGAGTTATGCCTCTCAAATCTGAACTTCCTCACTCTGAACGTGGTTCAAGTGCTTGAACGTTGTGCGTTCGGATTTGTTCAGTGTTGTCATCTATTTTTTTGTACATTTTATTTCCAGATCTAGATTGTCAAGTTTCAGCCTGTGTTCCTCGTTCCCCTCCAATGCTGCCCGCTGCAAACGCAATGGGTCGAGTAGATGGGAATAATTCTTCTCCAAAATATCCCCATGTTTGAAGCGCAGACCGGAATCCGACTCCGATAGGAGCTTATCCCCATGTTTATGGCGCAGACCGGAATCCGACTCCGATAGGAGCTCAGGTGACCGCTAGCACTGGAGTATGGGTTCCTGGTGATCTTGTCAGATTCAACAACGCCGCCCCATTTTTTCAGGCACCTATGCATTTCCAGTTTTGGGGTAGCACATTCTTCCCATCTCGTGCAAGTGCAGCAGTAATGCATAAGACTGCAATGCATAAGACTGCTGAAGAAATCACCCATGGAGCCACTAACTTGGTTATTCCAAACAATACAAATGGTTTCTTATTGTTGTCGCCATATCAGTACCCTAGGGGCGGTTTGATCCAGTCTCAAGGATGTGATAATTTTTTCGTCCCAATAATGCAAGTGGATTCATCTTCGGGTCACCACATCAGAACCCTGCGGTCGGTTCTGTGCAGTCTAATCAGCAAAAAGATTGGAGACATGATACAGGTTCGTTAATTATTTACATGCACATTTGCCAAGGATTTTTATATAGCAATTTCATTGCAAGTGTTATTAGTTTTCTCATTTTATCCCTGTCAGGCAATGCAACTTGTTCTAAAGAATTGTATATTACCATGTTTTCTGAAACTTATTATGCCATTTTTCTGAATTTTGGATTCCAATTTCATTAGCCGGATGAGGCGTGGTGGTTGTTGGCGTTGCAGTAGTTCTTTACTTATTTTCTAAAACAACCAGCTGTTTGCCTGTTTCCACAATAATAAAGGTAATAGAGGCGATTTCAACGTTAATTTGTGTCCAATACTGCAGTATGAAGTTCTACTGAAATTAGCACCAAAGTTTCTATTAGATTAAAAACATCCATTGAGAGATGTTTATTAAATTTAACTAGGGTTAGTGGTATTATGTATGGTTAGCATCTAAGTGTTTGACTATACTAGTATTATATAACTAGCATAGTATTATATAAACATAGCTACCACATGACTTTTATGGATATGCAAATATCTAAATTTTTTTACATTTTACATTTAATTGGAGGCGCCATTTCCCAAGGGGGTATACTATTCCAGATTGCAGGCCTCCTGGAGACATTGGAAACATTGAAAAGGCAATGAGAAATGCACCGAAACGTGATACAACTCATATTCGAGCCAAAGCTTGGGATGGTGTTTGATTCGAGGGCAGAGGTATACAAATTCTATAATCTGTACTCATGGGAAGTTGGTTTCGGGATACGTTTTGGAACCTTTGCGGAGAACAGAGTAAACAAGATGAGGACAATGCAAGAACTAGTGTGTGAGAAGGAGGTTAGTACTTTCTTCAATCGAATTTTAGAATAATGACTTTATAGTACATTGTATTGTGGTATATTAACTAAATAATAAATCTTGTTTCTAACCAGGGATTTGATGGGCGATGCAAAAAAAATTCCAAGAGGATGCATTGCAAAGCTATGATAAGGCTGCACCTAACAGAGGACCTTGGTTGGTATGTTAGTAAACATGTAACTCAGCACAACCATCCCTGTGTCTTGTGGAGAAAAGAGAGTGGAATTCACATAGTAAGATAGAGCGGTGCACGAAGGATATGATTCTCTATCTAAGGGAGAATAATGTGTCGCTAAGCAGAGTGCATTGCATTCTAGGCAGTTTGTATGGCAGTGTGCAAGATGTGCCTTTCAATCAAAAATCCCTGAGGGCTGTATGTTCTCAGATTTCAAGGGACCAAAAAGATGATGATATTTCAAAGACTTTAGAGGTATTCAGGAAGATGCGTGCAGAAGATCCTGGGTTTCAGTTTAGTGTTGAGCTGGATAATGAGAAAAAGGTCAAAACACTACTTTGGACAAGTGGTAGGAGTCGCAGCCAGTACCACTTCTTTAGTGATGCAATTACATTTGACACAACATACTGTGCAAACATCTACAAAATGCCATTTGGTATGTTTGTAGGGGTCAACAACCACTTCCAAAGTGTGTTGTTTGCGGGTGTGCTAATGACCAAGGAAGACACTGATAGTTTCAAATGGGGTTTCACAGAGTTTATCACTTTAATGGGTGGGAAATATCTAGTTACTATCCTAACAGGTATGTATTGTTGTAATGTTCTATATATGATTTCCTGTAGCAGTTTTCTAGATTATATCATTTAAATAAGGTAATGTTGTTTATTTTCAGACCAGTGCAAGGCCATGACAAAGGCAATAAAGGAAGTGTTCCTGATTCGACTACACATTTATGGTGCAAATGGCATGTTCTACGTTATGCACCAGAAGAATTGGGTCCTGTATATCGAAAAAATGGTCCATTCCGGAGAGATTTCCATTATGTCATAAACCAAATGTTAACTGTTGACGAGTTTGAGAGGGCTTGGGTTGATTTGTTGGAGTGTTATAGTCTGCAAGACAATGAATTCATGAAAAGAACATATGCAAAGAGACATAAGTGGGCAAAGCCTTGGGCTAGGGATACATTTTGTGCTAGAATGGCAAGCACCCAGCGGTCTGAAAGTGCAAACAGTGTTCTAAAGAAGGTGGTACCAAGGAATTCATCGATGAATAGATTTGTGCAACAGTATAACAAACTGTTGTTTCTACGTGCTAGTGCAGAGGAAAAGGTTGGGCATCAAACAAAACAGGTAAGAGGCATCAGTATAATATATTACTTGTGAATTCCTTTCCAACATCAAAATATTATTAGATTGTCATATTTCCAACTTTTATGGTTCACACTTTAGTTTTAAGCAAATGGTCCATGTGGTTAAATTAAAATGTTGTTGTTTATTTAGTTGAGTTCTAAGGTATTTTTAGCACTTGTAATGATAATCTACAGCTTGTTGGTTCAGGGTTGCATTCCTACTTGTGGATCTCATTATTTCCACTAGCTGTAAGAAATAACCCTTACTAATACTCATACCAATTTAGTGATGAAAAATTGATCTTCTTTTGAGGGACTGGGTTCCTGTTTGATAGTGTTGTTCTTCTTACTACCAAACAGACCCTTATGTTTTGTTGTGTTGTTCTTTTTCCCTTTGATGTCTTTTCATGCTATTGCAATTTTTGTCTACGACCCTTAATCTCTAAGAGCAAGATCATATGAACGTAGAGGACTGGTTCTAATGCCACTATTTGTCACAAAGTTTTTTTTTCTTTTTTCAACAATACTGATAACTAGTTATTTGTTGTGCTAATGAGGGACTCCATGTTAATACTTAATACTTGATTACTAAGTCCAAGAAACACCCCTAATATATGAAATGGTAGTCCTAGCTGTTTGCCTTTAGGCATCTAAGAAATTTGTTCTCATAACAGTTGGCCTTCTAAAGCTTTATTTTTTTACGCATGTTCCTCGGACTGCTAATGAGTGGTTACCATTCTATGCATATTATTAATTTGGCTACTATAAACTGGGTTGACATTTTTTTGTAGTTTGTACATCGTTCAAAGAGACTATGCAATAGAGAAGCATGCTATCAGTGTATACACGAAAAATTGTTTCCAATTATTTAGTGAGGAGGTTGATAAGGCAACAGAGTACGTGGTAGGGGAAGGAGAAGATGACAGTAGTTACTATGTTACCCACAACAATGCAGAGGCAAGAAAACATTGGGCTCGTGTTGTTTTCTCAGTTAAAATTGAGGATGGTAGAGAAAAATATTCATGTGAGTGTGGCCAGTATGAGCATTTTGGAATGCTCTGCTGCCATGCTATTCAGGTATTTTTCAGGTATTTATTCATTATTTTTTAGTTGACCTGGTTTATTCAAAAAGATACCTCAGGCTCACATAATGAAAAGGTGGAGTAGAGATGCACGTGATTACCAATATCATAATGGTGTCTGCACATCAGCAGGAGAACAACTTGGTCAGAGCTTGTTGTATGTTAATGCTCTTGATGTAGTCAAGTCGACAGAGAAAGACCCAAAAGCTGGACAAATTTTAACAATGTACCTGAATATGGCAAGGAAGGAAATTAAACTGTTACATAATGAAAAGTACAGCCAAATGTCTACAACAGATGGAAACACTACAACTGCCTACATGTCTGGATCTGGTAATGAAGGAGAGAACATAGATCTAACTCGATATGACTCAGATGGACAACTAATTGCAAGAAATGTTTATGGTGCTGTTGGTTCCAGCGCATACATGAGTGATGTTGATGTTAATCAAATCAAAGCTCCCTCTGTTCCAAAAAAATCTGGACGTAAAAGGGAAAAAGGTTCAAGCCATTGTTTGAGAGGAAGCGAAAGAGCAGAAAAAGGTACACAGCTTCTCCAATGATATGTGAAAGTTCTCAAGATGAAGGTCTTTTAAGCAACATTTCCATTGGAAATGGTTGTGCACCTTTGAAGAAGGCGGCTAAGAAATCAACCAACAAGCGTAATGTTGAATAGTTAGAGATTACTACAAATGGTTCATGAGAGGAAACCCACTGTCATGGCTTTTGTGTAGCATTGAACCTTTAAAACTCCTATGTATTAATCTAGGTGAACCACTGACTGGATTGTGTTGATTTCAATTTGTTAACGCTACATGCTTCATTAGTTGTTAACTTGTTGGAACTTGTTAGTCGCTGAGCATTGCAATATATGAACTTGTTAAGTTGTGCAGAAAAGCGCACCGTTTATTTGATTATTTTTTGGGTTATTCCTTTTGTTCCACTGATGCAAAATCTTTTTTTAAATGAAGTACAAAAATTTCAGCAGAGCTGTTGTCGTCAAGGTGGTGTGCGCTTGGGCACCATTTTTTTTAATCTTAGCTGTTGTCGTTTTTATGATGTACATAAAAGGGGGGAATTTCCTTGCAAATATTATGATGATGTGCATAAAAGGGGGGATTTTGCTTTCAAATATTAAGAATATTAAGATTTAGGAATGATGCACACCAAAACGGCAGGGAAACCGCTGGGTGCAAATGGTCCACCTGTTCTTGCATCAAATATAATAGTGGGACAATGACAATATCCTAGTCCACAACGATCAGTAGCCTTCGTAGGCTCTGACAATAAAAAGTACAACAGAATACTGCCACTCGAGCTCAATCAACAAGAACATATATAAAGTAAGACTTGAGGTACCCACATCTTCATAGTAAGATCAATCAACAGAACATATACAAAATAAGACTTGAGGTACCCACATTTTCATGGTAAGATGAAGTCACACGCTAGCAATAGATTCAACATTCCATTGCAGGTGTCATCAGCTTAGTAGCTTACAGACAACCAGTCAGAGACTTCTAAGTCCAATCCACATCTTACAAGATCAATGGTTTGGCAAAAGAAGGAAAACAGTTCTCAAAGACTTCAACATTTCACATTTAAGTATGAAGAACTGCTCTTTAGCAGGTGCTATCATCAGAAATTGTTGAGCTACATAAAACGACTCTGTTACATGTATATTAATGTTCAGCCCATGCTATCGTGCTTGATAAACATACAAGTCTGGGTGCGCTATTGCACAGCCATCTGGGATTAACTCCCCAAAAAATTGGGTTGATCCAACAAATAAGATTCAGAGAAGAGCTCTCGTGGCCAAGGAACGTGAAAAAGAAATCTCCAATCATGGTCCAGTATTATTGCCCAAATAAACTAGAAATAGCCGTCAGATATCCAGCTAGCTGCAGAAATGGATGAGCACACAATCACATATTAGTAGCGCAAACTGTAATTAACATTCTGGTTTCTAAGTTAATAATTGTCTAGCATCAGACATCACTGTGTCCATTATAATATTTCCCAAGTCATGTAATTGGTTATGATAAAAGTTTGTATATCTCTGTCAAAGAAAAATTATATATACTAAAAACCGAATTTCTCCTACATTCAGTTTATGTACCTGCCCTAAGATGCCCTTTCCTGTCTGAGCTTCCACTACCAATCCAGCAGTCATCAGTCCTATAATTGCCAATGCCCCGTTGATCGCTTCTGCTTCACGGCGCCTCTGCAAAACAGACCACAGTGATTCGGATCAAATTTGAAGAGTAAGAAAACACAATGAAGCATCAATATAGAATATAGACTGATATTGGGATTCAGAGGGGGTTGCAGCAGATGAGTTTTCCAGGACAAATAGATACCAACTAATGGATGATGGAATAACTATTTGCTAACAGAAAATTGAAGTAATATATTAATCAAATAATAAACATATATGTTTCTTGAAGCACCAAAGGAATTTCAGCAACTCTCTTATAAGTTATAATTTCCCCCTCAGGTAGAGTTTTTTTAAAAAAATAATAATAATTAAGAATACATGTCCATGTGAGCATTACTGCAATGCACAATCCACTAAGGTAATATTAAGTTGAATATCCATTTGCAGTTAGGTAAACTTAGGTTAGATGCCTCAACTGAAGAACATGCAATCAAGTTTTCACGCACAGAACAAAATAAATTAGAAATGGAGAACTTGCAGGACAACATGAACAGGAAAAAGCCTAGTTCTGTTTCCAGTTATCTGAAACAATGATGCATCACCGACTATTGGTCCAAACAAAAGATAGATGTCTTCCACTTGTCCCTATTACGAAGATTCCTTCCTTTAGCATATATGATTGATTTAATGTAAGGAATGATACACCCTAATAATGTCTACTGCAATATAAACTGCCCAAACTTCAACTAAACCTCACTGCATTCTAGAAAATCGAAATGTAGCACTATAAGTATGAGTTGGATAGAAGCCACATCTATTATCAGTTTATTGTAGAAAGATTAATCATTCAGAGAACGCAACAAATTTATATTTAAAGACACCAAAAAGATTAAGTGAAGAAAATGAGCAATTACATAAATGCACGGATCTGTCACCCTAAAAGAAAGAAACAGTTAAAAATATAAGGTAGCAAATTTAAAGGCAATTAAGAACAGCGATATAGTACAGAGCGAATCTGAAATTTTTGACAACTAAAAGCTAAAATTTGGATTATTATATTATATATTTAAAGATATAAAATAATATTAGGTGGACAAAATGAGCAAGTGGATGCAAGCACGGATATGTCAGCTTAAAAGAAAGAAATAGTTAAAATCTGATGGACCAAAATAAAAACGCATTGAAGAACAGCCACCATAGAGTGAAGAACAGATCTGAAGTTTTTGGGAAATAAAAGCAAAAAATGCAAGATCTGTCACCGTAAAAGAAAATAAACAGGTAAGATCCGAGACATGAAAATAAAGTACAGAGAAAAACAATACATAACCAATCTGAAAACTTTGACAAATAAAAGCTAAAATCATAGGAATGAGGACTGAGTGGATCAATTCGGAGAGAAAGAAAGCTAAAGCAGTGTGTACTAGACCTAATCTTCAGAGCTCGTGAATAGAGAAAGAGAGAATAGAGAGAAAGAATGGAGCAAAAATCAGAGAACCATTGAGTTTGTACATATATCAGATTCAAGAAAACAATCAAGAACATATGAAGCAGAGCACTGTGAGCTCGTGGATTTAGAGGGAGGATCACTTCTCACAAGGGGTGAGAGGATCTAATCGACGAGAGAACAGGAAGCGGCAGCAGTGGATCTGAATCCTGAGAGATCGTGAAAGGGAAAAAGAGAGAGAATAGAGAGAGAATGGAAGGGAAGAGAGAGAGAGGATATTGAGGATGCGGTACTGTGAACCAGCTGAAGGAGCCGAGCAGCCATCCTCAGCCGAGCCAAGAAAATAAGCCAAGATTGTTGAGCCGGCTAGCTCCATGCGATCTCAAGTACATATGCATGTGGGGTCCATGTCAAAAAGTACCCAATAAGAGAGGAGGAGCAAGCTCCACGACCGCTCATGCGTGAGGAATTTTCGGTCTGATTCAAGGCCCGGTTCCAGGCGGAGTCCGGGATCCCGGGGGTGGTTGGCGCCATGTACACGACGCACATCCCCATCATCGCGCCCAAGACTGTCGGTGGCGGCCCACGGAGCGGAACCACAAGACGTCCTACTCCGTCACGCTGCAAGGTGTGGTGGGACCCGACGGCGCCTTCACTGACGTCGGCATCGGGTGGCCCGGGTCCATGGCCCACGAGCAGGTGCTGGAGCGGTCGGCGCTGCAGCAGCGCGCCACGGCGGCGGGAGGACCCAGCTTCCCGCTCCTGGACTGGGTGCTGCCGCCGTACGCGCAGCCTAACCTGACGTGGGCGCAGCACGCGTCCAACGAGAAGGTGGCGAACGTCCGGCGCGTCGCCGTCGACGCCTTCGCGCGCCTCAAGGGGCCGGTGGGCGTGCCTGCAGAAGCGCACGGAGGTGAAGCTGCAGGACCTCCCCGTGGTGCTCTCGGCGCCTGCTGCGTGCTGCACAACATCTGCGAGTCGCGGGGGGAGGGAATGGACCCCGCGCTCCGCTGCGACGTCGTCGACGACGAGACGGTGCCGGAGAACCTTCTCCACAGCGGACGAGCCGGCACCAAATTCTTCTGAATCCATCACATTCAAGACACCCCTGCATCATCGTCGTCGTCGGTTCGTCCCATCAGATTCTTCTCCTCCACGGGGGTCATTGGATTGGATTGGAATTTGGAACCGTCCATGGAATTGATTATTCATTGGGTTGGGTTGTTTGAACTGTACTAGGGAGATCACCCTCAATTCACCATCCTCATCCTCGTAGAAACACTGGACACAGACACACAGATAGAGAAAGACGAAAGAGTGATTAAAGAGTGGGTTGGGTTGGGTTGGGTTTTGATCATAAGTAGGATTTTTAGTTGTTTTTGTACTAGCAAGTACTACGGTTGTTCAGTAGGTGTCCAAGCTCGAGGCATGGGAGCTCGCCGCGGCCACGTGAATGCTGTTGGGGATGACGACTATGATTGTGTCGTAATCTAACGACGAAAGCGAATCCTATTAATTATGTTCGGGTTATTATATTGTGCAGAGAGATGTATTTCAAATAACAAAACACAGGTGAATTATTATTGATAAATAAATATTTGTTGATTTGCGGAGGCAAGAAAATAAATCCCGCGCACTCCTAAAACCGAACAACCAATATCTCTTATCTCCTACAACTAAAAAGAACAAAACTAAGACCATGTGTTGTTCGCGACTATGTTAATAACATGAACTTAATTTGTTTTTTAGATTTGTCATTTTAACATAGATATTTAATTTTACAATAATATTATATTATGGTGTGATATATGTGTTTTAGTATAAAAGTTTTGTTATCCCGTAACAACGCACGAGCACGATGCTAGTGGAAATAAAAAAAAAGCTCAAAAACGAAGTTGAAGAATTGAAACAACCATTTTGCAAAAATTAAAGTTCAAGAATAAAATTGAGCCTGATCGAGGCCTCCATTCTGCCAATTATATTATATTTTGTATATATACATACACACTGTATCAGAGGAATATATCCAAAACATATAAAATACAGTTAATCCAGGTAAAGCTATTAAAATTAAATCTATATCTATACCTAATAATAATAAAGAATCAAAATTTATAGTGTTTTTTTTCGTCGAACCTATTCTAATCTAGCCTCACCATTCGGCCCACTCACTCAAGTCGTTAATGCAGCTCCAGGCCCAATCAGCCGTCAGCCCACTAGCACTCCGGCAATGAAAAAACAACTCCACTAGCGCTCCAGGACCACTCAACCGTCAGCCCACTAGCCACCTCCGCCTAAAAAAAATAAAGAAGTTACAGGAATCGAACCTTGGCCACCTCAATCAAAGAAACAAATGCTTACTAACAGGCCACCAGAGCTTAGATGCTACCGAACTCATTTTTTGCTTAGATGCTACCGAACTCATTTTTTTTTGTTTAATAAGCTAAAGCAAAGGGCAAGTCCACACAACAAGAAAAATAATAATAATGAAGAGGCTTAAGTTTTACTCATCATCAATGAGGTAGCTAAGGGTGAGGCAAAAATTTCAGAAGTTTTTTTTTTCTCCCGTTGCAACGCACGAGAGAGGAATATATCTGAAACATATAAAATGCAGTTAATCCGGGTAAAGCTATTAAAATTAAATGGTAATAGAGAATAAATAAAACCAAATATAATAGTTGGGTTATACATAAAGTTGGAGTGTACATGCATATGGTCCAGCAATAATGTTGAAGACACAAGGATTGAAAATTGAAGCAGCTAATTTTGTTTTTTTTTAAAAAAGAAAGAAAGATGGACACAAATAAAGATGAAAATTGACCACAGCTAATAAGCTCATACTATATAGTATTTATGAATTAGGAGTATGTATATATAAGCCTTATTTATTGAATATAATAATTTCAGTCGGTTACTTCAATGCATAATATGCTGCCGTCGTCGATCGTATATATATTTTCGATTATATAATAATACAACAAATAGATTGTAAATAACTGTGGTTATTGCTTCTATTTCTTCCTGCTTCTACTTCAGTGAATGTAGAAGGAAGAAATTAAGAGTGGAAACGATGATCGTCGTACGTACGCGCGTCTATGACACTTGTATGTGTATATATTATTCCATGTCGCCGTCGTCGGTGACCATGGCAATATTATTAGCTTGGTGGTGGTGGCGTCGTCCGCCATTGTTGTTAAAGCGTGCGACGGCGCAGTCGGTGGAGAAGAGGTTGGAGGAGATGTAGTCCGGCGCGCCGCCCATGACGGGCATGTTGGAGGTGACGTTGAGCGTGTTGACGTAGTCCGGGCGGTAGGTCTGGCCCAGCACGCCGTGGACGTCGTCGGTGAGGTCGTAGAACTTGAAGCTGAGGTCGAGGTGCGCGAGGGTGTCGTCCTCCGTGACGCCGTAGTTGTGGATCCTGGAGTCCTCGGCGGTGATGGGCACGACGCTGGCGACGATGCGGAAGACGCCCCTGAGCTCGACGACGACGGTGTTGACGCGCGCGGTGCGGGTGACGGACAGGGCCGGGGCGGTGGGCGGCGACCAGCGGGCGCCGACGAAGCGCGGCAGCAGCTGGACGACGTCGTCGTCGTCGAAGGCGAGCGCGAGGCGGTCGGCGTCGTTGTCCCACTTGACCGTCTTCTGGGCGCCGACGTAGAGGGTGTGGTCGACGGCGCCGCCGCCGCCGCCAGCGCCAGCGAAGAAGCGGATGCCGAGCGCCTGGATCCATGTGAAGTCGCGGCTCATTGCCGGGTTGCGGTTGCCGATGAAGTGGGCGTTGATGTGGAGGCCGGCGTCGGAGACGATGCAGAAGTCCTTGTCCTTCTTGCCGTGGAAGTAGAAGTTGTTGCCGTCGGCGCCCGTGAAGCGCGGGTCGCCGCAGACCATGCCGGAGTACAGATCGCACACTGGATGCAGCATTGCATTGCATGCATAATAAATAAAGAGGCCGGCGGCGGAGTATGTATATATATGGGTGACGAACTGAAACATCACTGTCGGTTGAAAACCCCTCCTCATAGGCAGGTTTTAAACCGGCATAACTAACTCAGCAGTGATAAGCTGATCACATCACTGTCGGTTCTGCTAAAACCGACAGTGATAGCAATCGACAGTGATGCTCTGTTCAGAAATCATATTTTTAAAATAAGAAAAAAAATTAAACCACGAACCGCGACAAGCCCAATAGTAATCTGTCTGGCCGTCGCGAGTCGCGCATTTTTTCGCGTAAAATCGCGAACTGCGCTCCAGCGGGGATTCAAACCCGATAATCTCACCTTCGAGCGATCCCTTCTCTACCACTCTACCCATAAGTTACTTGTGTCTATATTCCGTTTTAGGTCACCACATTCTAAACTAAACCGAGTGTAAATTGATTGTTTGAGCCACTAAACAAATCCAAATAAAAAAGTTGTAAACTACAAAGTCTCATAACTTTTTGAGATCTACAATTTTTACTTAGCAAGTTTTTCCATCCAAGGTGGTTTACAAAAATTTAAATTCCAAATTTGATAAATTTGAACGTAGTTTTCGATGACATGATGATTTCAAATGAAAAAGTTGTAAACTACAAAGTTTCATAACTTTTCGAGATCTACAACTTTTATTTAGTAAGTTTTCCCATCCGGGGTTGTTTACAAAAATAAAAAAATAAATGTTCAGGTATATCACATGCGGTTCCAGCCACGAACCGGCAATGAAACCCATCATCCCATGCAGTTCGTGGCGGGAACCGGTAGTGAAGCTCATCATCACATGAGGTTCGTGGCTGGAACCGGTAGCGAAGCTTCCAGCCACGAACCGCCGGGGATGATGGGTTTCACTGCCGGTTCGGCCCCAGCCCCAATCATTTGGGGTCTATCAGACATAGAACCGGCAGTGGCCCAATACAAACCGACAGTGATGGGCCGACAGTGATGTTGGAATCGTTAGTAGTGGAACAAACAAATTAAAGAGGGAGAGGAAATTAAAGGGGGTCAATGAGTGACGACATACGACACATTGTCTCGCAGGTGGGGCACTTGATGATGCACTTTGTAGGGCATTTCTTGGGGCAGGTGGCGGTGCAGGTGGTCAATTTGGTCTTGGTGTTGGTGCACTTGAGAGTGGTGGCTCGTGTGGTGGACGCCACGGCGAGGGTCTGGAGGTCGTCAGCAGCAGAAGAAGAAGAAGCGGACTGCGTCGACGTCACAGCCAACGACGCCACCACCATCATGATGCACACGGCCGGGGGCAGCAGGCGGGCGAAGCTGCTCACCATGCTGCTGCTGGTCGCCATGGCAGCAGATCGAGCCGGCGCCCGGCCGGCGGCTGGCAGCTGGCTGGCTTAATTAGACAATCGACGACGACGACGACGACGACGACACAGCTAGCTAGCAGGACACGGACGTACACGTGCTGGGGCTGGCTGGCTCTCTGTACGTGGCTACCCCGGCCGGCCCGGCCCCCGGCCTCTCGCTCGATCGATGGACCGATCTCGATCTCTCTCTGCTTCGATCTTCTTCCAGGTCAGGTCCAGACTGCTGCTGCTAGCTGCTGCAGGCCTTGTTACATTACTAGCTTGGTGTCTCCCAGCCAAAGCTGAAGCTAGCTTATATACATATACTAGCTAGCTAGCTGCCTTATTAGCTGCTTGGTCGGTCTTGGTGCATGGTGGCCCTGCTGCTAGCTCCCTCGATCTGCATGCATGCGCTAGCTGGCCGGCCACAGATCAATCGATCGACGATCGACGTAATACGATACGACTGATCAGATGAGAAGCTACGACATACTACTAGTGTTGTACGTACGTCGTGTACGTAGTGCTGCTTGCTAGCTGCGTTGACGTTGACATCGATCGCTAGCTGGACGTACAGGGAGGGATCATGCCTGCATGCCGGCCTAGCTTGAGTCCCGGCTCAGCAATGCACAAATAAACGCATATGCCTATCTATGACTTTTTACATGCATGCGTATTATTATATATATTGATTTGGAGTTTCTAAAGAAGAAGAAGACGACGACGACGACGGGACAAGCAACGACATGCTAAGCAACGTACGTGCGTGCAGTATTAGGAAGGAGTACTAGCTAGCTAGCATATGACAATTAAGGTACGTAGCTATCAAGCTAGCTAGTGGCCGGCCGATGAATATGCTTATATGCATGCATGCTAGCGTTGAAATGCAATGCATCAACGCATGCATGGCCATCGTCTCGTCTCGTGTACACTAGCTACTACACTGACAGCTCCATCTCTAGCTAGCTAGTACAGTATCTCTCAAGCAAGCAAGCATGCATGCATGTGTAGCTTCGATTTTGCCCACGATATACGGTACCTCCTCACCTTTTGCTTTTGGTACTTGCAGCAAGCAGCGCGCATGCCGGCAGGCCAAGCTACGTCGACGACTTACAGTCGTACCTGTTAAATAATATGATAATTTTTAGATTAATACCAGAATATAAATCATGACAGATTGATTAACTAGAATAAACATGTACTACATACTAATATGATTAAACCACATATTACATAGCATGTTCAAGTTAACTAGCATAGATATAGCTTGTTTACTAGATAGATTGTATAGTATGAATGACAAGATTAGATCACAAGGTTTATACCTGCTAGTTGTAGGAGTAGTAGATTGCGATGAAGATGGCGAAGATGCGGGTGTCGATGGAGCGACGTTCAGGTTGTTGAAGACGATGTCGATGTCGTTGATGTCGATCAGCGGCGGCGAAAGACTTCGGTTCAGCTGACGACGAATACGCCGGGACATAGCGCCGCCTGACTTGGACGGAAGACGACCCGTCGTAAAGATTGGGAGCAGTCGCGCAAAGAGCGCTTCCCAAAAACCTTATTCGCCTTCTCCCGCTGCAGGATCACGAAGACGAGGGTTCCGGAGACCTGCTCGCCCGGTCGCCGGTGCACGCTGACGATCAGACTGGAGTAGCTACGGTGGCGCAACAGCGAGAAGAGGTAGAAATTCTAGCTCTTAAATTTATATGATATATTGGCGTGACCGATAGTCTGATTATATAGTCCGGTCCAACCAATACCTCTACTTCCACAAGCAATGTGGTACTAAATAGTTCTCACATCCCCTCTTGCTTTCATACATGGGCCTTTGAAATTTATTAGAAATTTCTGAATTTGTTATTGGGCCAAGCCCATATAAATTCCAACAATCCCCCACCAGATCTCAAATACCCATTTAGAGATTTGCCTGTTCTCGCTCCTGTTTGATATACCAGTGTTTCGACAGAGACTGTGAAGTTGAACTTCCGCTTAAAACCTCAAGTTACACTCATCCACAACTTGAACAATGGACTACGCCTTGAATTACAAGTTTTGTGCGAATGAGCTTTACCCAAAGCCAAACTAGTACCTGACCACCAATAGCCTTACTCCGTGGGTTGAGCATATACGTCATACTCCGTGGTCTCTTAATGAGTTTACTAGAGACTACCCAAGTCTCATAGACTGCGACGTTTTAACAGTCGAACTCATATAGATATATTCTTTCAAGAATGCTTTGTAGGACAGCATCTTTGCTAATGAAAGCTAATAGAATATATTAAGGTATTTAGCCAACCTACCATACAGTGCCTCAATGCTTTGAGAGTATTTGCATCTTCACTTAGAGAGGGTTTATAGTTATACTCTCCTCAGTTTATCAATAGCTTGTTCTTCCTAGATCCTTAGTCACGGGATCTCCGATCAAAAAGGTTGGGTTACTACTACTGCAAACTCACATGGGTCTCATACCCATCTCCCTTGATGCAATTTCTATCACATTCCGTGATAGCCCTGTAGTAAAGGGATCTGCCAGGTTTTTGTCGATTTGGACATAAGCCACAGTTATTATTCCGAAATTTCTCAGCTTTCTGACAGACTTCAAACGTCTTTTAACATGTCTTATTGACTTCGCATTATCCTTTGTACTATTCACTTTAGTGATCACTATTTGATTATCACAGTTCATAAGGATAGCCGGTATTGGTTTTTCAACCACCGACAGGTCACACAAGAGCTCACGCAGCCACTCTGCCTCTGCAGATGCTGTATCTAAAGCAGTAAGTTTTGCTTCCATGGTTGACTTAGTCAAAATAGTCTGTTTACAAGACCTCTATGACACTGCGCCACCTCCAAGAGTAAAAACATACCCACTAGTGGCATAGATTTGATCAATATCAGAAATCTAGTTCGCATCACTATATCCCTCTAGCACAGCTGGGTGCCCAGAATAGTGAATCCCAAAACTCATTGTACCTTTAAGATAGCGCAAGACCCTTTCAAGTGCATTCCAATGATTATCACTCGGGTTGGACATGTACCTACTCAATTTGCACACAGCAAAAGTGATATCTGGTCTGGTTGCGCTAGCTAGATACATGAGTGAACCGATAATTTGAGAATATCTCAACTGATCTTTAGCACTCTTTTTGTTCTTTCTTAGTGTCACACTAGGATCATAAGGTGTTGGAGAAGGCTTGCTATCCATAAAGCCAAATCGGCTTAAAAGCTTCTCAACATAGTGTGATTGCGACAAGGTAATCCCACTCTCTTCCTTAATCAGCTTGATGTTTAAAATTACATCAGCTTCTCCTAGATCTTTTATGTCAAAACTCTTTGACAGAAAAGACTTGACTTCATTTATGATATCAATACTTGTTCCAAAGATTAAAATATCATCAATATATAAGCATAGAATAACAGATTGGCCCCCACCATGTCGATAGTACACACACCTATGAGCCTCATTAACAGCAAAATCCGCACTAGTTAAAGTAGTGTCAAACTTCTCATGCCATTGTTTAGGTGCTTGTTTCAAGCCATACAACGATTTCAATAACTTACACACCTTTTGCTCTTCACCTTTTACTATAAACTCATCAGGCTGATCCATATAAATCTCCTCATCCAACTCTCTCCATTAAGAAAAGTTGTCTTCACATCCATTTGATGAACGAGAAGACCATATGAGGTAGCCAGGGAAAGTAGAACTTGAATAGTGGTCATTCTAGCAACAGGTGAATAAGTATCAAAGAAATCTTCGTCTTCCTTCTGGGTATAACCCTTAGCCACAAGCCGAGCCTTGTACTTATCAATAGTACCATCAGGTCTAAGCTTCTTCTTGAACACCCACTTACAACCAATAGGTTTAGAACAAATGACAACTCAGATAACTCCCAAGTTCCATTAGAAAGAATTGAGTCTATCTCGCTACGAACGACTTCTTTCCAATCATCTGCATCTGGTGATGCATATGTCTCTGTGATAGAAGTGGGAGTATCGTCCACAAGGTACACAATGAAATCATCACCAAAAGATTTTGCAATCCTTTGTCTCTTGTTCCTCACGGGAACTTCATTGTCATCCTTCTCTAAGACTTCTTCAAGTGGTTGTTCAAAAGACTCAACAGGATGCTCAGTAGGTACAGTAAAATCAGGAGCTAATTCAGTAGAAAATTTAGCATTGCTATGCATATCTTTCATAGAAAATATATTCTCAAAAATATAGCATCACGAGATTCAAAGATTGTATCTACATTCATATCAGGAACCTCGGATTTTACTACTAAAAATCTATAAGCAATGCTATGGTGAGCATATCCTAGAAAGACACAGTCCACAGTCTTCGGCCCAAGCTTACGCTTCTTAGAAATTGGAACATTGACTTTCGCCAAACATCCCCACATGCGCAAGTATCAAAGTGATGGTTTCCTACCAACCCAAATCTCATATGGAGTTGTTTCTTTATTTTTGTTTGGAATTCTATTCAGGACATGACTCGCAGTCAATAAAGCTTCCCCCCATCATGCCTTAGATAGTCCAGCAGTGTCTAACATGGCGTTCACCAAGTCAGTCAATGTGTTGTTTTTTCTCTCGGCGACCCCGTTTGATTCGGGTGAATAGGGAGCTGTCCTCTCATGAATAATGTCATGTTCCGCACAGAACTCATCAAATAGTATAGAAAAATATTCACCGCCACGATCAGACCTTAGTTGTTTAATCTTTCTCTCTAACTGATTTTCAACTTCAGCCTTATAGATTTTAAAGTAGTTTAGTGATTCATCTTTAGTTTTCAGCAAGTAAATATAACAAAATCTAGTTGCATCATCAATTAAAGTCATGAAATATTTCTTTCCACCTTTTGTCAACACACCATTCATCTCGCAAAGATCAGAATGTATGAGTTCAAGAGGCGCCAAGTTTCTCTCCTCCGCTGCCTTATGAGGCTTTCGAGGTTGCTTTGATTGCACACAACTATGACACTTAGAACCTTTGGCAATAGTGAAATCTGGAATTAAACTCAAGCTAGATAAATGCGACATCAAACCAAAATTCACATGACATAAACGAGAATGCCAAACACTTGAATTATCATTAATGGTGCCACAAATATGATTAACTGATTTATTACTAAAATCTGCCAAAGATAAGCGGAACAAGCCTCCGCATTCATAGTCTTTACCAATAAATTGCCCATGCTTGGACATAACTACTTTATTGGACTCTAATACTACTTTAAACCCATCTCTCAAAAGAAGGGATACGCTAACAAGGTTCTTGCGAATAGTAGGGACATGCTGCACGTTCTTCAATTTCACGATCTTTCCTGAAGTAAACTTCAGATCTACCGTGCCAACACCACGAACAGAAGCATGTGACCCATTCCCCATTAGGACGGAGGAACCTTGGAGCCCCTGGTAAGAAGAAAACAAAGAGATATCAGCACACACGTGAATATTAGCACATGTATCAACCCACCAACTTGGTGATTGAAAAAATGATAGTACAGTAGGGAAATTACCATACCCGTCATCAGTTTTGCTAGTAGTCACGAGATTGGCCTTCTTTTTCTCTTTTCGGTCTGCTCGTTCTGGACAATCTTTAGCAAAATGACCAAGCTCTCCACAGGTGAAGTAAGGCATCTCAGCTTTGTCTTTCTTCTTCTTCTTCTTGAAGGGAGTAGTTGATTTGGCATTGAAAAGCTTAACCTTTACTTTGTTCTTGCCATGGTTTCTCTGGACAAAGTGGGCACTAGCTCTATCCTCGTTCTCCTTCTCAGTGTTGTCTTTAGCCCGAGCCTTCTCTTCAACATCAAGAGATGCTATCAGGTTTTCAACTGATATTTTCTGTCTCTTGTGTTTAAGACTTGTGGCGAAGCTCCTCCATGAAGAAGGCAACTTTGCAATAATGCAACCAACCACAAATTCATCGGGTAAAACACACTTAAGGAGCTCAAGTTCCTTAGCCATGCGCTGCACCTCATGAGCTTGCTCGACTATAGATTTGTTTCCAACCATATTATAGTCATGGAAGCTCTCCATGAGATATAACTCTTTGCCTGCATCCGAAGCTCCATAGGTGGAGTTCAGATAGTTCCACAGAGACTGTGCATCTCCATAGTGCATGAGGGCATCATAGATATGATCTGACACCACAATACGCACAACTCCCATAAAGATCTTATTAGTTTCCTGGTATTTTCTCTGATCTTCATAAGAGATATTACCCTCGGGCAAGCCATCTTTGACCCAGAAAACATTCATGACAGTAAGCCAATTTGTAACCCTGACGGACCGCCTCTTAAGTTTGCATCAGTAAACTTTTTTGGCTTCAACGCTCAACAAAACTAGCCATAGATCATTCTGGAAATCTACAATAAGGTTTTTGGATTGTTAAATAATATGACAATTTCCAGATTAATACCAGAATATAAATCATGACAGATTGATTAACTAGAATAAGCATGTACTGCATACTAATATGATTAAACCACATATCACATAGCATGTTCAAGTTAACTAGCATAGACATAGCTTGTTTACTAGATAGATTGGATAGTATGAACGACAAGATTAGATCACAAGGTTTATACCTGCTAGTTGTAGGAGTAGTAGATTGCGGTGAAGATGGCAAAGATGCGGATGTTGATGGAGCGACGTTCAGGTTGTTGAAGACGATGTCGATGTCGTTGATGTCGACCAGCGGTGGCGGAAGACTTCGGTTCAGCTGACGACGAATACGCCGGGACGTAGCGCTGCCTGACTTGGACGGAAGACGACCCGTCGTAAAGATTGGGAGCAGTCGCGCGAAGAGCGCTTCCCAAAAACCTTATTCGCCTTCTCCCGCTGCAGGATCACGAAGACTGGAGTAGCTACGGTGGCGCAACAGCGAAAAGAGGTAGAAACTCTAGCTCTTAAATTTATATGATATATTAGCGTGACCGATAGTCTGATTATATAGTCCGGTCCAACCAATACCTCTACTTCCACAAGCAATGTGGTACTAAATAGTTCCCACATCCCATCTTGCTTTCATGCATGGATCTTTAAGATTTATTAGGAATTTCTAAATTTGTTATTGGACCAAGTCCATATAAATTCCAACGGTACCACAAGTAAAGTAGATGCCAGCATGCATGCATTTGATTCCTCACTTCAGAAGCAAAAGCAATATAATATTGAAATACTCCGCCAACTTACACGGATCGATGACAACAGATGCGAGTACATACGTGTGTATAGTTTCCAAATCAAACAAACAAATTAATCACAAGCCAGCTAGCACTAGCAGAAGTCGAGACCAAGCAAATCCAGGCTTCCTTTATTGATCTCTGCTTATTTTTTTTCCCTTCTTCTTTTAGAGGCTAGCTATACCCTGCTCCTTGAGCACGCACGTAGCAAGGAAGTAAGCTCTAGCTCTAGCTAGCTGCAGAGACAAGATTTTGTATTTTTGTCCATATATGCATGCATATGCATCTGGATATGGTGATTAATTGTTGGCTTTTGTCCAGGCCGGCCACGTACAGGGGCATGACACTCTCACCCACTACAAAACTAATTTTATTTTTGAAAAGAAAAAAAAGAAAGAGCATCTCCATTTTTTTATCCATTTATTATACTGGCCAGCCACCAAAAAATGAATACTGAATTTTATTTTAGAAACAGACGGTTATTAATTTATGGAGACAAGAAAACTAACACATCGATCCTAAAATTGATTTATATTACATAGACTATATATTTAGTGGTGAGGCCCTAGACAGTAGGCAGTGGTCGAGCTTCACGTTAAAGTTAGGAGTGTGCTTATTCACACAAATTTTCAACATTTACTACTCAATATAAGCAGTTAATATTAAACACTATTTCTCGTAATAAACAATCAAAATCTGGAGTGGACGCCCTAGATGCCCCCCTTTAATTTAGTCTCAATTATCCTCTGCCACTAGCACTAGAGAGCCACAAATTAAAAACCCTAGCCCACCAAACTCAGCTCACATCTCTCTCGCTCTCTCTCTCCCCTCACCCATTATTTTTTTTCTTTCTTTCGAGTATTATTGGGTATATTCCAATGAATCACAAAAGGGTTGAATAATAAAGATTGTAAAGAGGTTGAAGACCACTTCGAGGACAAAACATTAAGTAGCTAGAAAGGAAAGTATCTTGTCTTATGGTGGGTAGCTAGTCTTTGTTTTGAGTAGCCTTGCTATATTTATGATGTCTTTCTTTGAAGTATCAAAAAGGTAATATTAAGAAAGTAAACTTTATAGGTCCTCTTATTTTTAATTTACAAGGTGGTAAACTTAAGAGAAAAATCATGCTGATGAAATGGAAAGTTTTTGTTGACCAAAACAGCAAGGTGGTATAGGAACCTTGAAAGTCAGAATGGTTGCACATCCTTAATAGTCAAGTGTCTATATAAGCTATTAATATATTGAACATGGGGTTTGGGACAAGCTTCTTAATTATAGGAAGAAATACCTAGAATATAATATCATTGGTGAAGTTTGGTGGAAATCGGAAGACAATCATGCTATTACTTACGCCTTAATTGGTTGGTGGAAATTCTGGTGTGTGACAAATTTATTAGAAGACACCACATTTTTAGTTGGCCAAGGGGGCTATGGTAAAATATTATTTAGTACAGTACAGTGTAAAATATTATTTTATGCTTATTAGAAGACACCACAAAATTTAGTACAGTGTACTTTATATAGTAGTCCGAGTCGGACGACTCAAAATTGAGTCGAACTAACAAGAGTAGTAGTAATAAGCATATATATGCAGCATGGAAAACGCGTATGAATCACAATAATTGAATTTGCTGAGCTCCTTACATTACATAATATAGAATTTTTTATCAATAATGGAATGATCGTCACTTAACGTACGCTTAATTATTTCTTGCTTACAGGCCGGGTAAGGAGGAGGAGGAGGATGACGACGACGACGACGACGGATCGGATCAGTACATACATAAACATATATGTATTGTTGGGCTGGCTTCGTTCATTCTTAATTATTTATTGCATCGCTCATGCATTCATGGGAGCGAGGTCTGTGCGTGTGTATATTTGTTATCAAGAGGCATATGTGGTGACGCCGGCGGCGGCAATGGCGTCGGGGCGGCGGTGGAACCTGGAGACGGCGCAATCGGTGGAGAAGAGACCGGCGGACAGGTACTTTGGCGCGCCGCCCATGATGGGCATGTTGGCGGTGATGTTGACCGTGGAGACGTAGCCAGGGCGGTAGGTCTGTCCCAGCACGCCGTCGACGTGGTCGGTGAGATTATGGAACTGGAATCCCAGGTCAAGGTGCACGAGGCTGTCGCGGTCCGTCTTGCCGTACTTGTGGATCCGGTCGTCCTTGTCGGTGATGGGCACTGCGCTGGCGGAGATGGAGAAGACGCCGTCCAGATCCACGGTGACGGAGTTGACGTCCTTGGTGCGCGTGACGGAGAGCCCCCGCCCCGGGAGCAGGGACGACGCCCACCGCGCGTTCCGGACGGCGTCCACGTCGACGGGCTCGCCGTCGAAGGTGACCTGGATGTGGTCCTCGTCCTCGTCCCACTCCGCGGCCCTGCGGGCGCCCACGTAGAGGCGGTGGTTGTCGTTGTTGCCGTTGCCGCGGAAGGTGACGCCCAGCGCCTGCACCCAGGTGAAGTCGCGCTTCAGCTCCGGGTTGTGGTTGCCGATGAAGTGCGCGTTGATGTGGAGGTCGGCGTCGGAGACGATGCAGAAGTCCTGCTCCTTCTTGCCGTGGAAGTAGAAGGTGTTGCCGTCGCCGCCGGTGAAGCGAGGGTCGGCGCAGGAGGTGCCCGGGAAGATGTCACATTCTGCATTGCATTCCATTGCATCATCATGAATAAGCTGGGTACATCTCATCGTCTATACTATACTATACCGAGGATGATGTAGTGCATGCACGACGATGCATGACGACGACGACTAGCTTTATTACCGCAGTAGCTGACACAGTACTCGCACACGACGAGGCATTCGTCTGGGCATTTGTCAGGGCACCCGACGAAGCAGGACGACGAATCGTCCGGCTGGGAGTCGTCGCCGCAGGCACCCTCGTAGCTGCGGTTTTTTCCAAATCTGCGCGGGGTGATGCGGACGAACTTGGATGTGGGCGGCGGCTTCTGCCCTGCCGGGAGCGTCTTCCTGGTGCGTCTTCTCCCCGCCGCCGACGCCACGCCGCACGACGACGACAGCGCCAGCAGGAGCGCCACCGCCACCGCCATGCCGCCGCGCCTCCCCAGCAGCATCATGCTGCTTGTTGGAAGAAATCTGCTAGCTGCTGGATTATTATTGTGATAGATATATGGATGGACGACGGATCGATCGATCGATCGAGCTACAACACGATCGATCTCGGTCGAACAGTAATATATATAGCAGGAGCTAGCTAGCTAGCTAGTATATATATGTAGTAAGTTCTGCATCCATATCATGCATGCATATGGGGTATATATGACTAGGATATATATACTAGAGCTGGTGGTCGGCCGGGAAGGTATATGGATGGATGCAATTAACTGATATATAGCACGTCTCAATAGTGTACACTTACTGGCCGGCAGATCAAGAAAAGTCTTCCATTCATTCCAAATTATAAGTTATTTTAAAAATCTTGGAGAGTCAAAGTTTATAGAGTTTGACCAAATTTATATAATATGATAATAACATATTTGATACACCTAAGTATTATTAGATTTTTTTTTATTAGTTATATTTTCATATTATACCTATTTAATGTCATAAATCTTTATGTTTCTCTCTATAATATTTGGTCAAACTTAAAATACTTTGACTCTCTAAGATTCATGGAATGACTTACAATTTGAAATGGAGTAATAATTTATAATTTTGGAATGATAGGTTACGTGTCACTATCTGTCAGAATACTGACACACAACGCTACTGAACTGTACTATTTTTTTCAATATAATACTAGTTTGGTGTAGTATAATTATTGTACACTTAAAGTGTAGAATATATATATATATATATATATATATATATATATATATATATATATATATATATATATATATATATATATATATATAATAATATATATATATATATATATATATATATATATATATATAGCACTTATGTGTGTGTTACGCGGTATCCAACAACGTAACGGTGCATGCATGGCAACATATATGATTGAGATCAGCAAACACAGCAATATATGCCTGGATGTTACGCTACCAAATTAAAGTCGTCCAATGGATGGATGGATGAATGCACTATAGCTAAGCTACTGTAGCGAGCTCGATCGAGGTACGTAAATTCAATGCTACGTACGTGTACTGCTAGCTATAGCTAGCTTATTAGTGACCGAGTTGACCTAGCTTACATATATAGCTAGCTACATAAACACGCGATCGAATCCTTGCAGTGCATGCTAATTGAAGAATAATCAACGTAACGCGTACGTGTACTCTCTGGACGTACGATCGACGACCCTGCGCCTGCCTGCGTGGAGTTGACCTGCTAGCTAGCTACAGCTTATATACACAGCTGAGTCGAGCCGGCCATGCACATTACCTCCTCCGATCCGTACGCAACCGCCCCCATCACCGTACCCCGTACCGACCATGCATCTAGTACGTACTGTGTGTGACGAGACGATGGAGCCTGCTGTGTTGAGGGCCCACACGGCCATGGCCAGCCACCTATAGCTAGTAAAAAAAAAACATGTGTCACTAGCTATTATACCACTTCTAGCTCACCTCTATTAATAATTTTATATTAGAAAATGGAAACAAGACTTATGTATATATATTTTTTCTCTACTTTTAAATTTAAGATCATGCTTGGCACGGCTCCACTTACCATTAGAGCCTCTCTCTGTTTTTTTTTAGCTTCAACTTCAGGAAGAACTCATCATAAAGTTAGAACTGTTTGGCAAGATATCTCCTCGTAGAGCAAACAAAACAAAATCACCATAATATCTTTCATATTTTTCTTATTTGCTCCTCTCTATTTCCTTTTTCTTCCCTGACCCCGCTTGGCCCTTCTTCTCCCCACGATCATCTTCTTCTCCGGGAAAGAGCGGCGACGGTGGCACGCATGCCTTGGCGACCGCACCTGTTGCTCTCGGCGCTCCTCCTCTTCTTTGTTCTAGATGAGGCAAAAAAGGGCTTCTGTCCTCGTTGGGACCCACAAGTTTAGAGCGAGGTGGAGCTGGTTGAAGCTACTATTTTTAGTTTCACCTCCCGATAAACCTTTTGTGAGAGCAAGTGTACTGAGGATCTTCTTAAAAAAAGTTGTTTTATTTTGCCCCGTTCGGCACAAAAAAACAACTTCGGGAGCTGATGGTGGAGTTGTATCAAACGGGCCCTAAGTACGACGTTATATGCACCCAAAGTTTTTATTTTTTAAATGACGATTACTTTTTTTAGGAAATACTTTAGCCTTCATTAATATTGTACGCGCAAAATATCATAAGATTTGCTATGAAAATCTCTTCCATTGTTTGATATTTTTGTTGAGGGAAATTTGTCTTCCCTCATGGCATTGGCCCTCTCCATATTGGAGGTCCCAACTGTCCAATCTTAGAAATGTGGGAGAAGAGAAGTATATACCAATAGTAAGAGAAAGAGCACATAAGTCATGCACAATGATTCTCTTATATTGTCTTGGGGGCTATTTTATTCATGTACAAATATGAGAACTCTTTTTTGTACAATGATTCTAGCTAAAATGGAAAAGAATTGAGCCCCAACATTGTAATTGTGTCTTAATTATATGTTCGGGTTCAAGAAACAATCTTCCAAGTGTCTTCTCCTACGGCCTTTCCATAGACGCTTGAGTATCGTCGGTTCTGAACTTGCATATGCAAACATCATACGACCTCCACTGATTTCCTTGTCCATAGATAATGATGGAAATCATATTGCTTTTAAGTTGGGGTAGTATTTGAACAAGGCACATTTTCATCTTTTGGAAAGAAAAACATGAAGGCAAAAATTACATATACAACAAGATTCAAGCATAGTGAATTTATCATAGTTGTCCATATAGCAAGGAAAAGTTATATTTTCTCAACTAGTGTATGGCTAAATGATTTATTGTTGCTCTATTTCTTGCTATACCATTTCAATAGCAATTTGCATGGCCCAACTTACTAACATATAAGGTAGTAACTTGGGGTTTTCATGAACTCTCACTCTCCTCTTTGCCCATTCTCTTCGTCATCCCCATTTGACTCTGTGAAATGGTCAACATGGATTTACGATGGGGTGGGTGTGTGAACTTTATGAAGGTAATGTAGTGGAGTTCCACATATGGCAAAGCTGCAACTGTTCTCCATGATGTCTCTATGTTTGGGTCAACGGCGAGGCACAAAAGGATAGGGTTCCACTATGAGGCCCATGGGCTACAAAATCAGGCAGGGCTCTACAATGGCTAGATGTGGGGCTAACCCAAATTCCTCGGTGTCTAGTTATCTAAGAGGCTTGACAAGATTTGTAAATTAAATAATGGTGAATTTGTCGTGGTTGTGGTTGGTGATGATAGATCATGTTAAAGGACACAACAATGAAGAGGCAAACAAAGTGGTGGTGCATTTTATTTGGAATGATTGAATCAAAGGTGGGTTGATGAACTAGCTCTAGAAATAGCTTTATAGTTTAGCCTATGTCTACAAAACATGATTTTGGCGCTAGGCCTTGATTGGTTTAGTTCTAAGGCCAGCAATGGTGAGGCTTTTGGTGCTGGTATAGATGGTGTTTGTAGCTTTATCGTCCACATCCCCATACCATATTTTCTCAGGAATTGAGAAGCCTGTTATCAAACCTTTCGATATAACAAATACTCCACCATTAGTATTTATCACATCCCTTGTTGGAGAGGCTTTCTTGTGAGACTATCATTCCCCGCAGATGAGAATCGACGACTAATGTCGGTGTCATTTGTGGATGTTGTTTCCCTTCCTAGAGGTATCGCTTTAGAGCATCTCCAGCAGGGCTCCTACTTGAGCCTCAATAGCTAAATAAAAAAAGTAAGGGCTCTGATTTGGAGTCTATTGCTGGAGATGCTCTTAAAAACACCATCCCCTTCCGTCTCGTGCTGGCTGTTGTGGTGTGTTGGGTGGCACTTTTGTTGGTGACGAAGTTTGAACCTACGTACAATTAATTCATGAATTGGCACATATATACGTACTGAATTATATATATAATGCTGGACAGAGAGCGCGCGGCGGCGCTTTGCGTGATGGCCAATTCGCCGTGACAATATTGACGTGATTTAATTTGAAGCTGTTACGCTAGCTTCACGACGCAGGCTGCCGCTTCGATCGAGCCGACCAACGACCCACAACTGACGGGCGCATGCATGTAGCTAGCTAGCTCTAGCTGGTCATGTGCGCCCCACGCGCGTTCGCGTACGTGGCCACCGATCGATGAATAGTACGTTGACCCGCGCGCGGCTTTTATTTGTCATGCTCATGCATGCATATACGTACCTGGCTGTGGCTCGCTGGCCGGTCGTCGGCGACTGCATGCATATGCCTAGGCTAGCTCCGATCGGATCGGACGATAGATAATATCCGTCACCAATAATGGCTACTACTGTGCTTCCGCAGCTGCAGGCTGCTGCTCTGGTGATGATGTGCGTCGCGGCGGCGGCCACCCAGCTGCTGCAAGTCGCTGCTCCTTCGCCGCGCGGCCCATCCTCCGCCGTCTACAGGAGCGTGCTCACGGGAAGAATCAGGTCGTACAAGCAGAGGAACGAGGAGCTGACGTGCTCGGACCCCAAGACGAAGCAGCCAGTGTGCATGGCCAAGTGCGACTCACGCTGCCCCGACCAGTGCATCCTCGTCTGCCCAGGCTGCAAGACCTACTGCAGTACGTACGGAGTACGTCGTGTTGTTAGTTAGTTATATACATACACTTATACGCGTATACACACCATACACTACACTACACTACACTACACTACACTATTGAGATGAAATTTGCTTCCTCCAATAATGCAATAAGTCTGCGACTTCTACCCCGGCATGACGTGCGGCGACCCTCGCTTCACGGGCGGCGACGGCAACACCTTCTACTTCCACGGCAGCAAGGACCGAGACTTCTGCGTCTTCTCCGACGCCGGCCTCCACATCAACGCGCACCTCATCGGCAGGCGCGACCCGACCATGAGCCGCGACTTCACCTGGATCCAGGCGCTCGGAATCCGCTTCGCTGCCGCTGCAGGCGAGGACCACCGCCTCTACGTCGGCGCCCGGAAGACAACAGCCGCCGCCGCCAATAAGAAGAAGTGGGACAAGGACGTCGACCGCCTCCACCTGGCCTTCGACGGCGAGCGCGTCGCCATCCCGCCGCACGCCGGCGCCGTGTGGCGGCCCGCCGCCGCGCCCGCGCTCACCGTCACCAGGACTGCCGCCACCAACGGCGTGAGGGTGCGTCTCCAGGGGGTGCTCGACGTCGTGGCCAACGTCGTGGCCGTCAGCGAAGAGGACTCCCGCGTGCACGGCTACGGCGTCACGGACGACGACAGGCTCGCGCACCTCGACCTCGGCTTCAGGTTCCTAGACATCACCGACGACGTGCACGGCGTGCTCGGCCAGACCTACCGCTCCGACTACGTCAACCGGCTCAGCGTCAAGTCCAGGATCCCTGTCATGGGCGGTGCCGCAGAGTACCTCTCCTCCGATATATTCGCCACCGACTGCGCCGTCGCAAGGTTCCTCGGCGACGACCGCCGTGCCGCCGGCGTCTCCGTGCGCACCTCACCCAGCTAGCGCCAGCCGTCGATGCAGCGATCGATAATCCAGCACCGTTACACGCACGACACATGCATGCTCTTAATTATATGTGTGGGAATAATATACGTATATATATAATCGTATATATGTTGAACCAGTACGTATAGTATTCAATTTCTGTCAACATAGTAGTGAAAGTTTCACTACCAAAATCTAAAACTTCTAAATCTAAAACTTCTAGTGAGGTGGAGTTCTTCTAGTATTTTTGGTAGTTAAAATTTAATACAAATTTTTTTTAGTAAATGTCTCCTAATAAAATTTCCATATGCTATAACTAATAATAATATTTTACTACTAATTAAAAACACTAAGAGAAGTCCACCTTTTTGATAGTATTTGTCTACCAAACCAAAGCCTGTTACTTCATCTATGTTCACGGTGGATCCTACTAGTGTGCATCCGTTAGCAACAACTTACGGCACCTCTCCAATGGTGTGGTGTCTAAACAAACACAAACATGGCGGATCCAGAACGACGGCCAAGAGCAGGGGTGCAAATGAGTGACCTTTAAGTGCACCTTTAAACCTCTTTAATTCAAGTATTTATACTATCGGGTACAAAGGTAAGGGGTACCCTAAACCTGCGATAACCTAAACGCTCAACATAGCAACCATTTTTAAGACAGGATCCGATCAGCCGTTTAAGTCAATGGAGAAGGACCCATTACACAAATGTCTCCCTCGCCGGCAACAGCAACCAGTCGTGGGCCGGCCCACTACTGGAAAAGCAGACGGACAGGGGTCGAACGAACGACCCCCCGCCTCTACCTCGACTTACGGACAGGGGTCGAACGAACGACCCCTCCGCCTCCGCCTCGACCCCGATTGACGAACAGGGGCCGTACGAACGACCCCTCCGCCTCGACCCCTCGAATGACGGACAGGGGGTCGAACGAACGACCCCTAAGTAGGAAGCTCGACAGACTTACCTGCTCCCGGTATGGGGTAAAGGGGATCCGATGCGCCTACCTGCCCTCGCCTAACGCCATGGGCGCCCACTACCACAGTTAAATCCATCAACTCGCCACCCATGCCCTGGACCTCCGTTGACCGTGCGACCACTGTAGCCACGTTGCAGGTACGGAATCTAGAGACACCCCCTCGAGCCATGAACGGGGCAGCCCTCAACCGTGTCTTCAGGGATACGACAGGGTCACGCTGGCCTCGACCCCCCTCCTCGACCGGGGGGCTCGACCACCGTCCCCAGCCACTCCGGCATGGCTCCCGTCCAATCCGTCTCGCGTCAACTGTGGGACTCGTACCCGTCTACGGAAGGCCGACCACACTGCGCCATAACATTCGGCAGCGTCCAGTCTGCCATCACCATGCCCTGGAGCACCGGAAGGACGGGAAGGCCACGCCGCTACAACGATCGACGTCCCTTCGCCAGCATGGTGCCACGGACGCGCCTCCCATGCCGCTACAGTTTAGGACTTTGTACTCCCGTACCTCCCCTTGATCTATAAAAGGGGACGCCGGGATATAAGAAAAGGGATCCCATTCTTATCGGCTAAGGCATGCGCACTGGTATCGGCATGCGCATCGGCATCGGCATGCGCATTTGCAACACCACCCCACACCCGATTGCTTGATCAACGTCTCAAGCTGTTAACCGACTCTCCTAGGATAGCCCTGCTAACCCTAGGCCTCAGCTCATCCTGAGCACCCCCGTGTAAACCTGCTTGTACCCCCCCTGTACGAGCACTTCGGTGCAAGATAATACAATCCATCCTTCCTCGCTGGATGTAGGGCCTTCTTTGCCCGAACCAGGATAAATCTTGTGTTCTTCTTGCATCACGTCTGGGAGAGGGAGCACGCAATATACAAATTTACTAGCCGGTGGTCTTGACCTCATGGGTCATAACACCGACAGTTGGCGCGCCAGGTAGGGGTGCTTTGCGTGTCGATCAACTCCAAACTACTCTCCCAGATGGATTCCACCGTCCCACCATTTCCATTCGCCACCATCGTCTGGTTCGGGAGCCTAGAGTTCATGTCCACGGGCCACGGCCACGACATGGGTCTACTCCCCGGTGGTGGCATGGATAGCAGCAGCTCCGGAACGCCGGAGCCGAGAGGGACCAGACGACGATCCCACCACTCACGCCTTTCGCCTGCGACCAGGAGGAGGCGTGAATGACGCCACCGCATCTTCACCGCGCGGATCCCGAGACACGGGATGCTATCTCCCCGGCCTCAGCTGGTGACACAGTTCCTCCCTTCGGGAGCCCGTTTGACCCATGCTTGCAGGACGGGGGCGGGTACCTCGCTGAGCCTGACTTTGGCTCTGCCATACCGTCATCTCAGAAGGTCCCCGCGGCTTCTCCAACATGCTCGGTCGCGCCGCTGCACTTTCCACCGTGCGGATCCCGAGACGCCGGACGCCATCTCCCCGCCCTCAGCTGGTGACACAGTTCCTCCCTTCGGGAGCCTGTTTGACCCTTGCTTGCAGGGCGGGGGCGGGTACCTCTCTGAGCTTGACTTTGGCTCTGCCATACCATCATCTCGGAGTGTCCCCGTGGCTCTCCGACATACTCCGCCACGCCACCGCGCAACCTGCTTCCGCACGGGCTTTACAACAGCGCCAGACTCTGTTCTGCCTTTGTAAACTCGCATATGCAGACACGTTATGGCTCCCCAGGGAACCTGCTACGTGCGACGATTAACCGCGTCACCACCCCTCCACCGGACGAGTGCCCGGAGCCACGACGAGCCCCGGCCCTAGGGTGTCACACCCGGGGCACGTTACGACGACGACTGGAGGAGGAGCGCAGGGGATCTCTCCCCAACTTCTACCACGTCTACCCCGATCCAGACTCCCCCGATGAGGATTACGATCCCACGCGGGAGTGCTTCCACCTCATCGATCCGGTCGACTCCCAGGACGACATCGACGACGCCACGGCTACAGATGAAGGAGGAAGGGGTAACGCTACCCCCCGCCGCGAGACGCCGACCCCCCGAGTCCCGACAGAGCCAATCCACCTTAGGACGCCCGGATAGCGCAAGCCCGAGAGCTGCTCGCCAAGCTCGAGGAGGAGCGCCTACAGCTCGAGCGCACCCTCGAGCGAGATCACGGGCGACCACAGGATGGAGGAGCCCGTGGCCAGGCTTGGGAAGTCCATCGGCAGATAGTCAAGGAAGGAGCGGACGAACCCCGCTACTACAACCGCGCTAGTCAAAATATCGTAGCAGCCGCAATGCTGCTTCGTGACATGCCGGCACCATCGACGCCCCAGGCGCAGCGCGTCAGAGACAAGATCTAGGGGCTTCTCCAAATCGCAGCCGTTCAAGAGGCGGAGAGCTCGGCCTCGAGGCGTAGAGGTGCTGCTTCCGAGCGGCAGGGTGTGCCCCCTCGACAAGATCGAGGGATATTTGTCCACCAAGACAAGGCGCCCCAAGGCGGCGCGGAGCGGCAACCAGTTCGAGACCGCACCCTCGACAATCGACAACCGCGAGATGCGCGACACGACATCAACGACAACAAACGACGCCGACACGATGACACTGAGGCTTGAGGTTACAGTGCCCATCGAGGTGGGCTCTACGACAGTGACGAGGATCGACGTCAATCCCCGGAACCACCAGGGCCACGAGTCTTCAGCAAGGCGATCCGGCAAACCACCTTGCCTGTTCGTTTCCATCCACCCACCAGCCTGGTCAAGTACAACGGCGAAACAAAGCCGGAGCTCTGGCTTGCCTATTTCAAGCTGGCGTGTCAGCTAGGAGGGGCCAACGACGACCACGTCATCATTCGGCAACTCCCGCTCTTCCTCTCCGACACCGCTCGAAGGTGGCTCGAGGAGCTCCCCCCGGACTTGATCCATGGCTGGCCCGACCTGGTCGGGATCTTCGAGGGGAACTTCAAGGGCACCTACGTGCGGCCAGGAAACTCCTAGGACCTCCGTAGCTGCAAGCAGAAGCCAGGGGAAACCCTCCGTGACTTCACCCGACGGTTCTCCAAGCAACGAGACAAGCTAACCCACATCTCCGACCACGACGTCATCATGGCATTCGTCGCCGGGACGACCTGCAAAGAGTTGGTGCGGGAGCTAGGACGTAACACCCCCAAGGCCGTCAGCGAGCTCATGGACATCGTCATCAATTACGCAGACGGCGAGGAAGCCGTCGACGCGTTCTTCGGCATCGACGCGCGGAACAAGGAACAACTACGTCGTTTCTAGCCTTAGGCCTCAAGGCCTCGTACATTTTCGCATTTATGTATAATTCTCGTATCACGAATAAATAGAAAGCCCGCGATCCTAGTGCTTTCTTTTTCATTCGTGACTCAAGGTAGATTCTACTCTACCCCTCGACGCCTCTCTTTCTTCTGCCCCTCGAAGCACGCTTAGCGCAGGGTAGGAAACGCGCTCGAGACCCACAAGGGTCGAGAGGTGCCGAGCCGGGAACTCTCCTATGCCTCAGGGCTAAGGTACTCCCACTCGCTCCCCCCTCTCGAGAGCCTCGGGCGTGCGTCCAACAACTGCACCGAAAAGTGGAGCACCAAGGCTGGTAGAAGTAAGAATGGCTCGAGAAATCACCGCTCATAGTCGTAAAGGTAGACTCGACTCTGCTCTCGCAGAGTCGAGCCTCCCTCGGGGGCTAACGGGGAATATCCCCTAAGAAAGTCCCCGAAAACAACTTTTACCCCTAAGCCGATAACTTAGGCCTTGTACATATTACGTGTTATGTACATTTATCGCATCGTGAATGAATAAAATGTTCTCGAAAAACATTTCGCGTTTGTTCATGACTCTGAGGTAGCCTCGACTCTGGTCTTGCAAAGTCAAGTTTCCCTCGGGGGCTGTCAGGGGGGGTCCCCCTCCCTAAGCCCCTTAAAAACCCGAACGTTTTTCAAAACTCGACGCTTCTCTTTCCATCTTTGCCCCGAGTACGCTTCATAACTAAGTAAAGACGCCTCGAACTCCCTAAGAGTTGCGGGCCGTCGAGCCGGGGACTCTCCTACGCCTCAGGGCTATGGTACCCCCACTCTCATCGAACAGAGTTGACACCTAGGTAATCCACGCGATGTTGCTTGAATGAGACCCCTGTCGAAGGGGCACGAGTTCTCACTTGGATTTCATTTGAATTTATACCCGTTACCAGCTCGCAGAGGACTTCGAGGTTCGTCCTTACGAAGGCTCACAGAGGACTTCGGGGCTCGTCCTAACGAGGATAGCACGATGCTCTTCGCCCCACAATCCGAGCGCAAGGATCTGTGGGAAGGACGCTAGGAGGTAGTGAAAGCCCAGCCACACGAGGCTCGAGGGCTGGACTACGCACGGCACCCCTCGACGAAAGAGGGTCGAAAACACTCGTATCCTAGCAGACAGAGTTAACCCCTTGATAAGGCACTATGACTCCAGTTTAACACTTGAGGGAGCGAAGGCTGGCCATCGGAAGGGTTTCGACAGCCGCCCTTGAGCACCCCCTTTTTCAGGAAGTGGAACGCTCATAGCCTGACGAACAGAATCGACCGCTCGATAGGGCGCCACGACTCCAGGTAATCCCAACTCCCCTCGATAGAACACACATCAAAGCCCCCAGAGGAGTTCTTAATCACTCCTCTGGGGCCTCGGGGGCTACCCCCACGGGGTGCGCTCGCGCGCACCCCGCGGAGAATCAGACCTCGGACTAACCCTGCAGATCATTGGCAAAAGCCTCTATACAGATTCTTCTTATCCGCATAGAGGCTCGGGGGCTACTGTCGGGTACAAAGGTAAGGGGTACCCTAAACCTACGATAACCTAAACGCTCAACATAGCAACCATTTTTAAGACAGGATCCGATCAGCCGTTCAAGTCAATGGAGAAGGGCCCATTACACAAAGGCCTCCCTCGCCTGCAACAGCAACCAGTCGTGGGCCGGCCCACTACTGAAAAAGCAGATGGACAGGGGTCGAACGAATGACCCTCCGCCTCTACCTCGACTTACGGACAGGGGTCGAACGAATGACCCCTCCGCCTCCGCCTCGACCCCGATTGACGGACAGGGGTCGTACGAACGACCCCTCCGCCTCGACCCCTCGAATGATGGGCAGGGGGTCGAACGAACGACCCTGAGTAGGAAGCTCGACCGACTTACCTGCTCCCGGTATGGGGTAAAGGGGATCCGATGCGCCTACCTGCCCTCGCCTAACGCCATGGGCGCTCACTACCGCAGTCAAATCCATCAACTCGCCACCCATGCCCTGGACCTCCGTTGACTGTGCGACCACTGTAGCCACGTTGCAGGTACGGAATCCAGAGACACCCCCTCGAGCCATGAATGGGGCAGCCCTCGACCGTGTCTTCAGGGATACGACAGGGTCACGCTGTCCTCGAACCCCCTTGACCGGGGGGCTCTACCACCGTCCCCAACCACTCCGGCATGGCTCCTGTCCAATCCGTCTCGCGTCAACTGTGGGACTCGTACCCGTCTACGGAAGGCCGACCACACTGCGCCATAACGTTCGGCAGCGTCCAGTCTGCCATCACCATGCCCTAGAGCACCGGAAGGACGGGAAGGCCACGCCGCTACAGCGATCGACGTCCCTTCGCCAGCATGGTGCCACGGACGCGCCTCCCATGCCGCTACAGTTTAGGACTCTGTACTCCCGTACCTCCCCTTGATCTATAAAAGGGGACGTCGGGATAGAAGAAAAGGGAGCCCATTCGTATCGGCTAAGGCAAGCACACTGGTATCGACATGCGCATCAGCATCGGCATGCGCATTCGCAACACCACTCCATACCCGATTGCTTGATCAACGTCTCAAACTGTTAACCGACTCTCCTAGGATAGCCCTGCTAACCCTAGGCCTCAACTCATCCTGAGCACCCCCGTGTAAACCTGCTTGTACCCCCTGTACGAGCACTTCGGTGCAAGATAATATAATCCATCCTCCCCGCTGGGCGTAGGGCCTTCTTTGTCCGAACCAGGATAAATCTTGTGTTCTTCTTGCATCACGTCTGGGAGAGGGAGCACGTAATATACAAATTTACTAGCCGATGGTTTTGACCCCCTGGGTCATAACACCGACATATACTATTTCTCCTAAATTTTTTAAAAGTAGTATAAATATTTGAACTAAAGAGTTTTAGAGGTGTACCTAATGGTTACCTCTTTGCACCCCTAGCCAAAGAGGACTAAACAATGAAGGTTTAAAATAAGAGCTAGACATCAATGATGAATTTGAGATTTAGTTACACTAATTTAAAGGAGAAATCTGGCTTAAGGGGGCTGCAGCCCACCCAGCCCCCTTTGTATCCGCCCCTGAACACAAATACTGGCACAAGTTTAGGGATGAGTTAAAATCCGAACGAGTCTTGCATCTAGAGGATCCCCCTCCTAAAAATTGTCTAAAGTTTGGTGAATCGTGAATGTAAGTCTTGAGTTTCAAAGAAAAAAATAGGGCCACGAACCACGATGTGGACATGGACTACTTTTATATATCCGTGGACTCCGCTGGCCGATCTCCTCCCCTCTAATAAGCTCTTGTTCCCCTCTTCGATCTCCTTTAATTTTCCAAAGGCTTACAGCTTCTTCTGGTGGCTTCTTTCCTCGCGGCGACGACTGGTGCCTCCCTCTTGGTCGAGCTCGAGTCCCTTCACCGTCGACGTTCAGCCACAAGGGTGTGCCCTTTTGCTTCCCGCTGCATGCGCGAAACTGAGCCCTTCAATTCAAACCCTATTATATATATAATCGAAGTTAGTGCACCCCAAACCCTAATATATATATTCCAAGTTAATGTGATTGGTTTATTTTGAGTGGAATGAGTCTCGGTCTATTTCCCTTATATGCATGCATAATTTTTTATTCGCGCTAACTTTGATTCTTTTCATAACGAAGGTATTCAGTTACCACATATGTAACTTTTTTATTTTGTTTCCGATAACGCCCGTTTTTCCTAATACCATCCATGTGTGCCAACCTTAAGGCTAGCTGTTACATATTTCCATAGGTCAGGTGTAACAGATAGCTGTCTTTTCAGGCCACCCTCTATGACGTAGTTGAGCTAAGAAATTACGTCTTTGTAGACCATCACCTTGATATAAGATCTTTATTGGGGTCTCTTTGATTGGTTGGTCTGTCGTAGTTTCACAACGTTGCTTACTGTTTCTAACTCCAAATTTTGTTGTTTTGTCCCCACCCTACCCAAACAATTATGCTTCAACCTTGGAGAAGATGAGGAGAACTAAGAGGCCGGAGTGATGGTATCGCAGGAAGAAGATCGCACGCTTAAGAGCACAACACCTCCCAATGGTAAATGAGAGCATCTCTAAGAGTTTGCTAAACCCACTTGTAATTTTTCATTTTTTTGACAAAACTAAAAAAATCACCCATCCAACAGTTTGACATCCAACTTAGCAAAATTTAACAACTTGCTAAATCTCCTCCCTGAGCGCGTAAAGATACGCGCGCCTATCCTACTTGCCATCGGCTTTTTTTCCGGGCCACGTCGTCTCCCACGCGCGCGATCCTTCTTTCTCCCACGTGAAAATTGGTCGTCGCAATCTCTTTCTCCACGTCAAGCCAGGGCGCCGCCCTTCTCCAATCCTGCGTGAACGTGAAGTCTGGCCATCGCCCTTCTCCGATCCGAGATCCTGCGTGAAGCAGGTAGGCCAACATGAAGCACAGAGCACGACATGGAGCATTCGTCTTCTATGCTGCTCTCGATTGCTAGGACGTAGTATGTGCATGGTCCTGATTGACAGCAACTGCACCTTCACCTGCTTTTGTCGGCGTGAGAGATTGACGGCAGAGACGGAGGACGGTGACGGGAGCGGCGGCGCATACGTCTTGCGGGCCCTTTGTTTTTTTTTTCAAGTGAGAAATGAGAAACTGTTGGAGAGAGCCTTTGTTTTGACTTGATATATTTTTTACTAAATTGTTAAAACATAAGATTTGTCAAGTTATATTTAGCAAACTCTTGGAGATGCTCTGAGAGGCGACCGATTTAGTGGTCTCATGTATGGTACTCAATCCCCTTCCATTATCATCCCTTTGATTGGTTGGTCTGTGATAGTTTTGTACAACGTTGCTCTACTGTTGGTGGCACCACATTTTGCCCTTACGTATCCCAAAAAATGGTTCAGTCATAGAAAAGATACAGAAAACTAAGAGTGATGATGATTTAACAAGAAGATCGCATAAGAGTATAAGGGGTCTTAATGGTAGTGTAAATATAACTGAATCAATGGCCTTAGGTATGTGTGTTCTTCCTTTTCCCTTGTGTTTTCTCACAAGCTTATTTGAGCAATCAACGATTTATGTTGTTTGATTTTTCGTTAACTAGGTGACTTGCATGGGGACTCTAACCGATATGACTCGACTAGGCTCGATGATTTCGCAAGAAGGCCTGGCATATAAGAGGTCAGAACTCCTTGTGTTTTCTCAGAAGCTTATTTGAGCAATCAATGATTTATGTCGTTTGATTTTTCGTTAACTAGGTGACTTGCATGGGGACTCTAACCGATATGACTCGACTAGGCTTGATGATTTCGCAAGAAGGCGTGGCATATAAGAGGTCAGAATGGTAGTAGAAAGATAACTGAGTTAGGTATGCGTGTTCTTTCTCGTTCCATGTGTTTTCTCACGACCTTATTTGAGCAATCGTGGTTTATATTGTTTGATTTTTTTTACAAGGTGGATTGCATTGGGACTCTAACCGATATGACTAGACTAGGCTCAGTGATGAACTCAAGTCAAATTTATCTAGAAGTGCTGCCTCACTTGCTTTGTGCAATGGTGATTATATATGCTGCTATACTATTTAGTTTTTCTTTAACAATATATATTGGAAAACACATGTCAAAAAACATTTACATAATTAGATTATGATATGACCAGAATTTATGTGAACTTCTATTTATCATGGATCACCGTAGCATATTAGTGCTAATCGCTTGACCCTGTTGCACCAGTTCAAGATGATATGTTCAACGGATATTGTAGGGATCAAGAGTCCCTGGGTTACCCTGTGCCACAAATTGACATAGTCGATGGCGAGTCAGTGTTTCTAGATTATTTGCTATCTTTTTACAGTTCTGTTGTACAACTAAAAGCTATTCGACTTTAAATCCTTCATATGATATGATTTTGGTTAATACTTTTGAAGAGACTTTTGGTGATGCATATCCAGAAGGTTTCTAGCATAAATTTAGTAAAAGTGCTTCTTCTACAATAGATCGTTATGTTGTCGCACTGGCTTCATTTCAAGGTGATTTACCATAGTTTGCTACCAAGTTTTCATTTTTGCGTCACTTGTTACTAATCAAAATAATGGCATGCAGGAGGGAAAAAACATTTCGCATGGAGTTTTTTATTGAATGCAATGGATCTACTACTATTCTTACATCAACGAGCTTGGTTAGAAGTTCTAGTGATGAAAACAAGACTGATGAACACTTGAGGGTCTGTGCTATTTGATTGTTGCTCTTTTATTTAAGGTACTATTTTATTTACCTAAGTTGCACGCATAGAAGGCATGCTAGAGCATTATAGTCTACATTATAATGTTGCCCTATAGTAGGTGTCAGGGATTGCCGTGTTGTTCGACCGACAAGTATTCAACCTTACAGTGGGTGTTCTAAAGTGACATCTGTAGGCGTTGTTTCATATCAGGTGTGTTAATATACACAAGTGGGCGGCTTGTTTGCTGGTCAGGCACACTTGACTATAGGTACACTATACGATCGTCGTGTAAAATCACCAAGGTATATATTGTTGTTTTTTATGCCTAGCTTCATTAATTTACACTGTTGTCGGTGTTATGACCCGGGGGTCAAGACCACCAACGAGTAAATTTGTATATCGCGTGCTCACTCTCTCAGACGTGATGCAAGATGCACACAAGGTTTATCTGGTTCGGGCAAAGAAAGCCCTACGTCCAGCGGGGGAGGATAACTTGTATTATCTCGCACCCAAAACGTGCTTGTACAGGGGGTACAAGCTGTGTTACACGGGGTTTGCTCAGAGTGAGCTGCGGTCTAAGGCTAGCGGGTTTGCCCTAGGCTGCGGGTTTGCCACCCGAGGGGTCGATCGAGTGGCGGGGTGTGTATGCGTGGAGTGTCAGAGTCTGAACTGAAGTCCCGGAGATTTCATGATCCAGCCCTTTATTCTACCTCGACGTCCCCTTTTATAGACCAAGGGGAGGTCCGAGGGTACAGGACCCTAAATGTGGCGGTATGGGTGGCGTGTTCTCGGCACAGTGTTGGCGAAGGGACGACGTTCACTGTGCTGGCATGGTCTTCCCGTCCTTCTGGCGCTCCCGGTCGTGGTGGCAGCGGAAGTCGCCGCGACACGGCACAGCGTCCGCAAACGGGCACGAATCCCACGACTGAAGCGAGACGGGGCAGATGGGACAGGCCCCATACTGGAGTTGTCGGAGAGAGGGGTCGAGCCCCCCGGTCGAGGGAGGGGTCGAGCCCTGCGTGGCTCTGTCGTATCCTCGAAGTCATCGTCGAGGGCCGCACTGTTCACTTTCCGAGGGGTACTGCTGGAGTCCGTACTCGCGTAGTGGCGACAGTGGCGGCACAGTTGACAGGAATCGGGGACTTGACGGGGAGTTGGCGGATTTGACAGCGGACGCGGGCGCCCATGTCGTTAGGTGGTTTCACTTTAACCCATGCCGGGAGCAGTTGGGTTAATCGAGCCTCTCGTCCGGGGGTCGTCCGTTCGACCCCTGGTCCGTCGCTCATCGTCGAGGTAGAGTCGGAGCAGAGACGGGGTCGGAGCAAAGACGGGGTTGGAGAGGTCGAGGTAGAGGTCGGGGGTCGTTCTTTCGACCCCTCGTCCGTCCTTCGTTCGTCGAGGTGGGGGCCGGGGGGTCGTTTCGCATCGCCCCCTCGGTCCATCATTTATCGTCGAGGTAGGAGCCGGGGGGTCGTTCGCTCGCCCCCTCGGTCCGTCATTTATCGTCGAGGTGGGGGCTGAGGGGTCGTTCGAATGACCCCTCGTCCATCATTCGACGTCGAGGTGGGCCGGCCCGTGACTTGTCGCCACAGCTGGTGTAAAGGGGGCCCTCGAGCGATGGGTCGTGCCTTACTGAGCAGTGGGTTGGTCCCTGCCTTAAAAATAGTTGCTATGTTTAGCGTTGATTTATCGAAGGGTTTAGAGTACCCCTTACCTTCGTACCCGACAACTATACAAGTACATATAGCATCGGAGTGAAGTTAAGTAGCAATATGTATTTGGATGAGAAATGTCTATCTTGCATTGCTAGGCTAGGATCGGATGAGCCCTTGTTGATATGTTGAATGGAAAAGGAATCGGAGTGAAGTTAAGTAACAATATGTATTTGATGAGAAATGACTAACTTGCATTGCTAGTCTAGGATCGGATAGCATCGGAGTGAAATTAAGTAGTAATATGTATTTGGATAAGAAATGACTACCTTGCATTGCTAGGCTAGGATCGGATAAGTTATTGGCATAAACTTTTATGATAAGAGAATAGGAACCCTATTTCTTCTCTAAAAAGATATTGACAACATTCTAGCACATTTCAATGAAAAAAGGTATTAATTCATAGCTTAATTTTCTTTGATTTCATATTTGTTAAGGTTTTGATTTGAGGTTGTTTTTATTAAGGATGTGCACTTGGGCCGAGGATTTAAAGAACACTATTACATTAGATTCTACTACTAAATCTATTTATTGGTGTGTTTGGTCGACTGACAGTAAGCAGGCTGACGAAGTTATGTGTGACGATTGTGATCTCTCTAGTGTCCGTTTCTGGAAAATGGAAGGAGATGACAGTGATTGTCCAAGTAGGTAAGTGTTCTAGTGACTATTAAGCATGTCTTGATGTATAATTGGGACGATATATAAATGATGACTAGATGTATGAATCTAATCTAACAACTTATAGGTGGATTGTGCCTGAGCCATCTTGACTTCATCCTGATGATTTGTTTGAGGATGAATCTGATAATGATGATGAGTTGGGAATTGAATATGTATACTCAGATGGAAGGAAAGTTATATTATTGTAGAAGAAGTCATCACGTCATCTTGATACTAGGTATTCGATCATCACTATATATTGTTGTGGAATGTCTATGCAACAATATGTAATTCAGTGTTAGCAACTCTCCTCAATCAATTCATAGATAACTTGAATCAAGGCAAATCAAGTACAAGTCCTCAGGGAGAGAGATTTGAGGATCAGCAAACAATTATAGAGGAGATTTAGAGAAGGACGCCTAGAAGTATCTGGAAGCACATCAAAGAAGGAGCTCGAGGAGACGGAGAGAAGGAGATGAACAGTAGCCCGGGAAGGGAGATGTATTTTGTTTTGTATATTCTTCGATGTCCAATCCTCCGTTGCCTTTGATCATCCTTTATACTCCTTGTTAGCTTCCTATCTTGGGCCTGCAGGAATGTGTATGTCTGGCCCATGACGAGTATTGGCCCATATAACTGACATTCCCCGCTTCTTAAAATGCGGCTTGCTCCCAGCCGCTGATATTGTAGCTGACAATTTCTGAATAGTAAGAACTTGGCCTTCTTATCAGTTCCATAGCACGAGGAGGATGGCCATTGCATCGACCACAGAACAACACTAGCACGAGTGAGATGCAATAGCATAGATGGCGGCCAAGGGTGCTTCATCAATACCATATCATAAGAATAATCTCCCACGTCACTGGAACCCAAAATAACATGCCGACGGCTAACCTTTTGAAAGGATCAAGATGCCCAAGAGGGGGGGGGGGGTGAATTGGGCTCTTTTTAATTTCTAAACAAGAATTAAACCTATAAAGAGCCAATTAACCCCCTAGTGCCTACCGCTTGTGTGTCCTAGCTAGAAAGCAGTAGCAAGTCAATAGAAAGCGAAAACTTCCTACACAATTCTAGTATGAATTGAAAGACAAGTGCGGAAAGTAATGCGGTAAGAAATAGCTAGGGAAAGAGATGCTTGACACGGCGATGTTTTGCCGAGGTATCGAGGAGTCGACACTCCCCCCTAGTCCTCGTTGGAGCACCTCGCAAGGTATAGCTCCCCCTCAATCCCGCGCAAGGGATGAGTGCTCTCTACGAGCTGATTCTTCACCACTCCGGCTCGGTGAATCACCCACAACCGATCACAAACGTCGATGGAGAAGGGCCGCCGACAATCCTCTGGCGATCACCTTCCTCCAAGCACCACCGGACCGTCTAGGTGATGTCGATCACCAAGAGTAACAAGCTTCGATCTTCGCTTGACTCACTCAAGCTTCACAACTAGAGGATGCACACTTGAACTCTTGGATGAACTAGAGGAGAGGATGGATGGATTCACAAATCTCTCTCTCTCTCTAGGGCTCTTGCTCTCTTCCCAACCTTCTCAACAAACTCAGCAACTCAAATGAGCAAAGGCGAGGTGGGAGAGAAGTGGGAGGGGCTATAAATAACCCCTCAGAAAACAGCCTCGGGCTGGCAACTTAAGTTGGCGACGGACGCTCTGTCGACTAGGCGACAGACGGTCCGTCGCATGCCCCAACGGCTAGTTCTGTTCATAGTTTGGGCGACGGACGCTCCGACGCCTAGGCGACGGACGCTCCGACGCCCTGCCCAACGGCTAGTTCTGACACGTTTTTCCCAGCGACGGACGCTCCGTCACAGGGGCGACGGACGCTCATCCCAGCGTCCGACGGTGCACTCTAGCTCGGGCTGAAAAAACACCCTCTCTAGAAGGTCGACGGACGCTCTTCCAAGCATCCGACGCCTGATCGACAGACAGCGTCCGTCGGACCCTGAAAACTTAGCCAGAAAAACATCTCCACTGGAAGGTCGACGGACGCTGTGGACTCAACCACCCAGCGTCCGACGCCTTTGTCCGACGCGACGGACAGCGTCCGACGCCCAGAAAAACAGTTCTAACAACTTCGTTTTTCGTCGCGATGAATATGGAAGTTGTTCTAGGCTATCTTACGGTCACCATAGGCTTGCTAGAGCTAAGGAAGTTAAGTGTGCACCACACCTAAGTCATGAAGTTTTCCTAAGTCAAGCTACTAGTCTCAACCCCTCTTAATAGTACGGTCAAAGATAAAAAGAGAAGCCCTATCTATTTCTAAGTGCCCTTCATCACCTTATGGCACTTAGCCTATCATTCTAGGGTTTTCATCATGTCTCCTTGAAATCCGAAACGATATCCATCTTGGGGCTAAGTGATGACCATTAATGCCCATTCTTGTTGATCACTATGGCTAGCTACGCATAGCCTCTGCAAAACACACGTTAGCCATAATAATCTCTAATTGTCGTTAATCACCGAAACCAACTAGGGCAATGATTCTTCAATCTCCCCTTTTTGGTGATTGACGACAATAAAACCTCGAGTATGGATAAGAGTTATGGTTTAGACTTTATGGTGACTTGGAAGGTTGAGCAAGGGTTAGTGAATTTGTAATGAAGCATACTTGCTCACCCAAGCCAAATCACAAATCATGGTACTCATAGATATGAATGTAAAAGAAGTACCTCATGATATTCTCAAAAGATGTATCGGAGTATAGCGCGGAAGTTCAATTTTCATTTAAGCATAGAGATATATCATGAAACATGAGACAACTCACAAGATATATTAGTGATAATCAAGAGTTTGTCACATCCAAACCATATAAACATCAACCAAAGTATTCATCACATCACACATAGAACCAAATGCATAAAAGTGGACATGGTGAAAGAGTACGGGAAATTAAGCACACAAAGATCCAAATCCCTCCCCCTATCTCTTTACTCGACCCTCTCTCCCCCTTTGGCGTCTAGCACCAAAAACTAAGCATCTGGGCTGGGAAGAAGGTGGAGGAGCTGCAACCTTGCGATCGAGCATGATGAAGTCCTGAAGATCTGACTTGTCTGACTCATCATCTGCCTCAGCCTTGCAGGTGTAGGTGCAGCTAGGGTGACCTCTGGAGCTGGCACTGAAGGCTCTGGAGCTGCTGTCTCAACAGACTCCCCCTGAGGCTCAGCTGGTGCCTCTGACAGTCCTGCCTCTGTAGTAGCGAGCCTGGGAACCCGACGAGTGAAGACTCGGGGCGAGGGGGAAGGTGTCACTGCTAGTGCAACAAGTGACACTGCTGCTGCAACCTCTGCTGGCTTGTGACTGAAGTTGAGAGGAGTCTGCCACTGTAACTGCCTCATCCTGAGTCTCTATAACGGCTGTCTCAGCGGCTAGTGAGATGGCATCTGTCTGAACTGCAGCCGGAGGAGTGGTAACTATCTGCGCGGACTGCTCAGGTGCGATCTCCGACGAGGCAACTGAAGAGAGGTGAGTGCTCATCGCCGGAGGATCCACTGCAACCTCTGGAGCTGGTGAGACTAGCTGAGCTGCTCTTGGGGAGTCTTCTCCCATGATCTCTAAGTATGAGGCTGAGAGGTCTCGCGAGCCTCTGCTATGGTAGTTCCCCGGATAGGAGTAAATCCTGTCTGAAACTCTCCGAGCGAAGCTAACCAAGAAGACACCTGGGTCCTCGGAGACTGATACGCGGGAGAAGCTGGTGCCTGGAAGGAGGAGTAGCTGGTGCCTGACTTTGCTGTCCTCCAGACGGTAATGTGGAGTCGGAACCACAACTACTGGAGGCTGCTGTGGAGGTGAGGTGAACTACTGCTGCTGCTGCAAGACTCCGGGCAACTGAAACTGAGGAGTGGAAGTCTGCCCGGAGCTGGAGGCTAAAAGACGCTCAAGTAACAACGTCTGTGTCTTCTGAATTTCTGCCTGCTGCAGCTGATAGGCTAAGAATTGGCGCTGGAACCATCCTGCCTAGCCTGTGTCTGGGCCTAAGGAGCCAGCTGCTGCTCTGTGAGCCTCCGTAAGTCGGCAGCCTATCGTCTCTGCTCCTCTGCCTGGCGTGACTGCTCCTCCTGCATCCTCGACAGAATAGTAAGCAATGTAGCCTCTGAGGTGCTGGAACCTGGAGCTGGAGCTGCTGCGGCTTGTGCCTGACCCTCCTGCCTCATGGTCATGAGGCATCGGTGCGTACTCGCGCACTGGCTGGTAGTCCTCATCAGAACTGTCAGAGTCTAGGTCCTCTCTATAGACTGTCTCGGCAGCTGTGTCAATCTCTGCGTCAAGATCTACAAGCTCTGCCTGAACAATCTGCTCAACTGTAGCATCAGTGACCTCTGCTGACTGAGGTGGCACACCGGCCTGCCTAGTGCCTGGTCTGTAAGCTCTGCTGGGGCGAGGCAGGTTTCCATGCATCACTAGCTGACTCATCGAATATACTGGAAACTCTGTCGCTAACCTGGTGAGAGTGACTCTCATAGCTCCTGATCTGGTCTTGGCAACTATCAGATATGAAATCCAATGAGCAAACTGCAGCTGCCAGTGACCCCTGAATCCAGCGGCTATGATATCCTCAAGCTCGCTAACAATCAGATCCCAGAGGTCGAACTTCTCTTTTCGGACAATATGAGCAAGGAGCCATAGCTGTAGACTTGTAATCATGTCCCGAGCTCCAATCCGAGGGAGGATGGTATGTCTGAGTACCTCATGGAGGATCCGAGCAAGTGGAGTGAGGTCACATGGTGTACGGCTCGAACCCTCAGTGAAGGTAGCTGAAAGCACGACCTCACGAAGTCTGTAGATGGCACTATCCCATCGTGAGTCGGCGAGGGGCCTCCTGATCCCCATAGCACAAGCTGTGGATCCTCGTAGGAGAGGACTCTAGGTGGAATAGCTCTCTGAACCGAGCTGCTAAAACCCTGAAGTCACGTCCCTGAAATCTGAAGTGTAGGAACTCGTGATCAGGGGAGATCCATAGAGAGGCATAGAACTGATACACCCAATCCTTCTGATATGCTCCTGATTGTCCCATCAGATCTGATAGACCCTAATGTACTGTAGGTGTTGTAGGATCTCTGGACCACCAACCCCCTCTATATGAGCAGATGGGCACACTCTGTGAGCCCTAAGAGGAGCGTCAGTGTCGACGTAAGCTCTGTAAAAATCCTCGTGTACCGTGTATAGAAGTCTCGTCCGACACGGGGTCCCTCTGAGGTGGGAACCAGGACTGAAAGTCCACGAAGCGGAGTAACTGGACTTGCTTCGCTGTAAGAGCTCGTACCTGGTGCCTCACTGGGTCTGGGAGCTGAGGTCTTGGAGGACTAGGTGGTGCACAAAGCCTCTGGATCGGGTAACTCGGCGGCTCATCAACTCACCAATGGAAGAGTGGCCCGCGGCCTCTGTCTGCTCAGTCTCTGGGACTGGCTCTGTCTCCTCTGCCTCAGTAGCCTCGATGGGCTCTGTCTTTGGACGCGTAGGGGACTCACGACGTGCTCCACGGCGAGGCGAGAGCCTCAAACCGGCGCGACGTCCTCCTCCCTCCGCTATCTCAGCGGCCTCTGCCACTGCAAGCGCTGCTGCTGAATCAGGATCCATCAATGGCCTCTTGCGCTTCCGTGACACGACCTTTTGCTTGCCCTTTCCACGGTTAGTGGGTGGACGCGGTGGAGGTGGAGGGTCACCACCACTACCGGGAATAGTTCCGACATTCTTCGTTCTTGCCATTTACCAAACTTTTGCAATCAAACCGCTGACAAGGATCCTCAACAATCAAACCACAAGCTCACTGCCCACTGACAATCAACCACTGACAATCCACAGAACAACCAATCTGCAAGAGTGGCACGTCGGCCTGGACTGTCCTTTCGAGGCTTTGCCTCATTCCGTACTCGCGGGCTTTGCCCCGAGTTCACTGTCACTGCCCACTGCTCAAGCAAACACCTCAGACACTGACCCTGCTCGTTAGATAGATAGGAGTATAACCATAAGTATATAACTAAAGAGAAGTGGTTCTATAGAAGCATGAAATTAGGTAAGGAAAGATCGAGATTTCAACTGCCATACCTTCAACCCTGACCAAAACAAGAGAGAAGGAGAGATCCTCTGATCGATTATCCGCAATCCGCAATCCGCAAATTGACACCCACAAGGAAGGTCAGACAAGGAATCCTCAACAGAGGAGAGGAAACGCGGGCAGGTTCACTGACGGCGGTGTTTGGCGAGTGAGTGCTCGGGCGCGGCGGCCTGGGTGGCTAGCAGTGTGGAGTGGAGCAGCGGTGCAGGGGGGAAGACGGCGGTGCAGGGGCAGGCGGCGGCGCAGTGAGGAGAGGTGGCGCAGGAAGGGTGCCGCGGCGACTCGGGGAGAAACGGCAGCGGCTAGGGTTTGACACAGGCGCGGCGGCAGATGGAAATGGATCGAGAGAACAGAGGAGGAGACGGGAATTTTTAAAAAAAAATTGCGCCTTAAGTTCGCGACGGACGCTCTGACGCGGAGCGACGGACGCTCCGTCGGACTGCGACGGACGCTCGGAGAGCGTCCGACGGCATCGTCCGTCGGGCTTCCAGAACAGATTTGAAACGCCTGAGCGCATTGACCGCGTCGAACGCTCCGCGATGGACACTGGGGGGAGCGTCCGTCGCCCTGTAAGCAGGCAATTTTAATCTCTGGACGATCGCGACGGACGCTGAGGCAATTGACACGAGCGTCCATCGGCAGCGTCCGACGCCTTTTAAATGGAATTTTTCAAATTTTGTTTTTGCGTCTTTCTCCCAACCAAGTTCCAATCCCAATAAGATCCAAATAACACCTGATTGGGCTTGATATAAGAACCATCTCTCAAACACTCATTTTCAAATAGTTTGCCATAGGCTTAGATTTTAGTTTTGGCTCAAAATATTCGAATGAAAGCACCAAGGAGACATCAAATGGCCACAAGAGGGGTATAGAAGTGTCTTGAGCTTGGAATGCTCCCCTAAGGGGACGAACATAGAGGATGCTCAAACTTAACCGAAAAGGAACGGCAAACAACACACATGCATATGCTATGCAATACGAAATTTGAATCTAGGTTGCTTGCAAGTTTAAACCACGGTTAAGCTTTGTCACACGCTTTGAGGCGGTTATCTTAACCGCGTTAGCCAAGCCTATGTGCATTAACAAATTAAACATGTTATATTACATATGAATGCATGGTTCACACAAACTCATCTTTTAGTGAAATTAGAGTGATCAAGCACATTTAACTCGCTTCTCAACCTACAAAAGGTTGTTTCATTGAGTGGTTTAGTGAAGATATCCCCCAATTGATCTTCGCTCTTAACTCCAACTAGTGTTATGTCTTTCCTAGCCACATGATCTTAAGAAAGTGATGGTGAATATCTATGGCTTGGTGCGAGAGTGTTGAACCGGATTGTTTGCAAGCTTTACGGCGCTTTCATTATCACACAAAGTGGAACTTCTTTTAAAAACACGCCGTAATCAAAGAGGTGTTGGGTCATGTATAAGATTTGTGCACAACTTGCTCCCATGGCAATGTATTCCGCCTCGGTGGTTGACAATGCCACACTGTTTTGCTTCTTTGAGGACCAAGAAACAAGTGATCTTCCTACATGTGGCACCCCCGCCGGAGGTACTCTTCCTATCAACCTTACACCCGGCGTAATCCGAATCGGAATAGCCAACTAGTTGGAAGGGAGCTCCTTTGGGATACCAAAGACCCATGCTAGGGGTGTGCCTTATGTACCTAAGGATTCTTTTAAACCGCACAAAGATGCGACTCCTTAGGGTTTGCTTGAAACCTAGCACACATGCACACACTAAACATGATATCCGGCCTAGATGCGGTGAGGTAAAGTAAACTACCGATCATAGAGCGATAAAGAGTTTGGTCAATCGGTTTACCTCCCTCATCGAGATCGAGATGCCCATTAGTAGGCATTGGGGTCTTGATTGGTTTGCAATCCTCCATCTTGAATTTCTTGAGCACATCATAAGTGTACTTCTCTTGGGATATGAAGGTGCCCTCCCTCAATTGCTTCACTTGGAAGCCAAGGAAGAAGGTTAGCTCGCCAATCATCGACATCTCGAACTCCTTGGACATCAATGCACCAAATTCTTTGCTATGATCTTGGTTTGTTGACCCAAAATAATGCCATCGACATACACTTGGCAAACAAAGATCTCTCCATCTAGCACCTTGGTGAAGAGTGTGGTATCCACTTTCCCGATCTTGAAGCCCTTCTTGAGTAGGAAGTCCCTTAGCCTCTCATACCAAGCTCTTGGAGCTTGCTTCAATCCATAGAGTGCCTTGGACAACTTATACACATGATTAGGACAATTTGGGTCTTCAAACCCGGGAGGTTGTGAGACAAAAACAAGTTCATTGATGAAACCATTTAGAAAGGCACTCTTCACATCCATTTGAAAAAGTTTCATTTTATGATGTGAAGCATATGCCAAAAGGATACGAATGGCTTCTAGGCTTGCAAACCGATGCAAAGGTCTCCCCAAAATCCAAGCCTTCAACTTGGGAGAACCCCTTTGCCACCAATCTTGCCTTGTTTCTCACAACCACGCCTTGATCATACTTGCTTGTTCCTAAACACCCACTTGGTGCCAATGATTCTTGTCCTTTGGGCTTTTCTACTAGTGTCCACACTTCGTTCCGGGTGAAGTTGTTCAACTCTTCGTGCATGGCATTCAACCCAATCTGGATCCGCAAGTGCATCCTCCACACTAGAAGGCTCAACAAAGGAAACAAAGGAGTGATGTTCAACATAAGAAGCAAGTTTAGATCGAGTTGTTACCACCCTTGATAGACTCCCTATGATGAGGTCTTGTGGATGAGCTTGAAGCATAGGTGTAGATCTTCTATTAATACTTGGGGAGGAGGTTGTGGTGCATCAACATCACTAGCTTGAGCCTCGGCTTGATCTTGAGGGATGAAGGTATCTTCTTGTGCTTCCCTCACTTGTTCTTCATCAACTTGAGGCGTGTGTGGTGGAGAGGGCACTTGATTTGCATCATCTTCAACTTCTTCCACCTCTTGTGGGTTGATTGCACCAATGGGCATATCTTCATAGCCTCCCTCAACGGTTCATCACCTACATCATCAAGATTTTCATGCTCTTCTTGAGAGCCATTAGTTTCATCAAACTCCAAGTTATATGTTTCTTCAACTAGGCCGGAGGCTTTGTTAAATACTCGATATGCCTTGGATTTAAGATAATAACCAAGTAAGAAACCAATGTCGCATCTTCTTTGGAACTTGCCCAAGTGTTGGCGCTTCTTGTAGATGTACACTTTGCATCCAAACACTCAGAAAAAGGATATATCCGGTTTCTTCCCATTCACAAGCTCATAGGGGGTCTTCTTGAGAAGTCTTTGGACAAATAGCCGGTTGGCCGCATAGCATGCGGTGTTGATTGCTTCGGCCCAAAACTTTCTCGGGGGTGTTGTATTCATCAAGCATTGATCTTGCAAGAGTAATGAGTGTCTGGTTCTTCCTCTCTACTACACCATTTTGTTGAGGAGTATAGGTGGCAGACACTTCATGCTTGATCCCAAACTTCATCACAATAGTCTTCAATTTTGGTGTTTACAAACTCGGTCCCATGTCACTTCTTATCTTCTTGATCTTCACATCAAACTCATTTTGGGCTCTAGTTGCAAACTTCTTGAATATTGATTGAGTTTCTCCCTTGTCTTGAAGGAAGAACACCCAAGTGTACCTAGAGTAGTCATCAACTACCACCAAGCAAAAGAGATTGCCACCAAGGCTAGCATAGGTGGTAGGTCCAAATAGATCCATGTGAAGTAGCTCTAGGACTTTTGAGGTTGATATGAAAGCTTTGGTTGGATGAGTGTTTGCCACTTGCTTGCCGGCTTGACATGCACTACAAAGTTTGTCCTTCTCAAACACAACATCCTTCACACCTCTAACCAACTCCTTCTTGACAAGCTTCTTCAAAGTTGACATTCCCACATGTGCTAATCTTCTATGCCATAGCCAACCCAAAGAACTCTTGGAGAATAGACATGTTTGCAAACTAGCTTCATTTGAGGTGAAGTCCACTGGGTAGAGATTGTTGTGCCGAAAACCCTTTGAATATCAATGATGAATCTTCAATCTTGGACACAACTACCTCATTTGGATTGAAGAGACATTGGAAACCAAGATCACATAGTTGTCCCACCGATAGCAAGTTGAAGCTCAAAGATTGTACTAGCAGACATTTGATATTGATTGATCATTTGAGATTGTCACTTTGCCTAGGCCTTGAACTTTGCCTTTTGAATTGTCCCCAAAGTAATCTTATCTTGCCCTTCACAATCTTCCTCAAGTGTGGTGAACATCCGGGAGTCACCGGTCATATGTTGAGTGCATCCACTATCAATCACCCAATGACTTTCACCGGTCTTGTAGTTCACCTACACACAAGCAACTTAAAGTTAAGCTTGTTGTTTGGGAACCCACACTTAGCGAGGTCCCATAGCCTTGTCCACCAACTCCTTAGCAACCCATAGTACTTTGGGCTTGTTCTTCATCTTAGGACCGAGAAACACAACTTGGGGTCTACCTTGGAGTCCTTGTTGATGATGAAGTGTGCATCATGAGCGAAAGACCTTATGTGCTTGGGCAAGGTCTTGGGAGGTGGAGTCTTGCATTGGGATTCAAAGTGACCCTCTTGACCACATCCAAAGCACTTCTTGGGCTTGGGCTTTGGTGTGTCATAGTTGTTTCTCATGGCCTTGTTCTTGTAGTAGTTCTAGCTTCTATCTTGACCTTGGCCTTCATGATTTGGTTTTCCTTGAACCCAATGTCGGACTTGTCGGTCTTCATGATAGTGTTTCAATAGCTCACTTTGGAGGTTGTGCCCTTGGTGAACTTCTCCAATCCACTTGCAAGCTTGATCTTCTCAACCTTGAGCTTCGCATTTTCCTCTTTGAGAGAGTTAATCAAGGTCTTTGCATCATTGTCATCTTGCTTGGCCGACTTGATAGTGAATGGCTTGCTTGCCTTGAGGTTGATTAGCTCTTCCTTGAGCTTGGAGTTTTCTTGCCTCATCTTCACATAGTCATCATGCTTTTCGGCCTCAACTATCTTCTTGCCCTTGCACTTAGCATTTTGCTCACTAGCAACTTCATCAAGCAAGTCCTCACAAGAAGTAGCTATATGACACTTAACAACCGGGTTAATAGCAACATGTGTAGCAAGATCATTTGAAAGCAATTAATTAGCTATCACAAGTGTACCATGTTCATTCTTAACTTGGTTGTAGTCATCTTTTAGCAAGTTGTATCTTGTATGGAGCTCTTGTGTGACCTCTCAAGCTTATCATGTTTTCTCATTAGCTTGCTTGAGTGAGGCTTTGAGCTCCTAGTGCTAGATGAGAGAGTTTTGTTCTCAAGCTTCAAATCATCATTAGCACTAGACAAGTCATCAAGTTTAGCATGCAAGTTATCGTTGGCTTTCTCTAGTGATTCACTTTTAGCTTTTATACTTCCTAATGAGCTTAGTATATTTGTTGCAAATTACAATTAGCTCATTATAGGAAGGTGCCTCAAACTCATCATCACTATCATCACTAGAGTTAGCCTCATCATCACTATCCTCTTTTTGTACCTTTTTGTCACCTTTAGCCATGAGGCATAGGTGTGTAGAGGATGAGCCTGGAAATGATGGAGGGGGTGGCGGTGAGTAGATGACCCAATCCCCAAGGCGGCCACCTTCTCTTCTTCACTTCATCTCCGGATGAGTCACTTGTGTCTTCAATGTCAGTGAGCCAATCACCAACAATGTAGGCTTTGCCATTCTTCTTCTTCTTGTGGAAGTTGAAGTTCTTCTTCTTCTTGAATGGCTTGTCATCCTTCTTCTCCTCATCACTTGACTCATCTTTGTTGCCCTTGTTGTACTTGAATTTGTTGTTTGCTTTCTTGTTCTTGTACTTGTCTTTCTTCTCTTCAGGGCAAGCATGAGCCAAGTGTCCAAATTTGCCACAATTGTAGCAAATCCATCTTGGAGAGAGGCTTTCTTGAAGAGCTTTTGAAGAATTTTCTTCTTCTTTGAGTCAAACTTGACTTCATTCTTGTTTAGCTTCTTCAACATCTTAGTTGTTTTCTTCACCATGAGAGCGAGGTCATCATCATCCTCATCATCGCTTGTACTCTCATACATGACTTGCATCTTGTACTTTTCCGAGGAGGATGCCTTGAGTGCCAAGTCCTTCTTCTCTCTTTCTCTTTTTCTTTCTTCTTGGAGGAGGAAGAAGAGCCACCATCACCTATCTTTATGTACATCTCATGAGCATTGATCTTGCCCAAGATTTGTGTTGGTGTAGCGGCGAAGAGATCTCCTTGGTGAAGAACCGTGATGATGTGGCCATACTTCTCAATGGGCAAGACACAAAGGATCTTGCGTACCACATCGGCCGGTGCCATTTGTTGAGACGAGCCCATTCAATTCCTCTACAATAATGTTAAGTCGTGAGTACATTTCATTTGCATGCATGGAAAAAGAATTGAGCTTAGCCATGACCGAGTGATAGCGTTCTTCACGCTCACTCTTTGTGCCTTCGTGAAGAGCACAAATAGTGGTCCACAACTCAAATGCGTCTTTGGCATTACGCACTCGGTTGAAGACATCCTTGCTAATGCCACGAAAGAGAATGTTCTTCGCCTTGGGATTGTGCTTATCAAAGTTGAGGTCCTCCGCGAAGAGAATGCCTCCCTTTGTGGCGGCTTTGAGCACGCCCACGTCAACGACCTCTAAATAGGCCTCCATACGAACTTTCCAATAAGGAAAGTCGTCTCCATCGAACATGGGAGGTGGTCCATCCCCATGGGACATCTTGCTCTAGGCGGTGAAGCCTAATTTAGAGCAAACCTTGCTCTGATACCAATTGAAAGGATCAAGATGCCCAAGAGGGGGGGGGGATGAATTGGGCTCTTTTTAATTTCTAAACAAGAATTAAACCTATAAAGAGCCAATTAACTCCCTAGTGCCTATCGCTTGTGTGTCCTAGCTAGAAAGCAGTAGCAAGTCAATAGAAAGCGAAAACTTCCTACACAATTCTAGTATGAATTGAAATACAAGTGCGGAAAGTAATGCGGTAAGAAAGAACTAGGGAAAGAGATGCTTGACACGGCGATGTTTTGCCCAGGTATCGAGGAGTCGACACTCCCCCTAGTCCTCGTTGGAGCACCTCGCAAGGTATAGCTCCCCTCAATCCCGCGCAAGGGATGAGTGCTCTCTACGGGCTGATTCTTCACCACTCCGGCTCGGTGAATCGCCCACAACCGATCACAAACGTCGATGGAGAAGGGCCGTCGACAATCCTCCGGCGATCACCTTCCTCCGAGCACCACCGGACCGTCTAGGTGATGTCGATCACCAAGAGTAACAAGCTTCGATCTTCGCTTGACTCACTCAAGCTTCACAACTAGAGGATGCACACTTAAACTCTTGGATGAACTAGAGGAGAGGATGGATGGATTCGCGAATCACTCTCTCTCTCTCTCTCTCTCCTCTTAGGGCTCTTGCTCTCTCCAACCTTCTCAACAAACTCAGCAACTCAAATGAGCAAAGACGAGGTGGGAGAGAAGTGGGAGGGGCTATAAATAACCCCTCAGAAAACTGCCTCGGGTTGGCAACTTAAGTTGGCGACGGACGCTCTGTCGACTAGGCGACAGACGATCCGTCGTATGCCCCAACGGCTAGTTCTGTTCATAGTTTGGGCGACGGACGCTCCGACGCCTAGGCCAACGGCTAGTTCTGGCACGCTTTTCCC